>NHQK01000067.1:0-390562 GCA_016864655.1 Phytophthora cactorum
ACCAACATCACCAACTGCAATGTCCATTAACGGGACAAACTTCGCATCCATCGCTGTGAGAAAAAAGTTATACGGAGGCAGTACTGTTTCACTGAGGTTTTAAAACCGCCAGTACATTATGTGCCGGTAAGGAAGAACGTACGTCTGTCTAAAACTACAATCAAATGTGTACAGCTACAACGGCAAAATCGCAGTTAGTATTACCCATGAATAACCGTGATGATCACGTCAAAGATAATTCTCACCTTGGTATTGATCTTGTAGTTGAGGCCCGTTCTGCTGCTTTCGAGAGTGGTCATTGTGCTCGCCACTTGCATTCTGAAGTCCGGTAGCATACTCGAACTCGTCTGACACCATATCGTAGGCAAACGGGCTAAGAATCATTGCCAGTGCCGCCAGTTCGTGAATAGCATGACGCTGGGACACGACCCCACCCGATGGTACCCGCGTATGTAGTCGTCTTCTCCAACTTCTTGCAGGAGTATCAGCGTGGATATTAACTCATTATTGGAGTCATCCTTGCTCACAACTTGTTTGATCTTGCCCTACTTGGCGGGTGATTTCCGAGATGAGGTTTCCGCGCTCGTAGAGACCCATTGCTCTCGATTACCATCCCAGGTGTCGATAAAGTATCAGTACAGCTCGTGTTCGTCGTTTCCATCAAGAAGATCCAGTAATAACGCTTTGCTATGCATGCTGTGTTTCGCTAGTAGCATACACGTTGCCTTCAAATTTTCCTTGTGCTCTTGGGTACACGTCGACAACCCTCCTGGTTGACGCTCTAGTCACATCACCACGTGGAAAGTACATAGCAATTGTCTAGTCTCCGGAACATCTCCAAAAGAACATCCTTCTCGTGGAAGGCCTTGTCCGTGGCAAATACAATTATATTCTTCCACGTGGGATTGTAGCTTTGAAAGGATTCGATTACCAGTTTGAGGTTGTCTTGCGTTTCAGCTTTGATCAGAGCGTGCTGTACGTACTGACCCTTCAGTATAGCATCATAAAAGTAATTAGTTAGAACAAGTTCGGTATCAAATACAAGAGCTGTTGCGGAACCACCTTTCCAAAAAGTCAGTGACAGCAAAACCGAAAAGATTGTACTAGTTTGAGCTGATACCGGGTGTTGTGTCCTTCCACACCACTTCCGGAAACGCGTGGAACAGCCTCTTCATCGGAGCAGACTGAAATACAACAACATGTGCGTTCGGAGTGTCGTGATCTACGTACACATTCGCCGAGTTCCCTTCCTTTTGAAAAACAAGTTCGCGCAAGGCGTACTCCGCACGCGTGGTATCTGACGTATCACCTCACTTGTTGCTGCGAATGGTTAGTAGCATGTTGTGTGCGTCCCGAAGACATGTTCTCTTCCCTTCAATGAAATAAACCAACACAGCATTAAAACTCAAGAGACTTTTACAATTAAAAATCTAAGCTTCAAATCTGAACGCTTGCGTATATACACTAGAATTCCCTTGGCATTGGAACCGCTTTCACGCATTTTGCCGATCGTTTGCAGGACAATTGGATCAACTACCAAATCGTCGTAGTCCTAAGCGTCACTTCAATAGCAAGTATTTCAAATCATGGGCACCAGCATATGTGTGCAAATCGTGATTTTGAAAAGAGTTTACTTGAATTACTGCTTGTTTTATTCGCTATCGCTGTCAAAGTCCTCATCGGCTTCGATGTCGTCGTCGAGTCGACATGACCTTCGGCAAGGTTACAGCTCTCCAATTCTTCGACAATGCTAATTTCTACCTGCTCCATTTCTATACTTGATACTTCTTCTGTTGTCCGTGCCCCCCCCCCCCTAAATGTCAATCTTGGCAAAACCACTTATTATCGTTTGCTGAGATAGATTATCCCAGGATGTCGACACCCATTCGGTGATGTCAGCTCGACTTGGTGGTTTTAACGTAAACGGCTCATCTTTATACTTTTTCCGAAGACGCTCGGCTTCACTATCAGCCTTCTCTTGTATCAACTCCTCAGGCAATCTCGCTCTGGAGTTTTTCTCGATTTTGCTGTCGCATTTTGTCTCCTGCACGGTACTCTCTAAGCTGAATTCCCAGTCGGTCAATCCAGAGAGCGCGAAATCTAGCTTTTAGAGGCTTCTTCCACGATATGTCTGCAGATTGGCAGACATACGTGTACCGTTGGTGGTACCTTGAGAAGTACAACGTTGATCGATGCTGCGTATTCCTCGACATTAGCGGTCCAGTGGCCGCTGAAGTCATCCCATATCAATAGAATATTTTCACCTGGATTCGGTCGATTGGCAAAGTGAAATTTTAAAAAATCCACGGACAAATCTGAATTCCACCACGCGCATTGGTTACCGTAGATTTGACAGTCGTGTCGCTCTTGTAAGGGCTGAATTTCACGATCCCACATAGTTGGACTGAACTCATGGGGCAGAGTGTTATTCTCGACGCGTTTTTCTTTAATCTTGGAAGGGGCTATCTTGAACACTATAAATGTAGGCAATTCAGTACCTTCCCAGTCCGCCAAGAGCATGACAGTTGCTCGTGCCTTCTCTTTGTTGCCACATTTTACCCATACAGTCTTAACACCACGCTCGGATACAGTCTGTTTCGGGATATACTCGTAGTTCACTGCTAAAAATGTATTGTCAGTAAAAACAATTATAAAATACCAGCAATATAAAATAAATGGGATAAATATATACCTGTTTGGTCAGCATTGTACACTTGCACGCAATTTTTCTCCACAATGGTCTGAAGAACCTGCGCTCTAAACGACTTTGCCGCTTCTTGAGCGTCCTGTGGTGTTGTTTGTCCTTGCCTTGGTCGCGCACGAAGTGATAATTTGTGACGTCGAAAAAATAACTTAATCCACGTCGGCGTTGCCGCAAATTTTGTCTCCAGGCCGATGTCTGCGGCTACTTCTTTATTGGAGCTGTAACATGAGGCGTGAGACCGGGGCGCCGTCTTTCCTCAGAGAGTTCAACCAGAGGACAATAAAATGCTTCAGCATCCTTGGTAAGTACAGTTTGCGTCGCCAAGACTACGCAGATTTTGATGGTGTCCGCGACCGGATTCACATGCAGCGCGAATGGTCGCAGTCTGCTTGATCCACTTATTGATCTGTTTTTTTTTCTTAGCCCGAAATTTCATTGTCCTTCAACTTTGCCATAAAGTCTGCAATGGTCTCGTCAAAGGTGTGGCCGTCCTCGATGAAGCTTAGAACGTCCCGCTTATGAGAATACTCAACAGACGTGCGTTGATACGACTTCCGTTTCTTGCCTTGCCATTGATAAAGGTGTTGAGGTCTTGGAAGCGAGGCTTGGCTGAGCGGAGGGAGTTCTGCACTTGGTGCGGAGACCGGAGTGAAGACCACTTGAGCTGAAGAAGGAAGATTCGAAAGTGATTGATTGATCGGAGCTTACACTGTCTTCACTACCGGAGCGAAGACACTTGAGGGGTAGTCTGCAGATTCGAAAGTGATTGATTGATCGGAGCTTACACTATCTTCACTACCTAGTCTGCATCCAATCATTTGGTGCATCCAATCACCAACACTCTGTACTCGTCCAATCATCCTACTCGTCTAATCATCGGTGGCGTAAACAACGTACCGTAATCATCGCGGGATCGTATTGGACCGGTTCGGGTTAACCGGTTAATGGGTACAACTGGTACACAGTACCCAAGACCAGCAACCCTCAATACGCCCCCTCAATGCGAACACGCGTGGATGCCGAGAGCCACCGTGAGGTCCGTGTGGCGAGGTCCCGGGAGCGCCTTCGTCATGATGTCCGCCAGCATCAGAGAAGTCTCGCAATACTCGAGCTTCACTTCACCACGCTTGACTTCGTCGCGGATGTGGTGGTACTTGATGTCGATGTGCTTGGCGCGACCGTGGTTCACTGGGTTCTTCGTCATCTTGATGCACGACTGGTTGTCTTCGCGGATCTTGAGCTCGGGTCCCGTCTCGTTGGTAGCCGCCAAAATCTCGCACAGTAGGCGATGAATCCACTTGCCTTCTTGGATCGCCAGACTGAGTGCGATGTATTCCGCCTCACTCGTAGACAGCGAAACACTTGACTGCTTCTTGCTGCCCCAGCTCACTGGCGCACCCATCAGCATGAACATGTAGCCGGAAGTCGACTTGCGGTCCGCGAGGTCGCCAGCCCAGTCCGCGTCGGAGTACCCTCGAAAGTCGATGTTGTCACCCGGCTTGAAGCAGATTCCATGCGTCTTGGTGCCTTGCAGGTAGCGAAAGATGCGCTTGACCGCAACCCAGTGTTCTTCTTGAGGGTTCTCCATGAAGCGCGACACATAGCCCACCGCGTACGCAATATCCGGGCGAGTAGCAGTCATCAAGTGCATCAGAGCACCAACAGCTTCGCGAAACGGAGCGTTCACCTTGGTCGCTGCGTCGCTTGGAACCAGTCGAGTGCTCATGTCCACCGGACTTACCACAGCCTTGCACTCGTCCATACCGAAGCGCTTCAGGATATCATCCACATAACGCCGCTGGCACATCGTCACGCTGCCGTCTGGGCCGTCTACCAACTCGATCCCAAGCACGAACACGCACTTGCCGCTGTCAGTCATTTCGAAGCGTGTCTTGAGGTCGTTCTTCGTGCGTGAGATCAGCTCGGGTGAACTTCCGGTGATCAATACATCGTCCACGTAGACCAGCACGAGCACACAGTGGCCATCTACAACCTTGATGTAGAGGCACGGGTCGAAGGCCGAAACTTGAAAGCCGATGGAGCACACGAACTCGTCGAAGGTCTCGTTCCACACGCGAAGCTTGTTTGAGACCGTAGATCGCCTTCACCAATTCCAGGCAGTCGAAGTCACCGTCGAGATCAACACCTTCTGGCACCACGCAGTACACGACCTCCTTCATCACACCGTACAGGAAAGCGGTCACCACGTCGAGTTGGTCCAGAGGCCAGCCAAAGTATTTGGCGAGTGCGATCACCATGCGCAGCGTCACGTACTTGACCACCGGCGAGAACGTCTCGGTGTAGTCGATGCCGTACTTCTGCTTGAAACCCTTGGCCACGAGGCGCGCCTTGTACTTCTCGATCGATCCATCCGCTTTGCGCTTGATCTTGAACACCCACTTGATACCGATGGCGTGTTGTCCGTTGGGTAACTTGGCAGCACGAAACACACCACGAAGCCGCATCAACTTGAGCTCAGCACGAATTGTCTTGCGCCAGTGCACTTGGTCCGGGCCGTTCACCGCTTCTTGGAATGTCGACGGCTCCGATAAATCCACAGCTGCTTCGACTGCGTTGGCACTTGCACGCCAAAACACAGGGGGAGTCGATTCTTCATCTTGATCTCCAGACTTTTCTTCTTTGTCTGCGTCTGCTCGGTGTGGAGAGGAGCCGTTCGGCGCACTTGCTTCTTCCAGTCCAGGTCGATGACGCACAGCTCGCGGTCTTCTGGCAGCTTCATCTTCGTCACTCGGGCGGCTCTTGTGCTTCCCTGCCTGCTTGTACTCTGTCTGGCGCGAACTGCCATTGTCATTGTCAGTGTCGATGTCGAGCGAGTCGAAGTCCAGGTCGTCGACATCTTCATCGGAAATCGGCGGTGAAAGTCCAAAGGTCGATTCATCGAAGTTGACATCGCGACTGATAACCACCTGCCCCGCATCGATGTCATAACTCGATATGCCTTGGACACTTCTTCGTAACCCAGGAACAATCCGGCGCGAGCCTTGGGATCCCACTTGAGCCGCTTCTCCTTGGGAGTCAGAATGTACGTCCGACAGCCGAACACACGCATGTGCTTCACACTCGGCTTGGACTTGTACACGATCTCGAACGGAGTCTTGTGCTCGATCTTGGGTGACAGCAGGCGGTTCTTCACGTAGATGGCCGTCATCGCCGCCTCAGCCCAGAAACACTTGTCCAGCTTGGCGTGATGCATCATGCTGCGGTCGATCGTGACGATAGTTCGGATGGCTCGCTCTGCCGTACCGTTGGTCTGGTGCGCGTACGGAACCGTGATTTGCTGCTCGATGCCTTCGTCTTCGTAGAAATCCTTGAGCGAGTTAGTCGCAAACTCACGAGCTCCGTCGTGCCGCACAAACTTGACCTTCTTGCCGAACTGCTTCTGCACCTTCATGATGTACGTCTTGATGCAGTCTTCGCTTTCCGACTTGGCACGCAGACAGAAACTATTGAGAGTTACCGGTTTGGTATCGGTTATTGACCGTGAACCGGTTAGCCCGAACCGGTCCAATCCGAACCCACGCCGATTACGCCACCGCGGATTACGCACTATCGATTACGCCACCTGTGGGTACAAGATTGTAGGTACAAGATGGGCATCGACGTGGCGCTCTCTGATTGGCTGAAGTAACTCAGTATCCAGTAAAGAATCAAGTAGGGTGTATCCAGTAGGTCTAGAGATAGCAAGAAGGCTTTCGAGCTAAAGACCTCAATCAATCACTTTCGAATCTTCCCTCTACCCCTCAAGTGGTTTCCTGCCTCCACTCCGGTCTCACCCAGAGTGCTGCCTCCCTCCGCGTCGTCCAAGCTTCGGTGTCCAAGATCCATACCTTCCATCACGGATCGATCGAAAAGTACAAGGCGCGCCTCGTGGCCAAGGGTTTCAAGCAGAAGTACGGCATCGACTACACCGAGACGTTCTCGCCGGTGGTCAAGTACGTGACGCTGCGCATGGTGATCGCACTCGCCAAATACTTTGGCTGGCCTCTGGACCAACTCGACGTGGTGACCGCTTTCCTGTACGGTGTGATGAAGGAGGTCGTGTACTGCGTGGTGCCAGAAGGTGTTGATCTCGACGGTGACTTCGACTGCCTGGAATTGGTGAAGGCGATCTACGGTCTCAAACAAGCTTCGCGTGTGGAACGAGACCTTCGACGAGTTCGTGTGCTCCATCGGCTTTCAAGTTTCGGCCTTCGACCCGTGCCTCTACATCAAGGTTGTAGATGGCCACTGTGTGCTCGTGCTGGTCTACGTGGACGATGTATTGATCACCGGAAGTTCACCCGAGCTGATCTCACGCACGAAGAACGACCTCAAGACACGCTTCGAAATGACTGACAGCGGCAAGTGCGTGTTCGTGCTTGGGATCGAGTTGGTAGACGGCCCAGACGGCAGCGTGACGATGTGCCAGCGGCGTTATGTGGATGATATCCTGAAGCGCTTCGGTATGGACGAGTGCAAGGCTGTGGTAAGTCCGGTGGACATGAGCACTCGACTGGTTCCAAGCGACGCAGTGACCAAGGTGAACGCTCCGTTTCGCGAAGCTGTTGGTACTCTGATGCACTTGATGACTGCTACTCGCCCGGATATTGCGTACGCGGTGGGCTATGTGTCGCGCTTCATGGAGAACCCTCAAGAAGAACACTGGGTTGCGGTCAAGCGCATCTTTCGCTACCTGCAAGGCACCAAGACGCATGGAATCTGCTTCAAGCCGGGTGACAACATCGACTTTCGAGGGTACTCCGACGCGGACTGGGCTGGCGACCTCGCGGACCGCAAGTCGACTTCCGGCTACATGTTCATGCTGATGGGTGCGCCAGTGAGCTGGGGCAGCAAGAAGCAGTCAAGTGTTTCGCTGTCTACGAGCGAGGCGGAATACATCGCGCTCAGTCTGGCGATCCAAGAAGTCAAGTGGATTCATCGCCTGCTGTGCGAGATTTTGACGGTTACCAACGAGACGGGACCCGAGCTCAAGATCCGCGAAGACAACCAGTCGTGCATCAAGATGACGAAGAACCCAGTGAACCACGGTCGCGCCAAGCACATCGACATCAAGTACCACCACATCCGCGACGAAGTCAAGCGTGGTGAAGTGAAGCTCGACTATTGCAAGACTTCTGTGATGCTGGCGGACATCATGACGAAGGCGCTCCCGGGACCTCGCCACACGGACCTGACGGCTGCTCTCGGCATCCACGCGTGTTCGCATTGAGGGGGCATATTGAGGGTTGCTGGTTTTGGGTACTGTGTACCAGTTGTCCCCATTAACCGGTTAACCCGAACCGGTCCAATACGATCCCGCGATGATTACGGTACGTTGTTTACGCCACCGATGATTAGACGAGTAGGATGATTGGACGAGTACAGAGTGTTGGTGATTGGATGCACCAAATGATTGGATGCAGACTAGGTAGTGAAGACAGTGTAAGCTCCGATCAATCAATCACTTTCGAATCTTCCTTCTTCAGCTCAAGTGGTCTTCACTCCGGTCTCCGCACCAAGTGCAGAACTCCCTCCGCTCAGCCCAAGCCTCGCTTCCAAGACCTCAACACCTTTATCAATGGCCAAGGCAAGAAACGGAAGTCGTATCAACGCACGTCTGTTGAGTATTCTCATAAGCGGGACGTTCTAAGCTTCATCGAGGACGGCCACACCTTTGACGAGACCATTGCAGACTTTTATGGCAAGTTGAAGGACAATGAATTTCGGGCTAAGAAAAAAAACAGATCAATAAGTGGATCAAGCAGACTGCGACCATTCGCGCTGCATGTGAATCCGGTCGCGGACACCATCAAAATCTGCGTAGTCTTGGCGACGCAACTGTACTTACCAAGGATGCTGAAGCATTTATTGTCCTCTGGTTGAACTCTCTGAGGAAAGACGGCGCCCCGGTCTCACGCCTCATGTTACAGCTCCAAGCTAAAGAAGTAGCCGCAGACATCGGCCTGGGAGACAAATTTGCGGCAACGCCGACGTGGATTAAGTTATTTTTTCGACGTCACAAATTATCACTTCGTGCGCGACCAAGGCAAGGACAAACAACACCACAGGACGCTCAAGAAGCGGCAAAGTCGTTTAGAGCGCAGGTTCTTCAGACCATTGTGGAGAAAAATTGCGTGCAAGTGTACAATGCTGACCAAACAGGTATATATTTATCCCATTTATTTTATATTGCTGGTATTTTATAATTGTTTTTACTGACAATACATTTTTAGCAGTGAACTACGAGTATATCCCGAAACAGACTGTATCCGAGCGTGGTGTTAAGACTGTATGGGTAAAATGTGGCAACAAAGAGAAGGCACGAGCAACTGTCATGCTCTTGGCGGACTGGGAAGGTACTGAATTGCCTACATTTATAGTGTTCAAGATAGCCCCTTCCAAGATTAAAGAAAAACGCGTCGAGAATAACACTCTGCCCCATGAGTTCAGTCCAACTATGTGGGATCGTGAAATTCAGCCCTTACAAGAGCGACACGACTGTCAAATCTACGGTAACCAATGCGCGTGGTGGAATTCAGATTTGTCCGTGGATTTTTTAAAATTTCACTTTGCCAATCGACCGAATCCAGGTGAAAATATTCTATTGATATGGGATGACTTCAGCGGCCACTGGACCGCTAATGTCGAGGAATACGCAGCATCGATCAACGTTGTACTTCTCAAGGTACCACCAACGGTACACGTATGTCTGCCAATCTGCAGACATATCGTGGAAGAAGCCTCTAAAAGCTAGATTTCGCGCTCTCTGGATTGACCGACTGGGAATTCAGCTTAGAGAGTACCGTGCAGGAGACAAAATGCGACAGCAAAATCGAGAAAAACTCCAGAGCGAGATTGCCTGAGGAGTTGATACAAGAGAAGGCTGATAGTGAAGCCGAGCGTCTTCGGAAAAAGTATAAAGATGAGCCGTTTACGTTAAAACCACCAAGTCGAGCTGACATCACCGAATGGGTGTCGACATCCTGGGATAATCTATCTCAGCAAACGATAATAAGTGGTTTTGCCAAGATTGACATTTAGGGGGGGGGGGGCACGGACAACAGAAGAAGTATCAAGTATAGAAATGGAGCAGGTAGAAATTAGCATTGTCGAAGAATTGGAGAGCTGTAACCTTGCCGAAGGTCATGTCGACTCGACGACGACATCGAAGCCGATGAGGACTTTGACAGCGATAGCGAATAAAACAAGCAGTAATTCATAGTAAACTCTTTTCAAAATCACGATTTGCACACATATGCTGGTGCCCATGATTTGAAATACTTGCTATTGAAGTGACGCTTAGGACTACGACGATTTGGTAGTTGATCCAATTGTCCTGCAAACGATCGGCAAAATGCGTGAAAGCGGTTCCAATGCCAAGGGAATTCTAGTGTATATACGCAAGCGTTCAGATTTGAAGCTTAGATTTTTAATTGTAAAAGTCTCTTGAGTTTTAATGCTGTGTTGGTTTATTTCATTGAAGGGAAGAGAACATGTCTTCGGGACGCACACAACATGCTACTAACCATTCGCAGCAACAAGTGAGGTGATACGTCAGATACCACGCGTGCGGAGTACGCCTTGCGCGAACTTGTTTTTCAAAAGGAAGGGAACTCGGCGAATGTGTACGTAGATCACGACACTCCGAACGCACATGTTGTTGTATTTCAGTCTGCTCCGATGAAGAGGCTGTTCCACGCGTTTCCGGAAGTGGTGTGGAAGGACACAACACCCGGTATCAGCTCAAACTAGTACAATCTTTTCGGTTTTGCTGTCACTGACTTTTTGGAAAGGTGGTTCCGCAACAGCTCTTGTATTTGATACCGAACTTGTTCTAACTAATTACTTTTATGATGCTATACTGAAGGGTCAGTACGTACAGCACGCTCTGATCAAAGCTGAAACGCAAGACAACCTCAAACTGGTAATCGAATCCTTTCAAAGCTACAATCCCACGTGGAAGAATATAATTGTATTTGCCACGGACAAGGCCTTCCACGAGAAGGATGTTCTTTTGGAGATGTTCCGGAGACTAGACAATTGCTATGTACTTTCCACGTGGTGATGTGACTAGAGCGTCAACCAGGAGGGTTGTCGACGTGTACCCAAGAGCACAAGGAAAATTTGAAGGCAACGTGTATGCTACTAGCGAAACACAGCATGCATAGCAAAGCGTTATTACTGGATCTTCTTGATGGAAACGACGAACACGAGCTGTACTGATACTTTATCGACACCTGGGATGGTAATCGAGAGCAATGGGTCTCTACGAGCGCGGAAACCTCATCTCGGAAATCACCCGCCAAGTAGGGCAAGATCAAACAAGTTGTGAGCAAGGATGACTCCAATAATGAGTTAATATCCACGCTGATACTCCTGCAAGAAGTTGGAGAAGACGACTACATACGCGGGTACCATCGGGTGGGGTCGTGTCCCAGCGTCATGCTATTCACGAACTGGCGGCACTGGCAATGATTCTTAGCCCGTTTGCCTACGATATGGTGTCAGACGAGTTCGAGTATGCTACCGGACTTCAGAATGCAAGTGGCGAGCACAATGACCACTCTCGAAAGCAGCAGAACGGGCCTCAACTACAAGATCAATACCAAGGTGAGAATTATCTTTGACGTGATCATCACGGTTATTCATGGGTAATACTAACTGCGATTTTGCCGTTGTAGCTGTACACATTTGATTGTAGTTTTAGACAGACGTACGTTCTTCCTTACCGGCACATAATGTACTGGCGGTTTTAAAACCTCAGTGAAACAGTACTGCCTCCGTATAACTTTTTCTCACAGCGATGGATGCGAAGTTGTCCCGTTAATGACATTGCAGTTGGTGATGTTGGTGATGGCGACTTAGCCATTCCCAGCATCAAAGACCACCAACTCAAGGCGAAGGCGCTACATGGCAATGTTAAGTACTGCAAAGCGAAGAAGAAAATGGAGAAAATAGGGGCAGTGTTGTCAGTTCAGAGCACGCTCACGATTAAAGCTGCGCTTGGGTTCCTGGATGGTTTCGCTAAAGTTTTGCACGATATAAAATTTGCTGAGTGCGACGACTACACAACTGGCCGTCATTAAGGTGGAGTTTGGAATATCAGAAGCTGCTACATCGAGTGTCGGTAAATCGAAGGCGAAGCAGAAGATGTCGTTGCGGAAAGCATCGCCAGTGTCGAAGGTCCAGAATACGACGATGCTAGACAGATCGGAACAGACTCAACCGAAATATACTCTCGGAAGTGGTACAAACGCAAACGCGAGTTCATTCACGTTCGAGATGGCCCCGAAGTCACCAGACCTTACTCGAAAACAACAGCGACAAGTGGCACGAGCTATCAAGATCCGTTCTGCTCGTGCCGAAGCAAAAGAGTTCGCAGAGAAGGAGAAGTCAGTCACGTTTCAGGACGTGCAAAGACTAGTTGCAGACAGGTATTCCTGGTCAAGCCTCAAATCCGTTTTGGACGACTTGAAACTTCCGACTATCTCGCCAGCAGGCGCGCCAGAAGTTCAAGCGCTACTACCCCATGAACCAAGGCCTACCGTGATCAAAATGCTAGACCTCGAGAAGATCGAAGAAGCGAAAGGCGCTATTCCGTACGGTTTGAGGAATCGAAGACATATATCGTCTGATGGAAGGAGTTCGAATCCATGACTCAGGATCAGCTCAACATCATGGAGATAATTGTTGGCGTCAAGAAAACACTGTGCAAGATTGGATTCACCCTGGACGGAATCGAAGAGGCTACCTGGGACGAAGCTGACATCGCAGCAGAACACGTTTCATTCGGCGACGAAAGCAAGTGTCGAAGGTAAGTTTTCATGTGACAAAATTTGATACAGAATTAAAACCGAAATAGTTACTGAAGTATGCATGCCACACATCTTGTTTTACTAACTAACTATTATACTACATGTACAGGCAGATCGAAAGGGTGCTGTAATGACCATGCCGCTGGGCACCAAGTACGTGGATGAAAAAGCAACATCAGGTGCAATCTTGCTAGTGTATCAGGAGGACATGTGGCTGAATCTCAGCTGTGTGATTACTGGAATGATGTATCTACGACATGTGTACAAGGATATTGTCGTCTACGTTTCGACCATTTGCGAAGTCCAACAGGCGCATTATCGGCGTTTTGAACATAACTGGGGAACACTGGATTGCTTTCTATATCGACCAAAGAACGAGTATTTGTCAAACGTTCGATCGCCAGCAAGGAAGCGTCAAGAAGATGACCAACGCACGTCGAAAACTTTGTCGACCCGCTAATTCGTTCGAAACTCCCGCTGGCTTACGTATCTCTGGCGTGCTGCAAGCAGCGAGACGGTAGTTCCTGTGGTGTCCTGGGTCTTGCTGTTCTGGAGCTTTTGATCTCGGGCAAAACGTGGACCGACGAGTTGTACGAGCTTATCGCATACCTACGCCTTCGCTACTTGAACAAAAGCATCATACTCTTAGCCCAAGGTAGTGGTGAAAGAGGAGTTCGTCTATACGGTGTGAATATATTCACATTGTCATGGTCTTCAGTTCTTTAGGATTCACTACTTCAACTGTAGCACGCCGTAGCCTCTTCGAGCCTGTTAGCGCGCAAGGGTCTCTCAGCATCATGATAGCACTAGGGTTATGCGTAGGCTGAGATAGCATAACTGTTTCGTGTACATGTATTGGTGGTCAAACCATTTGGTTTGAAAAGTTTAAATTGCCGCAATTTAGTTGGACCTAAACTATTTGACCAATTCCAACTTCAGCGCCAGAAACGCGAAGCATCCTTGCTAGTAGCTGTGAGCCCGCAGTAATGCTGCATTGTTGCGAGCTCACAACTATTCCGGGCATCGACTTTTACATGTAGCAGGATTAAGGGTGACGTTGGTATGAATCGGCCAGAACCGCCATGCGACTCTGCGATTCGGGATGGAATCGCCGATTCGTATTTCCAATATTTCTGTGCTGATCGTAATTTTCTATATCCGAATACGTATTTCCGATAAATTACATCCAAAAAAATTACAGCAGAGAATTATCGCCGACTCATATAAATTAGAAATAATTAAAATTTAATAAAAAAAATCCAGGAATAATATTTGTAAAAATTAAACCGGCGCTCTTGCGAGAGTCGTCGCAGAGGATCTCAAAGGACATTACACGCTGTGTTGCAAGACTTGCTGAGTTGATGCAGCTTGTCTGCATTCGGAGGCAGCAGCTAGCAGCTGGCTTGTGTATGGTGCTGCTTCACTGTTGGGCGATATCATTGACGCAGGATTCTTCTCCTTCAATTAATACCAGGACACCATGCTCGCGGACATGCGCGAAAAGACGGCGCTCGGAATCTAGAGCTTATACGCAATTGTAGTGCTTCGGCCAGAGCAACGAGATAGAAAAAAATAAAAATAACTTTTTTTAGTTTTAGTTTTGAGCCAGTTGCACTCTGTCGGCGGATTGCGATCCAGTTCCAACATCCAGTGGATCGCCCGATCCGGCCGTGGCCGTATCCTCAAAATATACTAACTTTTGTATGCACATTGTTGAAGATGCCTCTGTCCTACTTCCTCCGTTCAGAAAAATTAGGGAACGGCCGATACGTCGTATCCTTTAAATATACTGACTTTTGTATGCACATTGTTGAAGATGCCCCTCCGTCCTACAAAGCTCGCCGCACTGGCAGTAATAGTGCGCCGCTCACCAGCCGGTGCCCACTATCACAAGAGCTGATGTAGGGCCCGACCTGGCCCATCGGCTGCTCAGGGAAGCCGATAAGAAGCTGTAGAGATCAGGTGGAGACACATGAGTCATATACGAGGCGTGAGTCATGTGTTTCTACTGACCGAACACCTTGACAGCATGTTGACATCAAACCTCCAGCTGCTTAGATCAAAGCTACTGCCCTGTTCGTGCATCAAGCCTTATAAGTGGTCTTAGCAACTACACACGTCCATCCAATTTCAAGAGCGGGATCCGATGTCATGTTCAGGTTTACCACCCCGCCCCTATGCAACCTGAACAAGCTTCGAAGCGTACCTCCGGTGGCTTGCGAGCGCAACTTCATCTCATTCTCGAATTCACTCTCTTGAGCCCACACCCATCGACGCAACCGCTCGATCTGCACTAGAGCACAGCTCTCTCATACCACATCGGACCAAGTCTCCCCTCCTACAACAACTACACCAAGTTCCAGTAATGTTCCCCAATAACAAGATGATCATCCTGTCCTTCGCTGCCTTTGCTGTCTTGAAAGGCGTGCACGCTGAAAAAGAAGTCGCCGAGACCCTTGGATTGCTCGCTCTCCCCGCCCTGCTGAACGGAGGCGTCGGTGTGCCCGGCGCGGTTGGTCCGACCGTCAGCGTTGGCGTGCCCGGCGTGGCGAGCGTCGGTGTCGGAGTAGGCAATGGCCTGTACGGGACGGGTGTCAATGTCGGAGCCAACGTCGGTGTGGGTGTTCCCAGTGTTGGTGTGAATGCCGTTCCCAGTGTTGGCGTGAATGCTGCTCCAAGTGTTGGGGTCAATGCCGCCCTCCGTGTCGAGACGAGCGCGGGTACCAGTACTGACAACCACGCCTACTCGACGAGGGCCTCGAACCCAACCACGACCACGGAGTCAAATGGCGACGGATCTGCCTCGACGAAGACTAACAGTGCCTCGGCCACTACGAGCGCCAATACAATCGCTACCACGAGTGCGTCCGCTTCAGCGAAAGCAACTGCGAGTGCCAATGCCAATGCCGATGCGAAGGCCGGCACCACTGGCACCGGAACCAGTGGCACGAGTGCAACGTCCCAGAAGGCGTACCGCCAGCTTCGATCTATCGAGTGAACGGCCTGAGTCCACCTCGCAATGGCGAGTGAAGGCTTGCGCAATTAGTAGCATATCCGCTCCCGTCGTATCCGTTCGTAATCGATAACGTTGTGCAATTGCGTACTTCTCAGTCCCATGAACACGAAAGCAAACATGTTTTTCATTGCATCTTGGTATTGTCCGCTGTCGCTCGAGCTGTCAGCACTAAAACCTTTATATATCTACCAGTACTACACTGCTGCCAACCACTCGTACTTCGCCTGCACTTGAGCTTTCTCCTGTGTTTGACGCTGCTGGGGTGTTAAGTCCGCGCAAAGCCTATTCTCTGGTGCTAGACGACTGCTTTTTACAGGTTCTGCTCCCAAGCGTACAGTATTAATTACTGTAACTGTAGAGTGCTACTTTTCTGCTTTTCGTATCAGTTCCAAATGCTCCTCACGTAATGGCTACGCTTCCCTCGACAACTCGAAACCTTTCCAGCGCTACAACTTGCCCTGACTGCCGGCCATTTGACAGACTAGCCCTCAATCTTTTGTCGTCCACGACACCTTGATATACCTGTTCTGCTGATGGGCCACTATAATCCACGCTGTCTCTGACATCACGCCGCCATATCTTAAGCCATCGATACTCTCCAAGTATCGTTTGCAGCATTGCGAAGACGCCGTTCACACCAAAACAATTGCAGTGCGCCCTTGCCCTCGTTCCCAACCCATGATGCATCGCAACTCCGCCCAAGACCATCGCGGATCATATAAATAAATAGATATATTTTGCGGCACTGTGCCGGCACATGCACGCATAAAGGGCTTGCTCGGCAAATTGCCACGCTGCAGCAGCTCCGTCCGTCATCTATCTGAACGCGCTCCGCAGACCGAGAAGCCTGCATTCTCCCACGCTGATCCGCATCACCGTGGACGCTGTTTTCATTTCGCCACGCGATCCTGAAAGCTCCCTCCCTCCCCAGCGTGAGCGTTGCGTCCCTCGCGCGCCTCTTCTACACCCATGAACGCCACAGGCTGCTCACTCATCGCTCCCCCACCACCCCAGATTGCTCGTAGCGGTTCCTATTGGCCATGCGCAGCATCTCCCCTTGCCTAGCGATCCCCTCTAGCGCTGGACGTTCGTGGTGGCGTGCCGACCTGTATGTAGCTGCTCGCTGTAGACGTAACCGTAGACGAGGCCAATGGCATCCTCCATCGTCCGCCCTCCGTTGTCGTATCCTCCATCTCCGCCGCCCGGTAGCGCTTCGCCTCACTCGCTCTTCCTAAGGCACATGCGCCCTAGGCCGCAAAAAGCGGAAAGAGTTGAAAAGAGCGCCGCGCGCAACACGGCGCACCAGCACCACGCATTCGTGATCGCCCCGTCTCTGCTGGCTGACGTGTTTGGGCGCCTGCTGGCCACCGGCTTTTGACTTGGTTTTTGTATCGGAAGGTCTGCGACGATCTTTGGCCTTCCTTTTCAAAAATTCCCAAATCGAGCTTTTCACTTGCCTTGAGTAAGTGGATGCCGTAGACAGGCCAAATGCCCATCGTAGGGCGGGTATCGCACATACCCCGCTCTGATTGAGCCAACAGACACGCTGGTCCACTAACGGCGTACACTTACTCAAACCAAGTGAAACAGCGCCCAACCACAGTGTGGTCACCAGGATCTCCCAACTACCGACGGTTCAGTCGTGTTCGCGAGTCTTCAAGGCGCTTCACCTTTGAGGTCTGCGCACACTCGTTACTAAGACTTTGCCTTTTGCCTCCAAGAGCGCAAGCAAGCACCACCCTACCGGGACCTTCAAGCTTCAACTCACACACACACATCGTCAACATGTCGTCGGTGACCTTCTCGGAGAGCGCGGCCCCGGCCACGCAGGCACCGGTGCTGTCTCCTGTGGCCGCAGACGCAGACAACGCCTCTCGTGGCACGTTGGTGCTGGCGGACGGCACCACGTACGCCGGTTACTCGTTCGGTGCGGACAAGAGCATCTCGGGCGAAGTGGTGTTCAACACGGGCATGGTGGGCTACCCCGAGGCTCTGTCCGATCCGTCGTACCGTGGCCAGATCCTCGTTCTGACGTACCCGCTTATTGGCAACTACGGTGTGCCCGACATGGACGTCAAGGACGAGTTCAACCTGCCCAAGTTCTTCGAGTCGGGCACGGTGCAGATCTCGGGTCTCATTGTGTCCGAGTACTCGTTCCAGCACAGTCACTGGAACGCCGTCAAGTCGCTTGGTGACTGGCTCAAGGAGCACAACGTGCCGGCTCTCTTTGGCATCGACACACGTATGATCACGAAGCGCATCCGCTCGCTCGGCGCCGTGCTGGGCAAGATCGAGTTCGAGGGCCAGGCCACTGAGATCGTGGACCCCAACAAGACGAACCTCGTGGCCGAAGTGACTGTCAAGGACGTGACCGTGTACAACAAGGGCGCGTCCCCCAAGATCGTGGCCTTCCACTGCGGTATGAAGCACAACATCGTGCGGTACCTGGTCTCCAAGGGCGTGGAGCTCACGGTTGTTCCTTACGACTACGACCTGCCCAACAGCGAGCTGCAGTACGACGGTATCTTCATCAGTAACGGCCCCGGTGACCCGACCATGGCCGCCAAGACCATCGAGAGCATCCGCTGGGCCATCAACCAGGAGAACCCCAAGCCTATCTTCGGTATCTGTCTGGGTAACCAGATCCTGGCCCTGGCCGCCGGCGCCACCACGTACAAGATGAAGTACGGTAACCGCGGTATGAACCAGCCCTGCATCGACATGCGCACTACTCGCTGCTACATCACGCCGCAGAATCACGGATACGCTGTGGACTCGAACTCGTTGCCTGAGGGCTGGAAGACCTTCTTCATGAACGCCAACGACAAGTCGAACGAGGGAATTATCCACGAACACAAGCCTTTCTTCTCGGTGCAGTTCCACCCGGAGGCCTGTGGTGGCCCCACGGACACGGCCTTCCTCTTCGACATGTTCCTGGAGAAGGTCAACAGCGCTCCGCCTAAGCTCACAGTCATGGACACGTCTCTGTATGACCGGCCGACGTTCTCCAAGGTGCTGCTGCTGGGTTCCGGTGGTCTGTCCATCGGCCAGGCTGGTGAGTTCGACTACTCGGGCTCGCAGGCCATCAAGGCTCTGCGTGAGGAAGGCGTGCACGTCATCCTGGTGAACCCAAACATCGCCACGGTGCAGACGTCCAAGGGTCTGGCCGACAAGGTCTACTTTGTCCCCGTGCGTGCCGAGACGGTGCTGGAGATCATCAAGAAGGAGAAGCCGGACGGAATCCTGGTGAGTATGGGCGGCCAGACTGCTCTGTCCGTCGGTATCGAGCTGTACCTGAACGGCGACCTGGAGCGCCACAACGTCCGCGTTATGGGCACGCAGATCGAGTCGATCATCGACACGGAAGACCGCGAGAAGTTCTCGGCCAAGCTGGCGGAGATTGATGAGAAGATCGCTCTGAGTCAGCCGGCCACGACCGTCGAAGGCGCGCTGAAGGCGGCCAACGAGATCGGCTACCCCGTGCTGGTGCGTTCGGCCTTCGCTCTGGGCGGTCTGGGCTCAGGTTTCGCTGCCAACGACGAGGAGCTGCGTGTGCTGGCCACCAAGGCCCTGCACGGCTCGGCCTCCAAGGGCCAGATCAAGCAGATTCTGATCGACCAGGACCTGCGCGGCTGGAAGGAAGTCGAGTACGAGGTTGTGCGTGACGCCAAGGACAACTGCATCACGGTGTGCAACATGGAGAACTTCGACCCGCTGGGAATCCACACGGGCGACTCGATCGTCGTGGCTCCGTCGCAGACGCTGTCCAACAGCGAGTACTTCAAGCTCCGCTCGACGGCGCAGAAGGTGGTTCGTCACTTGGGCATTGTGGGCGAGTGTAACATCCAGTACGCGTTGGACCCAAAGTCGGAGCGTTACTGCATCATCGAGGTGAACGCTCGTCTGTCCCGTTCCAGTGCTCTCGCCTCCAAGGCCACGGGCTACCCGCTCGCCTACGTGGCCACCAAGATCTCGCTGGGTATTGACCTCGTGTCCATCAAGAACAGCGTGACCAAGACGACCACGGCCTGCTTCGAGCCCAGTCTGGACTACTGCGTGGTCAAGATGCCGCGTTGGGACTTGAAGAAGTTCTCGCGCGTGTCCAACGACCTGGGCAGCTACATGCTTTCCGTGGGTGAGGTCATGTCTATCGGCCGCAACTTCGAGGAGTGCATCCAGAAGGCTGTGCGTATGGTCAACCCGAACCTGGACGGCCTGGACGGCAGCGCCGTGGACAACGAGACGAACCCGGAGGTGCTGGACGCTCAGCTGAGCCACCCGACGGACGAGCGTCTGTTCTACGTCATCTCGGCTCTGGACGCCGGTTACTCGGTTGACCGCGTGCACGAGCTGACCAAGATCGACAAGTGGTTCCTGTCCAAGCTGGCGCGTATCTCTTCGCTGCGCCAGTCGGTGCCCAAGTTCACGCTGGACACGATGAGCGAGCGCTTCGTGCGTACGCTCAAGGTGAACGGTTTCTCTGACCGTCAGATCGCGGCCAAGCTGCCCAACACCACGGCCATGCAGGTGCGTGAGCGTCGTAAGCAGTTGGGCGTCGTGCCGTGCGTCAAGCAGATCGATACGCTGGCCGCCGAGTTCCCGGCCCAGACCAACTACCTGTACATGACGTACGGCGGCTCCGAGGACGACATCCCGGCCAGCGACGAGGCCATCGTGGTGCTCGGCTGTGGCGCCTACTGCATCGGTTCGTCCGTGGAGTTCGATTGGTGCGGCGTGAGTGCGGTGCGCACGGTCCGGGAGCTCGGCAAGCCGGCTATCGTGGTCAACTACAACCCCGAGACGGTGAGCACGGACTACGACGAGAGCGATCGTCTGTACTTCGAGGAGCTGAGTCTGGAGCGTGTGCTGGACATCTGGGACCGCGAGAACCCCGAGGGTGTGATCGTGTCTGTGGGTGGACAGATCCCCAACAACCTGGCCATGCCGCTGTCCAAGGCCGGCGTCAACATCCTGGGTACGTCTCCAGAGAGCATCGACCAGTGCGAGGACCGCAACAAATTCTCTGCGCTGCTGGACACGCTGGGAGTGGACCAGCCGCGTTGGACGGAGGTCACGGACATGAACTCCGCTCTTGAGTTCGCGCAGGAGGTGCAGTACCCGGTGCTTGTCCGTCCCAGCTACGTGCTTTCGGGCGCCGGTATGATTGTGGCGTCGGACGAGGACCAGCTGAGGGACTACCTGAGCAGCGACGCCGTCAAGATTTCGCGCTCCATCACAGTGTCCAAGTTCATCCTGAACGCCAAGGAGATCGAGTTCGACGGTGTGGCCAAGGACGGCGCCATCCTCAACTACGCCATGTCGGAGCACGTGGAGAACGCCGGTGTCCACTCTGGAGACGCCACGCTGGTGCTGCCCGCCCAGAAGCTGTACGTCGGCACGATCAAGCAAGTAAAGCGCATTGCCAGCGCCATCGCACAGGCGCTCGACATCACGGGTCCGTTCAACATCCAGCTCATGGCCCGCGCCAACGACGTCAAGGTGATCGAGTGCAACCTGCGCGCCTCGCGTACGTTCCCGTTCATCTCGAAGACCTTCGACCTCAACTTCATCAACCTGGCCACCAAGGCCATGATCGGCCTGCCGGTCAAGTCGGTGCCGATCGCTCTGACCGACATTGACTACGTGGGTGTCAAGGCGCCGCAGTTCTCGTTCACGCGTCTGCACGGCGCTGACCCGAGTCTGGGTGTGGAGATGGCCTCGACCGGTGAGGTGGCCTGCTTCGGCACGGACATGCACGAGGCGTATCTGAAGGCGCTCCTGAGTGCCGGCTTCAAGATGCCCAAGGAGAAGAAGGTGCTGGTCTCGATCGGCAACCAGGACATCAAGCGCGAGTTCGCGGAGGGAGCTCTGATCCTGCAGGAGCTGGGCTACACCATCTACGCCACGTCCGGCACGCACGAGTACCTGGCCACGCAGGGCGTCAAGACCATTGCGCTGCGCAAGCCTTCGGATCCGGAGAGCGACCTACCGAGCGTGATCGACTACATCTCGTCGGGCAAGATCGAGCTGGTCATCAACGTGCCGGAAGGAACGAACCGCGAGGAGCTGACGAGCGGCTACAAGATCCGTCGTGCCGCCGTGGACTTTGGCGTCTCGCTCATCAACAACGTCAAGTGCGCGCTGCTGTTCGCGCAGGCCGTGCAGAAGGTGCGCAAGCTCGAGATCTGCAACATCTCCGAGTACTACGCGATGCCCACGATCGGCTGGCGCCCGGGCCAGAAGCTCACGGCCCGCAAGATGTCCATCTTCTAAGCTGCCACTAGCCCATAGTCCATAGTCCATAGTCCATAGTCCATAGCTTGTATTGATCCGTAAGTGCATGTAAATAATTCCGCTCAACTTGACAGCCTTCAACGCTACAAGTAATGAGCTTCTTGCACCTCAATCATGGGTTTCATCCAACTCAAAAGTTTCGTAGTCTTACTCTTTTTGTTCAAGCAAAAATGCTTTGACTTGCATCAAAAAGACGACGAGTTCTTCTGTCATTACTTGCTTTAACTCGTCGGCTTGATCAAACACGCGTGTACCATTTGCTGGTTCCTATAGGAGCAGCTTGTCGCCGGCAGCGCCACGTGCGCCTTCACCACCTACTTAGGTATTCTTTATCACCCGAAGGATTAGAACTGATAAAATTGAGAGTAAACTGAACACTATGAGTTGGTATAATAATGACCCGTTGGATCCAGATTTTTTTCGCCTTATGGACACGTAAGAGATGTCCGATACCACCGTTGAAACGAGCTCCCCCCCTCTCTTCTCATATTTGCGAGGAGGAAAACACTGATTCAGAAAGCACAACCACAAGAAGGTCCAAGATGGACAACACGCCACCTTTGCTAATGGTCCTCTCCCAGCGCTGCCGGTCGATGCTCACATTCTGCAACGTGTCAATGATTTCCTAATGCCGGAGGCCATCAACGCTGCCGTGTACAACGATCTGCAGATTGTAGTCCGCGTGTATGGAAAGCGATGGATGGAGCGGCGGCAAGAGGACGACTCGACATCCTTGAAAGGCTGTACCCCACTCGAGTCGAAGGTTGTTCGGCTGATGCTTTTATTGGAGCTGCAGCTAATGGACATCTTGACGTTCTCAGTTGGCTCTATGAGAGTTACCCTGCTTTGAGTGATCCTACCAACGAGATGGTTGCAGCCGCTGGGCATGGACATCTACGAGTGGTGAAGTCGACACGGAGACGGGTTCCTTTCCTCGGCATTAATCGTGCTTTAAAAGTTGCCTCAGCAAATGGGCATGTCAATGGGACTACTTTCTAGGCTTAATGGAAACTTACGCTGGGGGTGAAGAAGCTTTCGTAGCGGCAGTGATAAATGATCAAACGGAAATGATAAAGTTGCTCCTTCGAAAAGGTTACGGAAACGATCCGTCGTGCATTGGTCATGCGTTGAAGGAAGCTGCTCAAGAAATGCCCTTTAGAGGAAAATTCGTCACTCCAGATAAAAGCACCCGTGGCTGTGACTTAATTGCTGCTGACTGGTTTATACGGGAAGGTTTTCTCTCTGCAGCGAGAAACGGCCAACACTGCATTTTGAAGTTATTACTAGATAAATATACCTGCCTTGTCGACGAGGCGTTGGAGGAAGCAGCACGGCCAAATTGCTGTTGGATAGTGGCCAGGAGAAGAACGTCGAAGGTTTTGACGTCTGCATTCACTTTGCACTAGGTAAAATCGCACCTTTGATGGCTGCGCTTCTTGTCAACAGGTGTGGCATGCACTGTTGGAAGCGGTGAAAAAATCAACAGCTCAAGATGTCGAAGATTTTTGTCGTGAAAAGCGACGAGTGTATGCAAGGGCGAGCGCTGGTGTGTTCTGCAATGAGCAGTGGCCCGGACATGCTGGAGTTCCTTTCCGAGAACAGCAGCCAAGATTCCATCGAACAAGCAATATTGGAAGCTGCATCAGCTCCTAGATTTGGCGCAGTGAAGACTATGATGCAGAGATGTGATCAGGACTCTCTTCCGAGCATTTGTGTTCGAGCTGTGATGCGTGGTCTTGTCGAACTGGTAAAGTTGCTGATAGACAAGGTGAACGTACAAACTGTGGACACATTACTGAGAATTGCTGCTACACAAGGGAACGCGGAAGTGGTAAATTGCTACTGGATGCTAGTACTTCGTCCATGATCTCTTCCGCCATCGACTTTGCTGAAACGAGTGGACACGCCGAGGCGGTAAATTTGCTGCGAAAACGAGTTGGTGTCACGGAAACAATGACACAAGATGGGGTTACGAGTGTGGCACCTCCGACCCCCAGCAAGCGAGCGCGTTTAAAGTGAAACCGAAGCTACTGTGAGCCTGGCTAGTGCGTAGGTTGAAGATGCTCATTTTTTGGAAGTTATATGTGGTTTATTTGGTGCTGGGTGGTGGTCCAAGGCCAGAATTTTGTCTTTGTTTTAGGTAAATACATGTACCGGGTTAACAAGGACAACACAGACTATATTTCGTTTTCTCGTGGCATTTATTAAACGGCATTTTTTGCTTCGATTGACTGTTGCTCGTGTCAGAAAACGCAAGTGAAGAGGGAGCTGGAAGCCGGTGAAACTCTGTAATCCCCACTCTGTCTATATGTAGAATACTAAAAAAAACATTTTAGATCAATTGCAGGAGCATCGATTTAAGAAAACAATTGCTAACTTCGCATACAAATATCATCTGTACCAACCGTTCCAACAGACGAGCTGCGCTTCTTCGCTAGGAAAAGCTGCAATTTCGCATCCGAAGAAAACTTTACCCAGTCCTCAGGTTCGTATGTTTTAAAAATGAAAGTTTATTTCTTGCTTCTCCGCTACAAAGTAATAAAAACCTCGTCCAGCTCTGCTCATGTAATCGATGAGACTACATACTGTGGCTAGGAACCTGATGGTGCGCGTTGAGGATATCGAAGGCCCCTGATGAGGCAGCTTCAGCGACCGTGGCCATGCGAGAGAGGACACAACTGGTACCTCCTTCATCTACCTCGTACCCGGGAATACACTCGCACAAGCCAGAAGCAGTCGGCTGCGCGTTCAATGGACATCCTGAGGTTTCCGGAACGTCTGGAGTTGGTTCTTGTTCAGCAGTAATCTCGGCTAAACCGACGCCAACAACATGTTGATCGGGCGTGACGGGTACTGGTACTTGATGCTCGACCGGCTGCTCTACCAATTCAGGCTGCCCCAATACTTCCTGCATCGGTTCTTGCAGTGGTTCCTGGACCATTGCATCTACCGTCACTGGGACTGTTGATTCTATCGGTTCTTCCTGTTTTGATTCTTGAATGATCTCTAGTTCTTCAATCGCTTGCATCGTGTCATGCTGTCCTGCATCTAGATCAACAAGCTGTTGATCAAGCGTGACTTGCTCCGTAGGTACAGGATGCACTGGTTCCTGCTCGTGTTCTTCCTCACTCTGAGTCTCGCTCTCTGTCTCTGACAAGTGCAAGTTCGGGTTACGCGTCACACCGTTAATTTTGATCTTCGGGCCACGTTTGACTGGAAAAACACAGTACAAACATCAATTGAGCAAGTGCTCAAACCAGGAAAGTCAACACGTAACATACCTTTGATGTCGGGTGTTAACTTGACGCATGACTCGTTGGCTTCTGGTATCTCTTCATCACCCTCAACTCCATACCCTTCAAGACATTTGCCACACATATTGGCCTTCCGCGAGCACTGCGCAACACAAAAAAATCAGCAAGCTTGATAATGACAGCTGACAATAACAGACACAACTTACTGCTTCACGTCCGCGTTGTTCACAAGACGGCGTCACTTTGCACTCCACAGCTTCAGGAAGTACATCAGCCGGAAGACCGTGAGTACGAGCTGTCACGGCCTCTTTCGTCCATAATCCGAAGACACCGAAGCTCTCGAATGTCTCCGAGCGGAAGTAAAGATCGTATGAAGTGCCCTCGGTGAGTCCAGCGATGACAAAACCCGTCTTCTGGTCACCTGTGGTCTCATTAACGTCGACGCGTCCACTTGCACGTACACTCAGTTCTGTCGACTGATCATTCGACGGAGGCTCCGAGCCACGTCCACTGGGTACTGCGACATAGTGCACGTGACCACGATCCCTCAGCGTAATATTCACAGTAAGAGCATCAACACGTGCGTCTGTCGGGTTCACACTCACATTTACCAGTTCTGTGGCCTCTGAATGAGCTCGGACTCCAGCGTGGGTCGCCACAGTGCCGTAAATGCCTCCACTGTCCTTCGTCTCTGTCACGAGATGTACCGTGTAGTTAACTCCAGTCTGAGGAACTTGTAGGATCATTTCTCGCCAGCCACTGTCGCTTTCGAGCTCCATACTCTCTTTGTCCACATCCAAGCTCTTCTGCGCTACAAGTCGGTCGTGTAGCGCCAAGCGGTTGCCGAATCGGTCGCTTCCTTTAGCAACATGATGCGCGAGACTCCAGGGCTTCACTGCAACGGCGGAGAAGTACACAATGCCCGGTGCGTCCATACGAAAGCCCACAGTTAACGATTCAGTGGTCCCCGGTGTCGGATACGCCGCGTGAGCAAGCAGAATTGGCGCGTTGGCGAATGTAGAGACGTCTTTCACCTCGTGGATGGCTCCGTAGACGCCGTGATCTGCTGGTAAAGCCTCGGATACAATGAATAGACTGTAGCTTGTACCTGGCATCAAGTAGTCCACAAGTTCGACATATTCACTGTCCAAATACGTCACGCTGCGTCGTGTGCGTACAATTTCTGGACGATAGTTGTGTGAATCCCTACTGTGTCCATGGCGATCCCCGGTTGGAACTCCTTTACTGCTGATGTTATGAGGCGACGTGACGTTAAACTCCGCGTTGTCAGATGCTCCAAGCATGTAGTGGACTTCTCCTGGGCGATCAAGTGCAAACGTCAATACCAACTCCGTTGTCGACCCTGTGCGAGGCTCCAACCGAAATTCTGTAAATTTTGGCGCTGGAGCGTGCGTTCGGACCCGCAGCTCCTCGAATTTTGTACTCAACACACCGTGAGCACCTGCTGTTTCTGTAGCTAGTAAGACGATGTAGCTGGTGTTGGCTGATAGCACATTTTCATCGCCTAGTTCTTCTTCAAGATCGTTCCGGTTGTGTTGTCTCTCGGACATCTCAAACTCCACGCGCTTTTGTACCAACGGAGTGATGCAGTCTCCAGTCACTTCACTCGAGTTTGAGATAGTCACATTGGTTTCCGATCCAGAAAATCGATCCAAATGTAGCGTATCAGGCACAGATTCCGGAGACTTGCAGTTATCTGGAAAAACTAGTAGATGGACCAGTGCACTCGTACAGGAATCACAGGCTACGTCAAACTTTACCGTGGTACGTGAGGTTTGACCGAACGTGGGCGTGGCTTTGGCTTTCGGGATACGAGGAGCAGCTTCGTACGTCGTGACTGGAATACCGTCGTTCTCAGTGCGTGAATCGTTGCCTCGGTGCTTATGAGGGTTAATCCAAGTGAAAACTCCATTGCTACCACTGGTTTCGTACGCGAAGAAGAGCAAATACTTGTGGTTTGCCTCCAAACCGACCATTTCCTGCTCAATTACCAGTGCAGTAGCGTTCTCACGCGTTATATTCGACAGCATTCCAGCGGCCACGACACCGTCGCCATGCCCAGGAGATGCGTCCTTAAAGGCACTTGTAACCTCACCTCGATGAGAAGAAAAAGCCCCTAAGTCACGTCCAGATCTTGATTTTGCGTCGATCAGCACAAAATAGGGGACTCTACCGGTAGATTGAGCAAATCGATCAAGGACTCTACCGTCAGTTGTCTGCGGGGCTTTCAGCAGCTTAGAGACTTTGAGATTGATGCGGATCCCGTCCGTTCGACCTCCAATGGGGTGTACAGATATCTCGTCCAACACCTTCGATTGGTTCGTGTAGTCCGCATGAGTAACAACTCGGTGACACGCAGTAACACTACCGTCCGAAGGCCAGCCCAATATGCCGCCACTGGCTGCTGTCTCACTCACAAGACACACATCAAACAGTGCGTTAGCCGGTAATTTATCGATCTCCTTGTGGGTCATTCTGCCGCGCGTGATATCTTCCCGAGAGACCAATATGGTATCATTCACCCAGACACCCACGCCAAGCTCTTCTAGCTTTGCTTCCTTGAGCATTGAGCCGTTCAAATTCTTCAGATCAAACGTGCTAATTGGTGGCGGCCAGATAGAGATCGACTCGTTTCCTGCGTCTTCCAGTTTACTCTCAACTTTCTCTAGTGGACCGTCGAATTCGTGACTTCTATCTGGTACGAGACCACGGAAGAACAGCGCGTAGTGTACGTCTCCGAAGCGATCTAGTTCAAAATCTATGGCCAGAGCTGAGCTTGATCCGTCCACTGGATGTACCGAAAGCTTCTCCGGAATGATCACTGGCGGACCAAGATGAGTGTTTACAAGTACTGGAGGTGGGAATTCACCAAAGACGCCTTCACTTCCGTAGGTCTCAGTGGTGAGAGACACATGATACGTCGTGCCAGCCTTGAGCCCTCTCACTGTAGTGTTGTGTACGAACACGAGTGGATCTGTGGGCCGAGTATCATTCGTGCCGTTGATAATCTCCATTAAAATATGCTCCTCCAGCACCTCTACCTGTCCTCGCAGTTCATGAGGGGTACGCTTCTCGTCGCTATTGCTGATGATGGCAGGGTCAGCGAAGTCCACGTCGCTGAGGAAGTAGTGCAGCATTCCTGGATGCGACAAGTTGGCAGTGATAACGACGCTGTCTGTGCTGCCGTCGACAGGATCCACCGTAGCAAGCACAATTTTGGGTGCGATAGCGTGCGTCGTAACGTTAAAAGTCACGAGTTCTCCGAGGACTCCGCTACTGTTTCCATCGCGACTCGTCTCCGTCACGACGAACAGTTCGTACGTCATATTGGCACGTAGTTCTTGGACTTTAAAGTTCGTATTGGTAGCACCAGACTCAGTGAATACATTCCCACCGCTCACAAAAGAGGAAGAAGACGATGGTAATCGATGGTGAAACTGGGAGCGAGTATCCTTACTGGATGAATGCTCTAGAATCGTAGCAGCGTCCACAGGTTTCTGTGTTTCTGTCCCCATTGAATTATGCGCTTCACGAACAACATAGTGCACTATACAAGAAGAATCTGGCTCCACCGTTACTTGTGCATCAATTTGCGATGAAGAAGCCGCCGTAGGTCGTGCAGACGTCTCAATGATCCGCGGTGCGCTCTTGTACGTTCGTACCACTCGCTCTTCGCTGGGTTCACTTACAACACCGTTGCGACGAGAGTTCTCAGCGTACAGACCGAGATGGTACTCCGTGTCTTCGCTGAGATTCCCGACAGTGAAGGTGAAGGTGTTTGGCGATACTCTAGAAGCCTCCAAGCCGTTCCTGTCCACTTCTCCGCAACGATCGATTGTCACGTCCTGATCATTCTCAGTAGTAGACGTCGGCGGGTCAAGACATAAGAAGAGGATATCTTTCGGCTTCGTCATGCTAACTTCGAGCTGGATAGCGGTAATACTTCCGTGAAGTGGCCTTGCTGAGCGCAACTCAACCTCTGAGGCATTTTCGTTCGTGTGAGCTTCCAGTAAGTTGTTGAAAGCACGACCGAATAGACCAAAGCTCTTGGTAGTCTCTGGTAGAAGAACAATAGAGTACGGCGTTGCGTCTTCAAGTCCTGTGATCTCAAATTGCTGTCTAAACGTTTCCACTTCCGTATTTTCCACTGGTTTCCCTGGTCTCGCTCCATTCGGGAGCACCTTTCGATTCTCAGAGATAGTCAGTTTCTCCTCGGAAAAGAACGTAAAAACTCCACTCTTGTAAGCATTTTCTTCGGAATCACGAGGTGATCGATCACACAGGAGGTTGTGGAGATGTTCCACACTTGTGGCTTGCTGGAAGACGCTACGAAGAGTGATAGTGGCTCCACTTTTACCGGTGAGAACGTAATGGATATTGCCTTGTTGCTGCTCCAAATCCACCGTTAGAGTGAGCGAATTCACGCTTTTATTGGTAGCTTGGACGGTAGCCGCAAGGATACGGGGTGGCACCTCATGTGTCGTGGCCTGTGCTGTGAGTTCACGAAGACCGAAGAGTCCATTGCTCCCTGCAGTTTCTGCACGCAGCTTCACTTTGTACAATGTTCCACTTTGCAGTCCCGTGATGTTGGCGTAATGAGTTTCTTTAAGACCAGCTTGAAAGTCCTCGACGCTCGAGAAGTTCCGCATGGAGAAGATCCCACGTATTGTGGTATTTTTCAGCGCACTGATGTCGTCCGTGCTGCGAGTTGCAGCGCCAATCCCCGTTGAAACTGATCCAGTGCTCGCTGTGACTGTAGATTTCTTACCATCGGACAAGGCAATGACCTCGTAGTGGAGGTCGTAAGTAAAATATGACAACGTCTCGGGCTTCACACGATCGATATCTTCTTGCTCCACGTCCAGTTTAAAGCTGATGTCAAGTGCCGTAGCACTCGCGTTAAGTGGGAAGCATACTACTTTAGTCACTTCCGGTGCGAGTGCGTGCGTACGAACTTTTCTTGGATGGTGAATCACCTCACTTCGAACTTTTCCATTACCAGAGGCCTCCGTAATGATGAACACATCGTACAGCGTCGCTGGCGTTAACGCTTCCACAATTTCTTGAAAATTGTACGACCCGTTGACTCCCAGCGTATGCACTAGAAATTGTGACTTCGCTGAGGTAACAGTAGTACGGTTCTGGACCAGATCCTCCGACGTGAGCTGCACGTCTTCTCCGCTCGGTATTAACGCAAAGTACGCGCGTCCCAGAGTCGTCAACGTGGCGTTAATCAGTACCGTATCCGCCGTCGCATTAGCTGACCCCACACTAATTATGTCAATTTCCGGAGGTTCTGGATGCGTGGACGACTGCAGAACCGACTGCACCGGGCCAAAGACTCCATTACTCGCGACCACTTCGGCGACGAAGAACACGTCGTAACTTGTGTTCGGTTGGAGGGTTTCCACTGCACTCACCACCTTTTGAGCCTTGGATACGGTGACAGTTTCTGCAGCCACAACACCGGCACTCTGTACCCTCTGGACTGCATTATTCGGTCGTACATCGTTAGTCGTACGCACATCCGAGCGACACTGAGCCGCTGCAGACTTGACTCCCGCTGCATCCAGCGCCGGTTGGCCCGAAGGCAGCACCGCGTAGTGCAAATGTGCAGCGTCTGTCAGGAACGTCGTTAAAGTTAGTGAGTACGCTGATCCATGGGTCGCTGCCACAAAACTGCGGGTGTTCTTGTCAATTGTAGCGATCGCGTTGTCGGAATGTGTAAGAACTTCAGCCTTTCCAGTCGGTATCTCGTCACCAAACGCATTGACAATTGCCAGCAACGCTATAAGCGTCCAGAGCGCGAGGTCGAAGCGATACCGCATAGCTGATCAATTCCCTTTTGTAACAAGCAGTAAAAAGATACCGAAAAGATACGCGTCGCTTCAACAGATAATGTCGTCTGAATGTCGCACGATTGTGCTTCTTCACCACGTCGGTTCACTGTCCGACAGATTCTGTCCATTTCGCTGGTCATGTCAATCATCCATCAATCTATTTATTCCTTTTTAACCCGGACACAACAGCTGACTAACGTCAGCAGAGGTACACAGTGCATTGCTGCACTGGTCACTAGCGTCCCATGCCGTCCACGCTCACCAAGGCCGAGACCGCGGACTTCGCGGCGGCTAAAGCCCCACCACAGGCTCCGCAAGGGGTGGACAAGGCGCCGTCCACGCCACGCGATGAACCGAAGCGTGACAAGCTCCGACGCTTCACCTTGAAGCGACTCAGTCGCAAACACGAGCCTATCGCAGAGAGCGAGAACGAGGACGCAGCAGCACTCGCTTCGCCCGCTTCTTCGGACAGTACCAGCAGTTTAAGCACCGAAACGAGCGGCCAGAAGCACCCGGTGGGGCCCCAAGACTTCGATCTGCTGTGTGTCATTGGCCAAGGAGCTTTCGGTAAAGTGATTCAAGTGCGACACCAGCCAACGGACGAGATTCTGGCTATGAAAGTAGGTGCAATGGAGAGAGAACCGTGGATTTGGTGGGGTGAGAGATGCAGTGCTGATGAGTGGGTGTGTTGTTTTTTTGCCAGATTGTGTCCAACAAGTACATTGTGCAGCACAACTCGGTGTCGTACCTGCAGGCGGAGAGGGACATCATGACCAAGATCAACCATCCGTTCCTCATTAGTCTGAGATATGCGTTCCAGACCAAGTCCAACGTGTACTTGGTTATGCCTTTTGTGGCGGGTGGAGAACTCTTCCATCATCTGCACAAGGAGGGACTGCTGCTCGAGAGCTCGGCCAAGTTCTACGCTGCTGAAATGGTGCTTGCACTGGAGCACCTGCACTCGAAGGGCATCATTCATCGGTAAAATTGCGTCGACGTTTTGCAGTTAGTGTTGTGAACTCTATTGTGGCTTTGTGACGCTGTACAGAGACTTGAAGCCTGAAAACGTGCTGCTTGGCGCTGATGGACACATCCGTCTGACGGACTTCGGCCTCGCCAAAGAAATGGCCGCTGTGAGTTGAAGATGCGCCACTGGAAGAGCGGTTGGTCGATATGCTTATAATTGCCATGCGATGTTGTAGGAGGACGACTCGACGAGTACCATGTGTGGCACCAACGGTGCGTTCATACACGTACACTACTTGGTTGTGTTATCAGTCACTGACGCAACCCGGTTTTTGCTGCTGTATCAGAGTACATGCCGCCGGAAATGATCCGTCGGAAGGCTTACAACCAGGCTGTCGACTGGTGGGCGCTCGGTGCCCTTATCTACGAAATGGTCACTGGTTACCCTCCATTCAGACACAAGAACCGCAAGAAACTCCACCAAAAAATCCTCAACGAAAAGGTACGGAGAGCTTTGCTAGCCGCTCAAATGACGCTTAGATACTGACATCAATGACCATTTTTTTTGTAGCTCCCTCTCCCCAAGTGGCTTGGCCCCGATACCCACTCCATCCTCAAGCAGCTACTGGAGAGAAACGTGGACAAGCGTCTGGGATCCGGCAAGTCGACGATGTTCCAGGTGAAAGGTGTGCAGGCCATCAAGAAGCACGCCTTCTTCAAGGGCATCGACTGGGGTCTGCTGGAGGAGAAGAAGGTGCAGCCGCCGATCTTGCCCAATGTTCTGAGCAACACGGACACCACGTACTTCTCCGAGGAGTTTACGACGCAGGACGTGGGACGCCGCAGCCGCATCGACAGTTCTGGCGCTAGTGGCGACTCCAAGAAGCTCTTCGCACGCTTCTCGTGGGTCGCTGATGATGCCCCGAGCTTTGCTGATATCGTTCGTGCAGGCGGCCCAAAGCAAGATTCGGCTGAAGCGGTTGCTGATGGTGTTGCGAAAGTTGCGCTTACTGAGGATCCGACCACCCCCTAAAGGGCGAGCGCACTGGGCAGGTAGTTTTCCTTTTCCTTTTAGACGATTTCATAGTAGTTCCCCCTGTCTAATGCGCGTCGTGGCTTGCGTGTATAATCTTCAACTGTTACCGCGAATGCAATATCGGTTGAATCGGATACGATGCTTTTGATGTGTTAAAACCCCACTTGTCGTTCAACTTCGACAAGAGGGCAGACAAGTGATATCGCTGATCATGAACGAGGTAGGCATCTATCCGTTCCAAAAAAGATTGACATCATCTACTCGAGCAACACACTCTTGGTACTACTGCAAACACCTGAAATATAGAAAACCTTTTAGAATGATGGTAGACATTGCGGATACACTGGCCACGCTCTGGCACGGATCAAGTCATCCGCGACGCGAATGAACAGCTCTCAATACGGTTGCCTTGCGCTTTGCCTTGCCTTCGTCGGTGTCGCTGATGGCCAACAATGGACGCGTGAGAGCCACGCCAAAATCCAGTCCGGTGCACTACTGTAGAGTGATAAAAGGCCGTCGAGTTCTCGCACCGAACAATGAGCTTTAATGCTGGTGAACTTAATAAATTTAGTTAGGTTTTGTACATCACCGCAGTACGCATGAAACAGCCTTGCGGTGCTGGCCGCGGTATACAGTACATGTATAATCCATACAGGTCTTCTTGACTTTTCTTTCTTTTCTTTCACTTTGGCAGCTCACCAACCTTAGTAATACGCGCCCTGTCTCTCTCCGAAAGCAACCGAACTTCTCCTGCCTCTATAACCCACAGTTATATTGGTTTTCGTATAATGTATGCTATGACATATCAGCGATCACAACATCACCCACGTCATACCAAATTTCGCCAGGTAGAGCGCAGGTAGATTCGCTGATGGACAAGGCGCGGTCGTCGTCCCAGACCGCCATGTTGGGCGGCAAGGAGATGGCTTCTCCGTCCTCCTCACCGCCACTGGCCGAGCGCCGCACCACGTGGCTATACATCCGCACGCTACTATGGAAGAACTGGACGCTCAAGAGACGCCACCCGGTCGCCACCTTCATGGAGATCGCTCTACCCTGCATCTTCATCTTAATTATGGGGTTACTCAAGACTCTGGTGGATGACGTCGACGTGCCTGAAGGCTGGAGTGACGACGAGAGCGTCACCGGCGACGATATTCTGGGCACGTCCTACAATCTGTTCCAGACGTCGGGTACTACCTTATCCGGTATCCCCGCCATTCTACCCAAGTTTACGATGCACGAGACGTCACTTTGGGGGATTCTGTTATATATGGGAAGTCTGTCCATATCTAACGGCATGAAAATGGACGAACTGTCCTCCGCGGATCTAGAAAACTGTACGACTGGAGTGACCGCACGAGGCTTGGTGGACATCGATCCGACCTCAGAATACGCCGTACCCTCGTCGTGTGCGGGCAAAGTAGCGCCCTACAAGATCGCCATTGCCCCGGATAACACCTTTACCAGGGACTATTTCATGCAGACTATGGAGTTATGGTACCCACGAATTAACCTACGGAATACCTCCACATCGGCGGTATTCCCGTCTTTAATGGAGAGCGTCAAGTTCTTTGACACAGAGGAAGCCTTGGAGGACTATGTGAGTGGCCAAGACTATGCTTCAAGCTTGGAGAATCCTCATATCTATGGAGGTATTGTGTTTGATTCCTACCCAGATGACGACAATATTGGGTCTTTTCAAGATGTTGAGTACACTGTGAGGTTAAATTCGACCCTTGGACGACGAGGAGCTATTGGGTTAATCCCGAGAACAGGAGGAGATCCATCGCAGATTTCACCCTTCCAGAAGTCCATTAACGTGGATTACTACACGAGATATTCCATTACGGGGTTTATGACGCTGCAGACGTTGGTCACAAGATTCGTGTCGTGTATGCCCCAATGGGACGCTTCTACCAGGACAACGAATGGGGAATGCCAAAGACCTCAGACAACGGCGGAAGCGTCGACGGAAATGGACGACGCGCTGTTGTCATCGTTGGATAATGATGTAATTATCGCATCTGCAGTCCAGAATATTGCCGGGTCGGACGCTACGTTTTCAAGTCTGAAAGATTTCTTCCCTAACGAGACGCTAGAGGCGTTGCTGAAGCCATTGCGACAAGCTCCGCAGCCGTATCTAGGCGCGTCGGTGGCGCCATTCCCCATTGAAGCGTACATCAGCTCTCCGTTCTACGACCAAGTGTCGGACGTGTTCGCTATCGTCTTCATCTTGTCATACTTGTACTCGATTTCTCGCATTCTGGTGGTTCTAATTCAAGAAAAGGAGCTGCGTTTGCGTGAGTACATGAAGATTCTGGGCGTCAAGGAGAAGGCTATTGTGGTGTCCTGGTACATCACGTACATCCTGATCCTGTTCTTCGGGTCGATTCTACAGGCTCTCATGGGTATGGCCGGTCTCTTCTCGAACAGTTCGGTGGTGTTGATCTTCCTCTTCTTCTTCCTCTTCAGTCTCAGTGTGCTCGCGTACGGCTTCATGATCAGCACGATCTTCAGTAAAGCTCGCGTCGGAGCGTTCGTTGGGATGGTCGTGTTCTTCCTCATGTACTTCGTGTCGGCAGCGTTCACAACGGAAACTGGTGAGAACCAGAAGACGGCGGGCTGTATCCTCTCTCCAGTTGCACTGTCACTTGGTGTGACTGTGCTGTCGAACCTGGAGGCGACAGGAACTGGCGTCAACTTCTCCAACGCGAGCGTCTTGAGCGACAACTTCCGCTTCAGCCGATCGCTACTGATGTTCGCTATCGACACGGTGCTGTACACGCTACTGGGGCTCTACTTCGAGAAGGTTATTCCCAAGGAACACGGCACCACGTTAAAGTGGTATTTCCCAGTATCCCCGTCGTATTGGAGAAGTCGTCGTAAAGCACGTGAGGCATTAAAGGATTCCGACTCAGGAGAGGCCTTACTGGACAGTGTATCTGTCGATGTGAACCACAACTTTGAGCCTGTGAACGCAGAACTTCGCGAGCAGGAACGTCAGGGCGAAGTTCTGGCGGTGCAGCGATTGCGTAAGGTTTTCTCAGTCCCTGGAGGTGAAAAAGTGGCGGTGCAAGGGCTTAATCTGACCATGTACAAGAACCAGATCACTTGTTTGTTAGGACACAATGGTGCTGGTAAGACGACGCTTATCTCTATGCTTACTGGAATGATTGCTTCATCAAGTGGAGACGCTACGTTTCGAGGCATGTCGATCACTGAAGATATGGACGAGATCCGCGAGTCTTTGGGTCTTTGTTTCCAGCATGACGTACTGTTCGAAGAGTTAACTGTAGAGGAACATCTGCTCTTCTTTGGACGCATCAAGGGCTACACGAAGACCGAGCTGGACGCTGTGATTACCAGACAGATCCGTGAGGTTGGACTAACGGAGAAACGCCACGTCAAGTCGACGGAGTTATCTGGTGGTATGAAGCGCAAGCTGTCCGTCGCTGTGTCTCTGCTGGGTGACAGCTCGTTGGTGTTCCTGGACGAACCCACGTCCGGTATGGACCCGTACAGTCGTCGTAGCACGTGGGAGATCCTGCTGAACAACCGAAATGACCGAGTGATGGTGCTGACGACGCACTTCATGGACGAGGCTGACATTCTAGGTGACCGTATCGCCATTATGGCGGAAGGTGAGCTGCGTTGTTGCGGGTCGTCGCTGTTCTTAAAGAACCGCTTTGGAGCGGGCTACAACTTGACCTTGGTGAAGGACGATGCCACCTGCAAGGACAGCGCAGTGATTGATTTTGTGACGTCCAGAGTGCCCACTGCGCAGGTGTTGAGCAACGTAGGCAGCGAGATCGCGTTCCAGTTGCCGCTCGCGAGCTCGTCGAAGTTTGCGTCGATGTTTGCAGATATGGACGACAATCTCCAGAAGCTTGGGTTGTTATCCTACGGCGTCTCTGTGACCACTTTGGAGGAGGTTTTCATTAAGGTGGCAGAGGCAGATGATCACGGTAACCAGCATACACTTGGGAACCGAGGTCGGGCAGATACGCCAGCCACAACATCAAGCGATGTGGGTGGATCTCCCGAGCAGACTGGGTCTTTCTTCATGACCCACTTGTGGGCTCTCTTTCTCAAGCGATTCCGATACGCCAAGCGTGACAAGAAGATGATCTTTTACAGCTTAGCGCTCCCGATCTTCCTTCTGTTCGTTGGATTGGGGTTGCTTCAAGGCACCAGCTTCACCAAGAACGACCCGAACCTGCCGCTCACCACAGACAAGTTTGACTATGGAACAGAGACCCCAACGCCGTATTTCTGCCAACCTGGTACAACAGAGGACCAGTGGTGCAGCACTGCAATGGGTGGTTCGTACTTTACCGACATATCCACTGAAGCCCTAACGTTATCTGAACCAGCATACGATTCCAGTTCGCCCACAGTCTTCCGTGTTACATACACGAACCCTGCAGTCAATACTACTGGAGCCACTGGTTACGGTTTACGTCTGGGTGAGGAGGTTTACAAGCGTGGTTACGGTATTGACACTTCTACGATAGAGGGTCAATACGGTGCGTACTTGGTGCATGGAGACAGCAACCAGAACCTCTTCGGGTACAACATGTTCGTCAACACCACATCAACTCATGGAGCCATTATCTTTAAGGCACTGATGGACCAGACGATCTACCGGTTATTCGCATCAAACTCGAGTTCCGATGGTTCGAACGTCAACTTGGTTGTGAACAACCATCCGCTGCCGTTAACTGCCGATACGAAGGCTTTGTTCGGGTCTTTTCCGGCGTTTACGGCGTGCTTGTTCATCTGCATCGCCTTCACGTATTACCCGGCGTCCATCGTGACGTTCTTGGTGAAGGAGAAGCAGTCGAGCCACAACTCCAAGCACCAACAATTAGTATCCGGAGTGTCACTTGGAGCGTTCTGGCTGTCCAACTTTATCTGGGATTTCTTGCTCTATTTGATCCCGTGCGCTGCAGCGATCATCATGATCAAGGGCTTCAACATCGACTCGATGACTGGCAGCTCGGCGTGCAACAGCTGCACGTCCGAGACGTTCCCGGCTGTGATCGTCTTGTTTCTTTTGTTCGGATTGGCTATCTGTCCGTTCACGTACTGCCTGTCATATCTGTTCAAGGAGCACGCGTCGTCTCAAACGTACACGATCATGATCAACTTCATCATCGGAGTGGTGCTCATGGTCGTGGCGTTCATTCTGGACGTGATCGAATCGACGGAAGATGCTAACGCGGTGTTGGTGTTCTTCTGGCGCTTGTCTCCACTGTTTAATCTCGGGTACGGACTGTTGAATCTGGTGTTAAATGAGCTCACAACGATCCGAGAGAGCGATGAAACCAAGACGAGTCCGTTCAGCACCGACCTCATGGGCTGGGAGATGATCTACCTGTTCGTCACGGCCATTCTGTACGGATTCCTGGCTGTGGGTATCGACTATGCTATGACCTTCCCCAAGGTGAAAGACTGGATGAGTGGCCGTGACAACGTTGAAGACGAGCTGTACGAAGAAGACGTTGACGTTGTGAAGGAGGCGCAGCGTGTAGCGAACGGAGAAGCAAACAACGACATCGTCAAGTTATCAAACCTTCGTAAGGTCTATCGTGGCGGCAAGGTCGCGGTTCGTAACTTGTCGTTCGGGTTAAAACGCGGTGAATGCTTTGGCTTCCTTGGAATCAACGGCGCTGGCAAGACGACAACGATGAAGATGCTCACGGGTGACGAACTCCCGACCCACGGTACAGCTACACTCGGCGGCTTTGATATCCTAACGCAACAGATCGAAGTTCGTCGTCAAATTGGCTACTGTCCGCAGTTTGACGCTCTCTTTGAGCTACTGACGGTACGTGAACATCTGGAGCTGTTTGCTTCGATCAAGGGCGTTCCTCGCTCTCAGCTGAACGCAGTAGTAGAGGACAAGATCAAGCAGTTGAATCTGGGAGACTTTGAGAACAAACTGGCTGGTAGTCTGAGTGGCGGAAACAAGCGCAAGTTGTCGGTGGCCATTGCTATGATCGGCAACCCACGGATCATTTTCCTGGACGAGCCGTCGACTGGTATGGACCCGGTGTCTCGACGCTTCATGTGGGACGTTATCGCGGATATCTCGACTCGTGGCAAGAACTCTACCATTGTGCTAACGACGCACAGTATGGAGGAGTCGGAGGCGCTGTGTTCACGTGTCGGTATCATGGTGGGTGGTCGTCTGCGTTGCTTGGGCAGCGTCCAGCACTTGAAGTCTCGCTTTGGCGATGGTCTGGTCTTCGACGTCAAGCTAGCCAATCCGTCCCAAGAAGAGCTGGATGAACTGGTGCAGCGACACTTTGGAGGAGCTGAAGAGATCGTCACTCGCGCGGATTTGGAGGACAAGTGCCGGTCGTTCGGAGACCAGGAACTGGCCCAGCGAGTGGTGGCCTCGCACCCGACAGGATACGGTCTGGCCGCTGTGTTGGAACGAGATGGATACATTCGCGCAGAGGCGTTCCTGTCGTGGTGCTTGGAGGAAACGCGTTTCGATGCGCTTCTCCACTTCCTCAGCTACTCGTTCAGCCACGGTGGAGTGTCGGTGATGGAGCGTCAAAACGATTTCTGTCGCTTCAAGTTGCGTGGCTCGAACGACGAGTTGCGCTTGTCCAAGGTCTTCGCACTCGTGGAAGAGATCAAGGAAAAAATGCACATCCGAGAGTACAGCGTCTCACAGACGTCACTGGAGCAGATCTTCAACTACTTCGCCTCCCAACAGGCCGAGGAACAGGGCGTGGCTCGCGGTTTCCAGGAAGCTTAAACTTCATTCTACTTTCCGAAAGATAGCCAAGAAAAATAAAATGTTGGATATTAATCTTTGTCAGTTCACAAATTTTGCCAAAAGATGTTTGTGCGTTTCAAGATCTCTTTGAAACCCCTTTGAGGAGTTACGCTTGAGCGTTAACCAAGCAATTTGTTGGCACGGCCATTGATCGATCGCATGCCTCACTATTGATCGCGCGGTAGGAGCGTTGCGCTCACTCGATAAAAAGCCGGATCTTCATCACTCGATCCATTTATCTCGAGGATGGTGGCATCTGAGTGGGGGACTTGGATTCGGGATAGTCGATTCCTCAGCAATGTCTACATTCGAGGACTGGGGGCGTTCATGCTCTTCTGTAGCGTCTGTTCACTATCGCAGCAGTACGCATTCGTTAGCGATGGAGGTCTGGGCGAAAGGAATAATATCCGCAGTACAGGGATGCAGGAAACGTTCTCCCTCGCAGCCCAGAACGCAGCCGTGGCGTCTGACGTCAGCCCAAAGGAATCGTGGACATCGCTGGAAGCTTCCGCTTCGTCGGGCAATGCATCAGTCTCAGTAGGACCAGAACCAGCAACACAAACTCCCACAGCTACGACGGCAGTACCTACACCAGCACCCGAGAAACCTACCGAAAAACCAACGGATAAACCTACGGAGAAGCCAACGGAGAAGCCAAAGCCCGTTGATGAGCCTCGCCAAACCGTCAAGATGGGCTCGAAGGGTATCCTCTTGTGCTTGCACGACGGTATCTTGGAACTCGGTATTTCTCTGATCCGTGAGTTGCGCTGTCTTGGCAACAAAGAGCCCATCGAGGTGCACCATTGCCACGATCTCACGAGACCTTCCGTCGATCTTCTCTTCGGTCTCGACGACAACATTCAGGTCGTCGATCTGTGCGAGCGGTATGTCATCAAGAAGGTTCTCTCGAACGAAATGGCCAAGAGCTTCCAGAGTTACTGGATCAAGCCACTGGCCGTGCACTTCACCAGCTTCGAAGAGCTCATTTTCCTGGACGCCGATGCCATTCTGCTGAAAGATCCCGCGGTGTTGCGTGATAACGAAGGCTACAAGAAAAACGGCACGCTCTTCTTCTACGATCGCGTGATCAACAACAACCAGTACCTGAACAAGAAGACGGACAAGGGCCCGATCTATCTACATCAGTGGCTCAAGAGCTTCGACTACAAGCGCTTCGGACTCCAGTATGTGGACCCGTCGCCAGCGTTCAAGAAGTCCTTCGCGTACCGCGGTAAGACGGCACACGAGCAGGACTCGTCCATGCTGTTGATCAACAAACGGAACGCTGAGAAGGCTATGAAGGTGCTGTGGTTCCTCATCACCGAGCACCGCTTCATCTACGAGTTCTCATGGGGTGACAAAGAGGCTTTCTGGCTGTCGTACGAGTTCTCGCACACCCCGTACTTCTTCTCACCATGGGGAGCGAGTGTCGTGTCGGCAACACCCAATAAGGACATGGAGCGCCACCCGGACACACTGTGCGGTAGCTTGGCACACTTCGACCCGACATTGAACGCCAGTGCGCCAGCAGAGCTGCTGTACGTGAACGGCCGATCACTCGTGGATCCCGTGCCATTCCGTCTGCACAAACTGAAGCTGTTGCAACCGAACCTCGTGTTTAATATGCTGCCGACCCATGTGACTCCACGACAAGAGCGACGTGAGCCTTCCGGTAAGGGCGAGTGGCCTGAGTGCATGACCGGTATGGGCTCGACGCCCGTGCCACCTCAACTATTGCCGAATCTGTGGAGACGACGCCAGCACTTCCAGGCCATCTCTATGGGCTTTATCGAGCCTTTGCTGGAGTGCAATAACCCGGGTGAGCGTCTGCCAGACATCCCAGAACCTCCGAAGAAGGCAAAGAAGTAGATCCCCAAATGCGCTCGAGTGGTTGACAATCATCAAACGTTGATAGTCGTGTAGTTCCCCACGTGTTCCAGTGGTGATGAGCTCCGTCAAATTGATGGAGCGGCCGTCCCGCAGAAGACGAGGCCGTGGCAATTTGCGATGGTCGCCGTTGCCTGCTGTCGATTTGCTCGAGGAATGCCACTGGCTGGTCGACATGGACGCCAGTTAAGTCTGCCTCGACAACTATTTTTCTTTTTTGCTTAGCAGATGGAATGTTGCTCAGTTTTATGGCATATTATTGTGCTTTTCAATGTTTTTGATCGTTTCACTTGGCTGGATCCTCGATTTATAATAATTTGAAGTCGTTTTATTGAATCGAGGTCTATAAAAGTACAAGTCGATCTAGTTTGACTGACTGACAATCTACGCCATAAAACGGAGGGACATTCCATCTGCAAAGCACAATAAAACCTGGCATAAAATTGAGGTAAGGCAGACATGGAAATATTAATAATAATTATCCTGGTAGTGCCACGGTCGCGTAGTACGGACAGCCCAATAGGGATTAATTCGGGGCTACTTACAAACTTCAAATGAATGGTCATATAAAATAATTATTTGATATCGATGATCCAAGGTTTAGCCATCACGCAGGCTATTTCACCGAGATTGATAAATCCTACTAGTTGGGTGGTTTCAAGGCCAACAACTGGCCAAGTACTGTAAGTACAGCATTCGGAATAATTGCACAGTATTAACAAAAATGGATCATTTTACTATTCACGTACAGTATAAGGTTCAACGTCTGCAAATTACTGCGAATACTATAACTCATTCGAAGTTAGAGTCGAGTCGTGTCATGGTGAAGTTCGCGGTAATCGACGTCTGTGCCCATGTGCTCAGCCGTAAGGGCAGTGCACACAGGTCGCTAAGTTCGATTTCCTTCAAGTCCCTTAGTTTTGCTGCGAAGATGCTTTCGCCAACCGAATCTACGCGACCTCCTTTAAAGTAAAAAAAAACAACAACTATAATACATGATTCTACCTTCCTTTGAACTCGTAAGTACGTGAGTTTGCTGCAGCGAGTTTGGTGCGCACGGCAGCACAGCATAAGTTCTGCCCTGGGGTGGATGGCAACACGCTCGCCGCTTCGATGAGGTAGTTAGGGTGAAACCGTGAGCTGTTTTCAGTACAAAGCAGCATGCTGTCGCCACGACAGCACAATAGGCCCCGTTTGCGGTGGTGGCTGCCGCCGCTGCGATGGTGGTCGTTGAATTAACTACTGAAAACGGTTTTGGGTTTGGGGCAGCGTGATTGTCGCCACGACAGCACAGTATAAATCCCGCATGGGGTGGTGGCTGCCGCAGCTATGGTAAGTTCGTTAGATAGTTAGTCGTGTGAGAGCACAGCAAATATCCCTGGAGTCCTGCGAATACACCATAACAGCAATCAGTTTAGCGATTACAACACGCTAGCCTTCCACGCATACCTTTCAGAGGAGATGGCCCAACGTCCGATCCTGATCGGGAGCCTGTAGGGGTCCAAATCTCGGCAGCGTGGCTTATGTCGAATTTGCGAATGAACGCCAGTCGCATTTAACGGTGATGTATGTAGTCGCTTCCAGTAAATAAACAACAACTTTTTTTCCCAATAAGTAAAATCGAAAAAGTCGCGACTAAGCCATGACCCAGGGACCTGATACAGTGCTGCTACAAACTATAGACGCACTCAAATTTTCAATGTAAGGCAAGCAATACTTAAGTTCAGCGGACGCCGCTTGGCCTAAAGGCCACAACTACGAACACAAATAGATAGAAGCAGAGTGTTTCTGGATTGGATCGATATTGCAAACACAATCGAAAAATTTAGGTTGGAAGTGTTCTAAACTATAGACGCACTTTTTCAAAAACCGAATAGTGCTCGTGGTAATCGTTTTATTGGCTAAAATTCGATTGCAGCGATTCCCGCCACAAAACCGTGTAGGAGGGTGCTTTCGCCGCTTCGATACAAGCAAAAACGATGCCTCGGGGCACCATACTAACCACTGAAGTGATCGGTAAAGCAAAAGCCCCCCGTGCTGAACACAGGAGCTTCCGCTACATCGCTGAGTACCTTGGACACAGTGACCATACCATCCGCAATCTCCTGAACCCCAAGAAGAAGGCACCGCCCACGAAAAAAGTCGGCAGGCCGGCGAAAGTCACCCAGCGTATTGCAAGGCGTGTATTTCGGCTGGCTATAGTCAAGAAATACACGTCCAAACGGATCTCGAAGGCCATCGACAACGTTCTGAGACCTAGTATGTGCTTCGTTCATCTCGCGCCGCCAAGTGGATTAAGCAGAAACCCGCTCCCGCCATCAAGCCTCACCATAAGGTCGCACGTGCAGCATTTGCTGCAATTTATTTTGAGTAAGACGCGCATATGGAGGCGCATCATCTTCAGCGATGAAAAGAAGTTTAACTTAGATGGCCCTGACGGCAACCAGTACTACTGGCACGACGTCAGGGCTAACACTGAGTTGGACTCGAAGCGCGTGAGTGGTGGCGGCAGCGTGATGGTGTGGGCTGGTATGAGTGCGCACGGTAAAACGGACATCGCTATCCTAGAGGGGAGACAGGATTCTGCGTGCTACACGCACACGCTTGACAACTACTTGGCTCCCTATGTCAAGAACCTTCGTGAAGATCATGGTATCTGCCACCCAATTTTTCAACAAGATAATGCTTCTATTCACGTGTCTCGATTTGCTAAGGCTCACATTGAAGCCATGGGGATTAATAAAGTCAACTGGCCGGCTAAAAGCCCCGATTTAAACCCAATTGAGAACGTATGGGGGCAATTAGCGTGGTCTGTCTACGAAGGTGGACGGCAGTTTGACACCAAGGCGAAATTAAAGGCCCATATCATCCGCAGCTGGAAGGACATCAAGCAGAGTTACCTACGCGACCTCGTCAACAGCATAGTGTGAAAATTACCACAGCAAATGTAATAATGTATTCATTAATGCAAATGCATAACTAATTATACTAAATTGCTTTCTTGCTCCGTAGCCACTTTGAAAAGCCGTCAATGCTTCGCTGGCCCCGTTCCGTGTCCGCTTTTTCGATGACTCGCTCGACTGCCATCTCTGCCTTCACTAACTTGTGTACGTAGAGGATAACATACAATCGCCTTGAGAAGAACTTTGCCTCCTTTGCTGATGATCTCCATTTGGTTCCTAACGTTGTCTCTAGATATTCGATCGAAGGTTTGTTAACCAGCTCATGATGCCACTCGGTCCACAGAACTTGTACTGTTGATATCATACGACTCATTGTGTAGTGGGGGACAGCCACATCCCTCTGCCCCCGCGTTGGCTCTTGAATGTGCTGAGTTTGATTTGAGCTACAGACGCTGTCATCGCGAGGTGCTGAGCTCTGGCTGTTGCAACCTTCAGCATTAATTGAAGCAGGCTGAAGACGGAACATAACCTCACCTTGGAGAAACGAGGCTAGCTGCTGTTGTGATTACTGTACCAAGGTTACCAAAGTCTGATGTCATGATTCTAATTTTTCGATAATTGCTGAGTATTGTGTGCTTAATTGCTGAGAGAGCATAGGCATTGCAACTTGGAGTTTCATTTCCGCGGGATGTTAAGATGACTGGGCGGAAGAAAGCATTTGAGCGCGGTACTGTTGGAACCGTTCACCAAAGACGTCAGGGTGTTTAATTCGAGCAGGCAGGAGATCTTATAGAGACACAACGTCTTGAAACACTACAATTCGTAAGTATTCCATGCGTTCGATAAATCCACGTGCCGCCAAGTTTCTTTCCCACTCTTCACCTAATATGTTTTGCTTGTACGTTTCCAGATCGGGTAAATCGTAGCTTGAGGGTCTGTTGGCGGCTCCACGGTGGCCCGCTCCAGGTAAAATAGGCGTGAGCGCGCAAGGTGACCTGACAAGGCGCGCATAGCTTCCCCAGCAAGCGGATCAGAGTACACTACCTCCACAGTGCCCAACCCCCACCTGCCATGCCGACGAGTTTGAGAGATGTCCACGTCACTGCTTTCAAGCTTTCGCACATCTTATTGCCTATTGATATGCGTTTGTTTTTATTGAATATTAATCTAAGGCGGTTGAACACCTTTTCATAATTTGTCTTGTGTGTGTCGTACGATATCGACTTGGCACGATTGCGGCCGCACAAGAACTTGATGTCATACCAGTCTTCAGTCTTGCGGAATGACGGAAAAGACTCCAAATTAACGTGAAAACGCTCAAACAGATACAGTGCAACTGCACCAACAGGACACAAGTGAGCATCCTTGTTGCGCATGAACCCGACATGTTGAAGTTTTCCATACGTATTCGTCTTTCCATGTTGAATTAATGTCACCAGAGCGACCCACGTCTGAAATCCCTGACCATCTAAAGTCTGCGAGAACGTGTCCGCCAGTTCAAGTTCACGGGCATTTCTCCGCGTAGTAACCCATAGTGCGACACCATAAACGCAGCTCGTCCCCGAAGATCGTCTAGAAGTTAGAAAGTGTCACAAACCTGCCTAAATTATGCTTCTGAGTGGTATCCGTCTAGCAACGAACCCACTCCACGATCTTGATAGTTTTTTTTTCTTGTACCAGTGGCTTGGGCTTGAACATTTTTTATCAACTGTTTCACTTGAGCTGATCGGGGATGCTAGTTCGAGTTGATTTGTGAAGCAACTTGTTGGTTGTAGAGATCCACGATTGCATTTATGTAGCCGCAAACAGTAGAGCTACCAACAGTGGCGCCCTTCTTCTTTTTTTTTATTTTCGTCCTACAACTTCATCAGACAGAAAAAAGGTATAGTTTACCTTTCGTGACGGCGACTCCATCGCAAAATGGTTTCGATCGCACCAACTCGCAAACGCTTTCTGATAGACTTCGTACTTTCGTTTCGTATTGATTGGACGTGTGTTTAATGTAATTTGGAGAGTAGCACGTTCGCTATCTTCTATCTGCAACTGCATTGCACTATCACTTGGTTGAGGGCCGTGGACTGGAGCTGGAGCCGTGGTTGCCGCTGCATATGAGCGGATCGAGACGCCAGATTTCTTCGCCGTAGTGGTCTTATAAGTATTTCGGTTGGGTCACAAACCTAATACTGACTCGGGTCAGGACCCACACACCAGTGTCCTGATACTCATTAAATATCACTTTTTAAAATACACTACCAGCCCAATTCTCTAGTTTTTCTCTAGTTATTATTATTGATTCCAATCATTTTATGTCTGGTTTTATAAGCCCGAGAAATACTACAGTACAACATCGGTTGCATTTTGACGATAATGTTATTGTAATCACCACGCGTTTTGTCCTATCCGGATCCTAAATCGGCCGTTATTGCGGGAATTATGCTCTATTTACCTCAAGTTAGTTAATAAATCCCTCAGTTTACCCCTTATTAGACCGAACACGTTGATGGGTCAAAGTCAACCAGCTGGGGTATTTAGCTGCGGTCTCGTGCATATATTATTGTAGGCGTTGATTGGTCATTCGGGCTAGAGTTATATGTAATTCGACCGGAATGCCCAGGTAGAAGACGGCATTCTGAGGGATTTATATATAAAAAAGTATAAGCTTAGTTGCAGTTTGCAAGTAAAAACCAAGCAGATTTTTTTTAAATGACACGGATCGAGTTATTTTGAATTTCTCAGGTTACAATGAGCTGACAGCGAAAACACGATTCGTGTGGCACATGATATCGTGCCGCACGAATGAAGACGAAAATCTTCGGTGCAGTCTCCGTTGTCGTTGGTCTTGTCGCGTTGTTGTTGAAGTGCTCGCAGCGTCGGACTATTACATGTAGGAGGCGGAATATGTTCAGCGAGTACAGTCGCTGGCTCGACGGCATATGGGGCTATGCGTGATCTAATTTGGAGGATAACTCGTAGCGTTTCCAGTGTGAAACATGGTCGACTAATTTCGGTGCCGGCACCACCGAGCTGGCCACTGTGGTATACAGTACTGCCACGGCATCTTCACTCAAAACTGAGCACCAAGACCCTGCCTTTCCGCAGCCACAACTCGCAAGCAGAAGGTTCGAACTCACCAGCCTAATATTTCATCACGGACCGCAAATCGCACAGCCGGAAAGACGTAATATCTCCATTACCACAAAACCTTCATGATCCAATCTCATTCAACAAACAAAGTTTCACGGTTATATTATATACTAAAAGCAAAAAGTTAAGGAGACCTACACGACTAAAATAGCCTTTTGCAAGCCCACAGAAACATATATCACAAGTATTCAACACATCAGATATCAAGTACTACAGTCAAAACTCATTGTGCTGCCACCTCATTCCACAGTCGGCAAGAAACCGCCCAAGCACCTTCAGCGCTCACCTTCCCTCTCCGCCCCTAATGAGCTCACAGGACGGCGCCGGCCGCGTGTCCGAGGACAAGAATGGGGACGGCGTGTACGTGACCAAGAACCGCTCGCTCTTTTCCATGTGGCTGCACGGCAAGGCAATCCCAAGCCGCTCCGGCCCTGCCGTGGTGTTCCGCTCGGCCGACGTGATTCAGGAAGGGTATTTGCTCAAGCAGGGCCTCCGACTCAAAATGTGGTCCCGCCGCTATTTCATACTGCGACTCGAGGAGCGGCACATGACTCTGGGGTATTATACCAGCAAGGACTCTCTAACTTTATGCTCCGAGACGCCCATCGGACCGGGACACTTGTTGGGACACGTCAACACGACCAAATACCCGCGCCGCCTCGAGCTGCGCTGCGGCACCAAGGTCATGACACTCGAGGCGGAGGACCAAAAGTCCTACGAGGCTTGGAAGAACGCCCTCCAAGAAGCGATACGCTGGAACCACGCCATGGTGCCTTCAAAAGATGGCAGTTTTGTTACCTACGGGAAGCAAGCGTCCGAGGATCTCAAACAAGAGGAACGCAGTCGTGCCGAGGCGGCCAAGAAGCTCCGAGAGAAGCAACGAGCCGATGAGGCCGCCGCAGCAGCCAACGCCGCCAATAAACCTAAATACCTGCCGGCCACGCGCCCTGGGACACAATGCTTCATGACATCGAATACAAGATTTGAGATTCCCTCTCATTTCGAATATGTCAAAACGATCGGCTCGGGCGCCTACGGAGTGGTCATTTCGGCCACGAGCTCCAAAACGGGCACCACCGTGGCCATTAAGAACATCCAGCGTGCGTTTGACGATCTGACCGATGCTAAGCGCATTGTACGCGAGATTAAACTCATGCGCCACTTGAACCACAAGTGCGTGCTGGGCGTGGAGGACATTTTCGAGCCTGTGGCGCTGTCCAAGTTCGAAGACGTGTACATTGTGTCCCAGTTGATGGCCACAGATCTGCACCGCGTCATCTACTCGAGACACGCGCTCTCGGACGAACACATCGCCTTCTTCATGTACCAGATGCTGTGCGCCATGAAGTACGTGCACTCGGCCAATGTGATCCACAGAGACTTGAAGCCGTCCAACGTACTGGTAAACGCCAACTGCGAGCTGAAAATCTGCGATTTCGGACTGGCAAGAGGCGTTTTCCCGGAAGAAGAGCTGGAATTGACAGAGTACGTCGTCACACGGTGGTACCGTGCGCCGGAGATTATGCTGGGATGTATGAAGTACACACGCGAGGTGGACGTCTGGTCGATGGGCTGTATTTTCGCTGAAATGATGTCGCGTAAGCCACTTTTCCCAGGACAGGACTACATTGATCAGCTGCATCTGATCATGAACGCTCTGGGGGCACCGAACGACCAAGATCTGTACTTCTTGACCAATGCTCGGGCACGTAAGTTCATGAACGCGGAGTTCCAGAAGCGCGGACCGAACCCGACCAAGCCTCTGGCTCATATGTTCACAGATTCGCCTCCAGATGCTCTGGATCTGCTACAGAAGATGCTGGTGATCGACCCGAATAAGCGAATTAGTGTGGACGAGGCGCTGGCACACCCGTATATGGCTTCTATTCGCAATATGGAGGACGAGACTACAGCCACTTCGAGCTTCGATTTCGACTTTGAGAACGAGAAATTGACCAAACCTGTGTTACAGAGACTGATTTGGGACGAAATGAGGCATTTCCACCCCGAAGTTGGCGAGGAGGAAGCAGCGACCGAGGGAGACGACAGTAGTATCGCTACGACACAGGCCTCTATCACACCCGTGACGCCAGTGACCCCCGCCACGGTTGAGCAGGACACGGAGATGACAAGTAACAGTACGGAGGCTGCTGAGAAGGTATCAACACCTGCTACAGAGGAAGCAAAGCCAGAGGACGAAGATGGGGACCAGCAGAGCGCCAATAGTGACAAAATCGATAGGACAGGCGTCGACGGCAAGCTCACAGACGCGCAGACGCGGCAAGAGGCCGGCGAGCCAGCTCGGGAAGTCGCATAAGTGAACGCTTGCCCCTTACTCGAGAACTCCGTCACTAATGGAAGACAAGCACAATATGACAATAGACTGCAAAATTTGACTTTGAGTTTCACCTGTACCATCGCAAGTTTCGACTTGCTATTTTGCGTCATGAGATGTTGCAGTGCAAGAATGGCATCACTTTGAGTGTCAAAATTGTTTTCGCATGGACATGGCCATGTCCAACCAGCTTGAAGATGATCTACGACGCGTGTTGCGGCTTGCGAGAGCCGAAGCTCGAGCTAACAAGCACAAGAAAAATTCCAAACCTCAGCGTCAAGTTGAACAGCGACGCCGACATGATCAATATCTGACCGGATCGAGAGAAGAACGTCGTACTCTACTAACAGCCAAGATGCAAGGACTTTCAGCAGTCTACGGACTCGATTCCAGGTCTCGTCACCTTGGAGATTGTAGCAGCAAGCCCGTCTTGTATCACCGGAATAACGAGACCCCAGAAGACGATCAAGTCTTGCAACAACGCTTAGATGCTCGTCGCACCTTATATAAACGGCACTTTGCAGGTGCCATGGCTGACTCTAGCGGACGGAAGCGAGAGATGGAGCACGTACTAGAAGGAGCAGCACGTGAAGCTCGATCTTCTCGAGCAAAAGGTGTCGGCATCGGAGCTGCTGTACTCACCGAGTCTCAAGCCATTTACTCAGCTGGTGCAATCGAGAACGGAGCGCTGATGCTCTGTGCTGAACAAGCTGCAGTCATGAAAATGCTCACGTCTAAAACGAATCCAGTCGTAGTAGCGATGGCGATCTGCAGTGAGCAGCGTGACCTGCTGCCCTTTCCTTGTGGTGGCTGTCGAGAGCTTCTAGCAGATTGCGGAGACTTCCCAGTGTACCTCGTGAACGCTCTAGGTGAGACTGAAGAGACCAGAAGTTCTGAACTATTCCCACGAGCAAGACACACTGAATTCACGCAAATACTCACAAAATCTCAACATTCCAAGAGTAAACGACCTCCAGTTCGAGCTCTAGCTTCATCAGATCAAACCCCTCTCGAGGTGAAGGACTGGGCAACAGACCACGTTCTTAATTGGCTAGAGCAAGACGTTGAGTTGCCTCAGTATCGAGACGTTTTCGAGCGCAATAACGTTGATGGATGTACGTTAGTGTTGCTGGAAGGAAGTGATCTGCAGCTTTTACTAGGGATCACTCACCCGTTGCATCGTTCGAAGTTGCTAACCCACCTAGATCGACTACGAGATCGGGAGCTCCTCGCTCGAGGTCTGGACTACACGCAGCTTGAAGACTATCTGGCTGTGCTTGATATCGACCGCGTGAGTGCAGTAGCTCAACTCAAAACGACGTTCGACCGGCTCGACGCCGACCACGACGGATTCCTCGACTTTAATCAAGTAAAACAAGCTCTTTCACGTCTCCGTTGTACCATTCCCGCAGCCAGCAAAGCTGATGATGTGGAGGCTTCACCGCAGGTAGTAGAGCGTTTACTACACAGCGAAGAACTGTTTGGAAAAGAGGCTGCAAGTACAGGTAAAGTCTCCTTCCCAGCGTTCACTCGAGCCTTTTCCAAGTTGGCAACAGAACCAGCAGATACATCTACCGTGACTCAGGGAGCGTTTGCAGTACACGCCTTCGGTTCGAGACTTCCAGTGCTGGATCTGAAGAATCTACGGAAATGTTTCGGTTCTCAAGCTCAAGGGAGCTCTCTCGATGAACCAGGTTTGGTTCGACTGCTGAAAGAACTTGGACAGAGCGATACACAGAGCACAGACCTCGCGTGTCGGTGGCTGGATGCACAGGATGGCAGTGAGGAATCTAGCGATAGTATGAACTTTGCTCAGTTCATCGCACGATATGCTCAGTTTATAGACACCTCTGAGACTACGGGGGTATCCAGACTTCAACAGCTCTTCACGTCCTATGAACCAGTTCATTCCACGCGACTGAAGCCTCGAACTGTCGTGCAACGCGCACTCTCCACACTGTTTCCAGGTGTCCCTAGCGACGAAGTTAGTGTTTGGTGTACTAGTTTCTGGCCGTCAAAGATTTTAACAGCGAACGGGGACAGGAAGAAGATCACTACTCTTTCTTTTCCTGAGTTCACATTGGCCTGCTTGGAATTCGCAGCGGAAGCCTATGCTCGTGAAGAAGAAGCAGCCTCCATCAAGCGATCTCTTCGTAATGACGCCTTGGTGCATCGGAGTCGAGTGGTTCACTTACATAGTTCTGGTCACGTACGAATGTGCCCTCAACCTCCAGCCGACAAGGTGAAACCAGGAGGCTTAAAGACAGCATCAAGACTCCAAGAAGACTGTAAATCTCACGATGATGATGGGAAATGGGCTGGCAGAGAAGGAAAAGCTCAAGACAGTGACGACGAGAAGTCACCGAGACGAGGAAGACGCGAACAGCAAGTGGATGAAGCTTTTGATCGATTCGTAAGGCAACATGGAGCTCAACTTCGTAGCTCTAACGATGACGCTAAACTAGACAGCGAGGATGAAGAGAGTTGCATGTTGAATGCAGTTGAAGCGGCTCAAGCAGCGCTGGAACTCGGAGCTGCCTTGTCACGTGAACAAGTGCTGCGTTATCTCGAGCGCGAAGGTCTGGGTAGAATCCGCCGTCGAGATATCTCTCGAACGGCATTCCATCGACTAATGAAGAGACTCGACGCCAACCAGAGTTATCCGCGAGATCTTCTCCTTGATATCGACGACAAACCGAGTCAAAAACGTGAAGGCTCTGCTTCTAGACGAACAGCCAGTAAGAGTCCTCGTTCTCGTGCATACAAGAGCAGACCGGACTACGACGAGTTCCTGAAGCAGAAGCTTGCAATATCCAACGGTACTCAATGGGAGAAGGAAGTTGAGGCACTGCGACGTAAGCAACAACACCGAACGAGCAAGAAGCCAAAAAAGCACAACAGATCTCGTCACAGAAAGCATGACAGCGACGGAAAGCACGATAGTGACAGCGATTCCACAGCCTCAAGTAGCAGCATTAACTCGAGAAACAGAACTGCACATCATCGGAGTTCAAGACACAAGCGAAGAAGTCGTCACCACCACCGATCAAGTTCATCCGAAACCTCCACGGAGACTGATACGTCTTCTATCGAGAGTACACGATCGTCTACTCACCGAGTTGGTCGAAGAGGTTTTGAGCCAGGAGCACGAGTCGCCAGTATGGTGCATGGTAGAGGCACGATTGAACGCGTTTATCGAGACTACTTCGTGGCTGACGTCCACTTTGACAGTGGACGTCACTTACGCAACGTCGAGTTCAGTGGCTTACGCTTACTGGATCCTGAGGACGAGATACTCAGCAAAGCGAAGACAGGTTTCAACATGGGTACACGTGTCACGATAGCGCATAAAGACACCAAAACTCGACGACAGGGGAAAATTGTCTTGTGTCGTACCGACGGAACGTTCGACGTCTTAGTTAACGAGTTCGGTTTAGCTCAAACATTGAAGCGTGTCGCACGAAGCGCCTTAACTCTTGCGAACACAAAGCCTACGGTCTATCGTGAAGGAGCCAGAGTTATGGTCCGACAACGTACCGAGTATTTACGAGGAAAAGTCTGCAATTGCCGAACTGACGGCACGTACGACGTCAAGCTCACTCGGTCTCCTCAAAAGATTCTCGAGCGCTTGGCATCTGAACTGCTCGCTCCCGATGACGATGAAGATGGCTACAGCGACGACGAAGTTGTTGACGTTGATAGAGCTCCTCTATCCAAGCCGAAGAAAGACTCGGACGACGAGTTCGAACCTGAATTTTCTCGAGGTGATCGAGTGGAAGCTCGTTTTGGTGGCCAAGCCTCGTACTACTCTGGTATCATTGAGCGTGTACACCCCAATGGAACTTGCGATATCTCGTACGACGACGGCGACGAGGAAGAACGCGTGAATCCATCTTTGATCCGTGCTCTTCCAAAGAAAACTGAGCCCCGCAAACCAAAAAAAACCTCTGACGATGGATACGAGTCCAATCTTTTCGAAAGCGACTAAAAACCAATACAACAACAGAGCTTGAAAAAAAATATCTATTGAAGATGGCTACATCAGTTGTGTCCATCGCGGGAAGATGGCTACATCTCTTAGATGACGGCACGGTACGTGACGTAGCGTCCAGCAGTCTCAGAGGGTCGAATGATCTTGACCACCTGACCACGGTTCATGCCGTAGTAGCGCGCAATGGGGTCCGTCACCTGCATACGCGGCAGCTGCGAGTCACGGATACGGTACCGCTTAAGCAGCGCCGCCTTCTCGTCTCGTCCGAGCACACGGTGCACGGGGACGAGCGTGTGCTCCGTGATGTCCACGAGAAGTTCCGTCTCTTTGAAGTGCTCGATCTTGTAGCGCGGAGCCATCTCATTAAGCGCCTGACGAGCGAAAGGGGTGATGCCTTCCTGTACCACGAGGATGGCCTTGGTCACGTTCTCGTCCTTCATGCGGTTGCAGTAGTTGCGGATGGGCTTGACGCCCACTTTAGTGTCTTCGGGGAAAAACACAAACAAATTGTCGCTCGGGTCGTCGATCTTCTCCACGAGAATCGTCATCATCTCGCGCGTCGGGTTGTCTCCGAACTGAGTCTGGAAAGCCTCAGGCGTCATCACCAGCTCATTCTCGCTCACAATGTACCCACGGTTGTGCAGCATCTTGACCGTCGTCTTACGGACGCGGTAGAGGCGGGAGGCTTCGGGGGTCAGCTCCGACATGGCGAGAAGAGAGACAACAACAAGGAGTAGCTCGTGAGCACTATTGGAAAATGGAGTTGGGCCAGTCAAAAGGACGTGTACCATCAAATTGGTACATTAACTTTGATTGGTTGAAATCCTGATTTTCACTTTAGTGACGGTCTATTGAGAGTAGGTCAGAGTGACATGTACCCATTTAGAAGTGGCTTCATCGAAGGCGCCGATAGAAGACACAACGGGCATGTTGTCCGTGATGACTTTTTCGATGGCACGCAGTACGTGGAAGCGGGAGTCGCAGTCGATCACCAATTGTGGAGCATTCGGGAACACGTAGGATAATCCGCTGGCATGCACGAGGTCCCAAACAGTCAATGGCTTGCGGTCGCGAAGGTCTTGAACTGTAGCGTGATCGACATCCAGCAGCTCCGTTTGCACCTTCCAAGGTCCAAAATCGTACGACTCACCGGCGACGATAGGGAACTGAGAAGCGACGTAAGCTTTACGAGGAAAAAACTGGTCACGGAAGATGATGAGCTGCTTGTCCTTGGTCAGGAACGACCGGTTACCCTTTTTGAGCGTAACCCACGACCCCACCTCAGCGTCCTTGTTCTTGTGCTTGGCCTTGCCCACAGGACCAGTCTCCAACCGCTCCAGCTTCTGGATCAACTCGTGCAGTGGCTTCTCGCGAACCATACTGTTGCCCATGATAGAGTGGCATATCTGACGGAACACCTCTTTCCACACGAAGAAAGGTTGGTCAGTGAGGAGCCCGCAGTCCACCCACACGGCCACTTCGCTCTGTCCGACGGACTTCATGATGGGAGCGAGGACTTGTGAGTCCACGAGCTCGGCGCATTGCGTTGACTCCGCACCGAGAGCCGAGAGATTGTTGAGGAATCCGTCGCCGTACATGTCCCGGAGCAGCGGTACCAGGTGGTTGCGTAGCTTGCCGCGTGTGCTCCACTTGGGCGTCGTGTCCTTGAAATATGGGACACCGTATCGGTGTGCGAACTCCAAGATGACGTCCTTGGCGAAGTCTAATAGTGGGCGCCAGATCCGGACGCCGTTCACGATGCTGCTCGCCTGCATGCCGTTGAGGTTGAGCAGACTCAGTCCCTTCATCATGTTCGAGATGACGTTCTCCTGCACGTCGCCACGGTGGTGACCGAAGCACATACCCGGAATGTTATACCTCTCCATAACCTCCGCATACGTCGAGTATCGTATCTCACGCGAGATCTTCTCATAGTCATCACGCCGCGTCGTAGCTCGCTTCACTTCGTCAATCCTGCGGACATGGAAGACGATCCCAAACCGCTCACACCAGCGCTGTACGTAGTCACATTCGGCTCCACTCTCGAGGCGGTTTCCATAGTCGAGATGCACTGCTACAATTGTGAAGCCTCCGTGCTTCTCCTTCAGCTTATGCATCAAATACGCCACCACCATCGAGTCGACACCTCCCGACAACGATACCGCCATATGGGAATACTCAGAAGCTTTCATCTGCGTCAAGTACTCGTCCATCACACGATACAGTCGATTCCTGGGCATGTCACTCTCATCTGTCCCCATAAACGCTCGCTCCAGGATATCATCGTCGGAAATGCCTGTTGTCTCGGTTTCCGGGCCTCCTCCTCTCAAGTGTTGCAGTCTTCCGGTGGTCGTGCGTCGGAACTTCTCTAATAAATCTCCATGTTGCTCCTGCAATTTCCGTCTCGCCTCAACAGCTGCCAGTACGTCATTGAGTCGCTCGGGTGTCGGCGAATGACGCAGCGGCATCAACGCGAACACGAAGCGCGGCACGGACAGCGATTCGTGCCAACGCTTGGGGAGCAAACTCTGCTCTACAATTGCCAGGGCATGAGCATCGTTCCGCTTGCGCTGCTCTTCATTTGTCCCAACACTGAGGTCTCTATACACATGGCGAGCGAACTGATCCAATACCAATATCAGCGCCACACAAGTGTCAGGACTGTCGTCACGCCAGCTCTCGAGCTCTCCACCCTCCGCACGCGCCAACAACGAGCCGAATCGCGCTGCAATTTCGACGTCAGTGGCCTTCTGTCTATCCGATCCATCTGACGGGAACCACTTGCAGCGGTGCGTCTCGGCTTGGTCGCCGTCGAACCAGAAGCGCAGCACTTCCTGCGCCTCGTGCGTCATCTTGATGTGGACGAGTTTTGGCCAGTATCATTTACACATAGTGATTGGTTGAAAATGAAAAGTTGGTTTTGACGAATGGGAGAGAAGTAGTCTTTCTGTCATTTTGCCGAGTCCTTCGTTAGACTTGACCCCTCCGTTAATCTGAGGTTGATGATTACTGGCCGAGCGCCGCCGCTTCGCGGCGGGGGTACATGCATGTTGTTCATTTGTTTTGGTGTATGTTGTGGGTAATGCCTCCGTTCCGCTCGCCGCAGGGTCGCTGCACTACTCGCACGTTAGGTTATACTTTTGAGCAGAGGCGGGCCGCAAGGTTGTACCAGGTGCCGGTTTGGGCCGCCTTCGCTGCGCTCGGCAGCCAATCAGATGTCCGGATTCGTGTCACCGCTTTGGCGTTACAGACGGACGGACAAATTTATACTACCGTTTGTATGGAAAAAGGTGTTGATACTCCAGTAGTTCTTTAAAACTAGCCGAGCGCCGCCCGCGTTGCGGGCGGTGGTGACATGTTTAGTCCCAGTCGCGTGGGCCGCACGCTTTCGTTTCGCTCCAGCAGGGTTGACTTTCAGATTTTAAAACTGAACCTCTCGAAACTATTATGGTACTGGATTTATCAAATTAAATCAGGTAGAAAACTGTGCTGAACTTCGTATTCTTCCGGATATATAGTACCCTCCAAATAATACCCTTCCGAATGCTATGTCTGCGCATAATTTTTGCTAAAATATCCTTTTCATACTAAGATCAAGTGTATTATATCCGGTACTTATATTCAGAATAATACGTTAGTTTACTCCGCAACAAATGGTGTTAGTGTAATTAATGACACGACAATGTATCAAATGATCCTCATGTTACCCTCGTATCTCTGTTTTACGCTCGGATTTGCTGTAAATATTGCCTTGCTACCAACTGATGTGATTTACTTTTAAGCTGAAATGTCGCCTTTCGCCGTGCTTACTCAGCTAACTCAGAAAAGTTTAGGGGGTTGGTCACCAGCATTATTATAAGGTGCGATGAAAGGGTAATACATGTAATACGCAATACAAATACTCAATAGAAGCTGGGAATGCAAATGTACTGATCATTAAATTAGTGTTCGTTGAAATGCTAAGTGAGCCGTGTTTGTAAACAGTTTGGGCCAAGGATGCGGGTTCACGGTGTAGACCAAAGCCATGGAACACTTTGTTTGGAGCTGTAGGCCTAGCATTTACAAACGTTGCTTATAGGAGGGATACAGGTACTCTGGTGTTCTTGGTATGTGTAATCAGTCTGGACTCCAATTTAGTCTAGGCCCTCAGTTAGTCTGATCCATACTAATAGTCGATGAGTGGGTACCTGGATAGTTCAATCAGTACGTAGTGCATGCGCAAGCCAGCTCGATATAAAAAAAACAACTAAAACGATCTGAATAGGATATATTATGATACTGCTTCTATCACACTGATCATCTTTGAGCCAACAGAGATGATTCTCTTCCATAATGCATTCGCAACAATGTGCACAATTAGTCTGATTATTGAGTTCTTGATTGTCTAGACTAACAGTAAAGGCTACACTTTTTGTTACTGTAGCTAAAGATAAAACAATTTAGAGTTATGGATTTATAATTTCGTTGGTGCTCCACATTAACCCAATAACTATTTTTGAGGCGACACTGGGATCTCTATCTATGCGATACAAAACCATTCTAGTTTTCTCTGAGCACAACGTTCTTATCCTTGATCCCAAACAAAGCTACCACATGATTATTTTTACAATCTCAAGAAACCTGGGATATTTAACCTCGAATGCATTTCTACACCTATATCAGCTTCTTTTTATCGAGCTTCCAAGTGAACCCAACGGGTTTTGTCAAAACTTCATTTGCTCAAAATACAATTTGATGGGAATAAAAAGCTTAACGGGTGCTGCCAAAAGTATATTCTCTTATAGCTGTAGCAGTATTATTCTTGGGGCGCATTGTGATGTGTCGACCGCATTAAAAAAAACTTACTAATACATGTTAGCAACTATTTAATATATCAAATTATTTATTAATGACCGCCTTCGCTTCGCTATAGTAGCTACTGCGCTGTAACTTTCTTGACGTGGCATCTTAATTGTCAGCACAGTGTGAAATTCTCGTCTTTTGGCGCGAACTAACTAATTCGAAGTCGTTTTCTCTGTATTGGTACGCAACGTTCTCATCTACTACCAAGTAACCTGCAAAGATACCAACAGATTTTATTAATAAAGTCAATCTGACCGCCAAGCGTTGTATCTCAAAGAAACACTCCGTTTAAAAACAGCAGCCAGTCGCATTATATTATGTCTACATGTGTCGATATCAGCACCCGTTGCTTCGCTTCGTACCGAACCTACCTTATTATTTTATAACATGCAATGACAAAACGTATAACTCTTCTGTTTTACTTGGAAGCAATGCTATTAACCCTTGAAAAACGTCCCAGTGTCCCAGGAAGCAGAAAGTATCGCGGTACCTAACACATTCCTAGTGCGTCATCAATGTGCGATAAGATCTCTAAGTTTTACTTTTGTAAATGTCGCCTTTGCTTCGCTTGGTAACAAACTATCTGTGGATAACCTACTGTATACCCTCCCAGCGTCCTAGGAAGCGCGAAGTTCGTGGCAACACATTTCTAGTGCGCCAGCAAAGGGCGATAAGATATCTAAAAACCGTACTTTTGTAAATGTCGCCTTCGCTTCGCTCGGCAACAACTGTCTGTGGATAGCCTAGAGAAACCATTCTATGTTCAACATATGTACTATGTACTCTACATAAAGTTGTCGACGTAAACAACATAATCCAATTTTAGCCAATGGGGGCCGCCGTCGCTTCGCTCGGCAGCAAGTTTTTGGCCAATCCGAATTGTTGTTACCGTCATTGCGGCGACGGACCGACTACAGAAGGACAGCAAACTACGTTAGTTGTTTAGGATTAAATCGTTGAGGATAGATTGCATATCTCGTAAGTACTTTCATCGGACTGGAGCCTTTCATATCAATTGCAGGCAAAGAAAGATGACATCCATTGAGGAGCTCAGAGAAGAAACGATGCCTGTTTGGTACGGTAAAGTTCTGCATTTGTCATCAGGGCCCTTCACTGCCCAATTGTTGAATCATCGCCAAGATCTACAATTGCTCAGGTCAATCGGTCCTCAACATGCTAAGTGGCAAACCCAAGAGGCCTGTTTCGCTTTCTACGCTCTAAGCGATGTTACGTTCTGTCACTCCTTGATCAATCTACATCAATCGAAGAAACCCGTGCGGGCTATTATTGACCGAAAATGGACTAGAACGTGCCCAATTGCAATCCAGTGCGCGACAATGCTAGTTGAGGCCGGCGTTCCCGTGTTTCGTCGGACTTCCATGATGGATGCACTACAAGCTCCTTACTCTCAAATATGCAAATACAATATTTGCTTCTGCGGAAAGCGCAAACCTGACTACTGCCTCCTGGAACCGAAACGACGAGTTTCTAGTTCAGACCAAGGGCCCTCCAGGTTAGTTAATGTCGCTATATGTTACTCTCAGCTGAAATACTAACTTGTTTTACGTCTTGTCTTCTATTTAGCTTATCAGGCCCAGACATTGTTTGAACTGATATTTGAGAATAGCGTGAAGACCGATCCGGTTGTCGATTTGACTATAACGCTAGGCTCAAATCATGGCAGCAAGCCGACGATTCCTGAGTTTGATTCCCAAGACACCGACGGATCGATAAACACCCAGTCTTCCGTAGATACGCAAGACACACAGCACGAGCTACATGTCGTGACACCGGATGACATGAACACTAGTAACGGCACACAGGACTCGCTCGACTCAAATGATCTACACGTGGTTACACCGGAAGACATGAGCGATATGGAAGACGTGGAAGCCGCACTCGACGTTGCGGTTAACATGGCATTTCAATACTCTCAGACAAGGGATACAATACTGTCGGTCACAGGATACGATGTCTATGCACAACCCGACAGATCACCAGACACTGTAGTTAGCATGGGAATGCAATACTCTCGGATGGGTACGTGGAGCACCTGCCGTATCTCGAATATGCAGTTTTCCTGACTGCTAGACACCTTCTCGAAGCCACGGGTTGTGTTATCACCATGGAGGCACCAAACCATGCTCTGTTTCCGGTTTCACTAAACGGAGTAGAAATCATGGATTTTGCCATCGTCATGGCGGATTCAAGCAGTGTCTGGTATCTGGTTGCACGATGCGAAGCTCTTACCACGGACTATGCAGTGATCACGAGTATCAATACTTGGCCCTCAGACAAAGCTTCCCTTGAAGCTGTATATTACATGTATCACACGCATATTGTCAGTTGTACACAACGCTGCTCAAATTAAATTATTGAAACAATACATTGGGATTTTAAAATTTAATTATTTTTGTTTTGATTTTTTTATTGTTTTCCCAATTGTTTTTGAATTAAAGTGAGGTTTGAGAGGCCAATATTGAGCAATATAGCATTGTTGTTGTTGCTGTCGCTCTTCGTTGTTTTCATCGATGTTGCCAGCATCAGAAGAGAACGGGGTAGCGCGGACTCGAAACGCCTCGAGTAGGAGGTCAAAGTTGTTAAAGTCCTCCCCAACCGGAGCCTTGCAGCCCAATTTGACATCCGCATAAGTGTCCAAGCTATTCAGAAACTTCGTAGACTCGACGTTTGTTGGTAGTGACGCTACAATCTTAAGCAGGTAGCGAGAATGCTGCTGGACTAGGACATCCGACGTTCCTTCAAAGTGTTGGCTCCTGCTATCTCAGTGAACAAGTGGCCAAGGTTACTGGATTGGGAGAAACCACGACCGCCACAGAGTCGTGGTCATCGAGAGAGCGAATCTGCACAATGAACGACTGTATGCCAACATCCTTCCCGTCTAAGAACAATCGAGCGATCACAATGGAGTGAGTAGCCGTCTTGACCAGGCCTCCATGCCACCACTTGCCGCTTGTCAACGTTGGTGAGTCAATTATGAACTCTTGAGTGGCATTGTCGTACGTAGCAGTTGTCTCGATACCCTGCACATTGGATCCGTGACCCAATTATGTCTGCGCGTAGCCACCGATGGCCCGATAACTCTTGGCAAGTGGCACCCATTTGGCTCGCTGCTCGTCGGTGGCTTGTGTTTCAATAGTTGGAACGAACATAAGTCGAGTGGCACTTGTTCACCCAAAGCATTCAGCAAGATGGTTTGTTCCTCGTCGGTGTGGTTCCCATTCTGGAGCAGCTTGACGTAGTGGAAGGCCTTTTTCAGTCCAAACTCGTAGCGTTCCGAGTGGTTCCGGTTGACCATGTCGCGGTCCGACGGTACTGGGTGGTGCTCGATCACCTTGATCAATTCTTTCCGTCGGTCGTTGGCTGCCTTCTCACCTCGCAACACGTTGGTAAGCACTGTCAGATCGATATCGCCATTGGCACGTTCCTTCTTGAGCAGTAATGGGGCCAGATCCTTGAGCTCCATGGGCATCTGGGGTAGTAGCGTCAATAACTTGATTGGAACATGAGCACGACGGAGGAAATTGGAGAATGAGAGAGCAAAGCGGACATCGGCAACAGCGAGATCGAAGTTATTGCCGCCTTGGTGAGCTCACTTGCAGAGAGCATCGATTGCACCAGTAGGACACACACTTACACTTGTACCACAGGCCTGGGGGCTGACTTGTCGACAACCGCCGTCGAGAAAGAATGTACTCTTGCGGATGGTTTAGCCAATTAAATAACCGAGCATGGAGTATCGCGGATCCGTGTTCGTCGACAATGCCGACGTCGGACGCGTACTCCACAACCTGAACATTCAATCCAAGCCTGTCGGCCAAGACCACCAATGTTCACGCCGAGATTCAACTGATGGCCTTGTTGACGGCAGGACTACTGTAGACTATTTAGAGCCAAACCGAAGTGGTTTATGTTGAAGAGGTGTAGTATACCAATTCAGCAGGATGAGCATGAAGGCGAACTTGATCACTTTTATAATTTGATGAAGCTAGATACAGTGGCCCCCTTCTACTCTATTGATGCGAGATACATGTATGTACCTACGTAAGTGGTAGCCTTGCTTCTACTGCACTCGAAAGACGCGCGCTTGTAGTTGGTCTCTCTTTTTTTTTATTAATATTATGAGTGTTGTGGTACTGTCACGTAGTGTCTGAACTCGAAAACCCATTCCTGCTAGTCGCATGTTTGTAGTCGGTCTTAGCTCCATACATCATTTGGCGTTAAAGCTATCGGCGATAGAACTTTAAAGATTTTTAAGTGAAGAGAGTGTTTAATAATTACCCGGAAAAGTGGGCAAATAGAAACAGGTTTCTCAGATGGCAGCGAGTCGACGCCTGTACTTCAGTAGACGGTGCCCAGGACGCTAGTGGAGGTCGCAGTGGCCACATCTGCACCAACGTGGATCGAAGGCACCACGTTAGAATTTCCAAACGTCTGCCCATGGAGTAACAGTACGAGCAGCCCACATTCTACGTGCGCAAGCGCTACCTCGTCTACTACAATCGTATCACTGCCATGTTAAAGGGCGGGAAAACACAAGTAGTCACGATCTCAGGGACGCCAGGTAAGAAATATTTCGCTGGCAGTGAGTCAGAGATCGTCTAAACTTTTGTTTATGTGTGGTTGGGATTGACAAGTCCGTCTTCTTCGGATACTTTTTCAAGCGATTCAGTGCCGAGAACTTTGATTTTACCACCATCACGGCCTCTTTCAGCAAGACCGATACAATGTCGAAAATGAGGGACGTGGTCGTGTGGAGAAATTACAAGGTGATTGGCCACGCGGAAATCGACACAGCTACGATGAATCAGCTCCGCTTGAATTCACAGAATGAAGCGGAAAACGGGGTGCTTTACCTCACCAAATAACCCCCCAGTAAATGATCAAATGGTCTGCTTCACGAGCCCAACCGAGGCGTGGTTCAAACGAAACAAGAAGAACCAGTACCACTCCACGCTATTCATGTCGCTATGGGACGTTCACGAACTTCAAACCGCCGCCAGATAGCTGGAACTTGAAATGAATCCGCTGTACGCCTTACCCCCAACAGACGAGTCTCGTGAAAACACTCTGCTCGCATCCATACACCCTTCAGGTGAGACTGAAGATAGTTCTATGGTCGCTGACCTAGTGGAACAGCGTTTCTACGTCTTCTGTGGCGTTGCTCGCGAATACCTGTCCACTCGTGCGCGATTCACAAGGAAACGTGTGCTGGACATCAAGAAGATCATCGACGAGTATGAAACGATGGATCAAATACAGCGACTTCTCGATAAGAAAGAGGGCTTCTTGGTGCACCACTCCATCTGCCACTACGAACCAGAACCAGTGTACGTGGAAAGTTACACAGTTGAGGAGCCTTCCGGATATGTGAAAAGGTGGTTGGCGAACCGCTTGCTGCAACTCCTTACCAAAAAGAGAAGTGACACAATTGCCTGCTTGAAGAAATCTCCACCTGCAGCTTCGAATCGCGGCTCGCTGTTTGAAACGGGTGTGCATGATTACTCAGCAGCGAATGCACTACATCTTTGCCAGACCAATCTAATGTGGATATTTTTGAAAAAATCAAATATGAAAATTGAATTGAAAAAATAACATTAAAATACAAAATGCAGAGTGGCGAAAGCCAAGGCCAAAATGGATCTCTCGACTTATGTACCCTACTGCATGTCCTCCATGCGCTCAGCAGCGGCGACAGCATGTTGGCGATGCAGAGCCATCTTGTTCACGAGGCGGAGATCAATGCAGCCGATGCTTCTCTCCACAGCACGCTCCAATATCAGCATTCGCGCTGCCGCAATCTCTCCACGACGGCGAACAGCAATGAGGTCTTCTCGAGCCAAGGAGAGATAAGCCTTGATCTTGGCTTTGAGAACGCTGAAACAGCCTGTCATTCAAACCAAACAGTTAGTTAGTAAGTAAAACCAATTTACTTACCTCAACTCACCTTCGATGGGGTTGCACATCGGCGAATATGGGGCCAGCCGAAGAATAACCAAGTCATCTCGAGGCGTGACACGCTCTTCCGTTTGACTATGAGTAGGTGCGTTGTCGAGGACCACCACGACCTTTTTTCCTTGAAAGTGCTCAAGGCAGGTAGGTCGACGACGGCTTGACCTTGTCGTAAATCTCATCGATGAAAGCAGCATTTTCATCCATTCGGATGCTGCCGCGATATAAGCGGTAATGAACCAGCCCCACTTCAGTAGAGACGGCACATTGCACCTGTAAATTAGCGCTTCTGGACGGCGGCAGTACGACCGTCGCTTGCTCCCCTCTTTTAGCGCGGCCTTGTGTGCGCTTACAGTACACATTGAAGTTAGTTTCGTCATAGTATACGACGAAGTCTCCGTTCTGCATGTGCTCTCGCAGTTATTTAGCAAATGTGCAGCACTTAGTCTTGTTCACGTCGCTATTGCAAGTCATGGGCACGACGCGTGCCTGTGCTATTATGTACAGTAAATATACAATGTGATAAGGGTAGGCACGCAAAGATAATAATGTCATATAGCGAAGTACGTACTTGCTTCACCGTGTACAGTTTGCCGATGAGCTTGTTGCTGATCATAGGTCCTCAAGCTCACGCCGAAATCCCACAGCACCATGTCCTCATCGCGGCGAGGGTGTACATGCAATCGTCGTCTAAGTATTCTTCCAGAGCTGCTTCAATCTGCGGAGTACACTTGAAGCAAGCGGTCCGCGCTCCTCCACGTGGAAGCAGCTCCTCTCAACCGCTTTCAACGATTCGGCGTGCCGATGTCGGAGGTATTCCGTTGTGGGCCGCCACGAGGACCCAATCCTCGCCAGACCGAAAGGCTTCGAGAGCTCAGGCGACTGCAGAGTGAGGCGTTCTTGGCATCGACAAGGGTGGGCGAGCTGCTTGGTCCGGTAGGGGGTTCTTGGAAGGAATGAAATAGAGAAGTGAGAGCGAGCAGATACACATTTGCGCGCACGCCATAGCTCTCTCCATGTTGCACTTTGCTCTGAGGAAGAACGTTTACTCAACAAAAATGTGAAGTGGCAGAAATTCTATTGTAAAAGTTAAATTGCTAGTCGATTTGTTTTAGTTACTCCACCACATTGGATTGGAGTGTCGCCGTTTTGGTCTGGCAAAGGTACACAATTGCAGCGCGTCAACTTGATGATTCTACCTGAGAAAAGATTTTCAATATCAAGAAATCCACTGGTATCTGCTACTTCGGCAATGATTTCTCCTCTGTGGACCTGTTGCCTGACCATTATCACGTTCCGACCACGGAGAATTCCGTTCTATTACTCGACTTCGCCTCCAGAGTTCTGCTATTCCAGATCACTGTTGGGAAAACGCACCACATTAATGGTGAAGGGCTGGTATCCTTGTTGAAGAAACTGGGACAATTAAAGTAGGTGGACGAGAGTAAAGGCTCATTAATGTTTGTGGTTTCAAAGGATAATGCCCTATCCTTTGAAACCTCAGATGATTAAGCTGGAGGATATACCACATGAGAAGGACAGTGTGCTCCACTTGGGCGGTATTGGCAAAACCAAAGCGTCGTTGCTGAACAAAGATGGTGTTAACACCATCGGCGATCTGCGGAAGTGTGTAAAGGGCTCAAAGACAAACAATTTGAGGCCAAAGGGTCCAATTATGGATGCCACGATGCCACTAACATTTGTCGGTGACCGTGACGAGGCGAAGCAACAGTGTGTGATTGAAAGCATTCCGCTTTACGTGTGGGGGCCCGTTCTAGACTCGTGCTACATGGCGAGTGGAGCACGTTGCTGATTCGGAGGGAAGAGGGCTTTCGCTGCATTTTTTAATTCATGTTCACTCTAATTAGTCGTATTACTCGTGCATTCCCGCTTTAGTGACGTCACAAATCTGGGAGATTTTACAAATTTCGTCAATGCTAACCAAAACGACCGATTTTGGACAGATCTCGACAATACCTTTATTCTCGTATGCTTAATTTGAAATATGAACCGGTAGTTTTCACAAAACGAGCAACCGAAATCCTCAGATTTTGGGCTCCAATCAGAAAACCATAATTAGTCATGACGTAACTAATTCGAGTGAAGGGTGTAGTGATTCATGAATCCAATTTCAGTAGGAGCTGTTTCTTTTTTTCCTAGCATTCTATAGCCGGAATGCAAAACAAAAAAAAGAAGAACCAATCAGCTCCTACTGAAATTGGATTGCATTGCATAAAATCGGAAATTAAAGAAAATGTACAGTAATTGTCAGATTCCGGGCCGAATTCCGGACGTCTGCCAATGATTTGACTTCTGGCACATAAAAAGGCATGACTATCCAACTTTATTATTCATTTCGGACAGGTTCAAGATGCAATTCAATGAATTAATGAATGCAAATCGGTGGCTACTTGCTTGCGACAGTCTGGTTCGCTCTTCATTCAACTTTTTTGGGGTCTGTACCCTTCAAGCTCATCACAATACGGTTCGTGCCCCTACTCCGCGTCCCTGCGTTCCCCCACGCCCCCCACGCCCCCGTAGCTCAGCGGAAGAGCGTGAGCCTCGCCTCCAGGCCGCTGGTTCGACTCCAGTCGGGGGCAAACTGGTTTGACGGGGATTTGTTCTCTGTGTTGTTGTTTGCTGTTGCTTGCGCAAGGGGAGGATGGCGCTACAAGTGCGCTAAGCGAGGTCGGCGGCTGTCCACAGGTGAGACTCCGGTGTGCAAGCGTCGACAACGGAGCCACCGGATTTCAGCACTAGGGATTGAGCAGCAAGAGTGCGGTACACGTCTGGATTCGACTTACGCAGCTGCCGCCAGCGCTTACGCAGTGATGATACTTTGCGCGTAGGTTTCTTCTGGTCGAAGGTATGGAGTCGCGTGTTTGCAGTGCTGTCCATCTTGAGTGCTAGATCCCAGACCGAGTATTTTCAAGTCTGGTACGCTGTGCCGTCAGATCGCGAAGGCTCCACGGGGATTTCAAACGGCGCCTGCTGCAGTACCATCATAATGCTTACTGCTGGCTTTGCCTCTGCCCACCTGTTTTGTTCTCGTTTTCCTTTAACTGTTTGTCATATATGCTCGATGTTCCAGTTCAAGAGACAACCAGCTAGCGTTGCTGCTGTTGCTTGTGCAGGCGATGCAGCGTATAGCGGCGCATCAACTATGGTGTTGATGGTGGCTTCTGCTTGTGTTGGTGGAGAAGGATGACCGCCTGATATACGAGCAAGCAGCAGAGCCTGTGTGTCTTCGAGGCGCGCGATTCGATCGGATATCGCTGTAAGCTGGCCTAACATGTTCTCAAGAACGGATGCAAGCTGCGTCTCGTTACCTGATACGGATGCACCGATTTGAGCGTGGTTTGCAGTGCGCCAGCGTGCTATCAATACACTGTTGCCAACGCTCCGGGAACTTGAAGACGGAATCGCCTTGCACGACGGAAGTTTTAATTCGAGTGATGCGGAGAAACAGCTCACTCGATGCTGCTATAGAGAGCTGCTGCTTACGGGCGAAGCATGTATCAATCACCCTGCCAAAAGTGTGCCGCATCATATTGAGGAGTGCGGCATCGTGCACGGACTTGATCCCTATAGCTACCTCTGCGTGCGCAATTAAATGTTTCACTAAACACTCAGATCTTTGGTAGTACATCCTGGGGTGTCATTGGTCTGGACGTTGGTTCTTAAGTTCCGCTCCTCAATGTTGCCCGCCATTTTGTCTCAAATCTTAGCAACGTGCTGCGTGTCGGAAAGCGAACTCGGATATCGTTCTCGAAGCATGTTGAGGGTTCGAGAAAAGTATCCGAACGCCGTCGATTTCGCTATCAGCCCATCACGTGAACGCGCTCTAGCACTCTTCTTTGTTTGCAAGAAAATAGAGAACGCTGTTAGTAGTGAGTAAAAATCCTGAGTGGGCAAACTAGATTCCGTAGAGATTGAGCTATGCATTGCATCTAACGGACGCGCCCTATTAGTGTCCGGACTCAATTTTATAGTGACGAAGCTAAACCCCTGGAAGGACTGTATTTGGGAAGGGGGCTCTATTAGGTGCAAGCTATTCATCTAGCAAGTTAACATCATCCAGTGCGTCATCTAAAACCGAAAGGTTGAACAGGTCCTCCTCGTCCGAGCTCTCTTTCGAATTCTCCGACCATTTCTCGCGGAACTTGGCCCCGTAAACGTCGTGTATAGCGATGAACCATTCCGATGGGTTCTGGTCAAAACCTGCCGCCTCCACGCTGCGCATTATCGTGGACTCTTCCGTGTCGCACCACGCGCGGAGGATCCAACCGCAAACCGTGTCGACGATTGGTATACGAGGGTTACCGAAGCGAGTGTACTCGACTTTGTCCGATTGTTTCCAGGCGTTGATCTCCAGATAGAGAGGTCTTTAAAGCTTTTGTAGATCCCAATATCCCCCGCCTGCAAGTACGACGTCAGCCCACCCGGCACCACACACATTGCAATGTTTCTAGCTGAGCACTTAGCTTTCACTGCTTTCGAAATATGCTCTCTCATGCTGTCCCTCATTAAGTATTTGCCTTCGCCGTGCACCACAAAAGGAAACGCCAAGTCGATCCACTTCTTGAGCAGCTCACTGTCCACCCAGACACGTGGTTGGTGGGCCACATATAGCGGTCCAGATCGTTTCTCAATAGTGGGTGCAGCTTTCTCCTTCCAGATCAAAAGTGGGGTAGCTTCCTACCGGTGGCACTAACAGCAAGTACCACCGAAATTCGCATTGAGGCGAAACCAGTGGAGCGAACGACGACATGCCGAGCCCCCGTGAAATCCAATGTGCTAGCTCGAGCGTCTTCAAAGTAAACAGCCGTCTCGTCCATGAGAACGGTCTTCTCCAAGTCGATAGTAGGTACTTGCTCGCGTAGAAACGACATATAGCATACAGCACGGTTCACCAGGACATCGTCATCGAGGACCGCTAAGTTAGTCCGACGACGCAGCGAAATCTCAAAGCGGCGCATAAAGTTCGAGACCCAGTGGTCCGATGCCGCAAATGGTGGCGGTGACTGCAGCTCAGCGGCTTCGCTAGCATAAAGAGTGAGCGCCATACTCGCCAACCAGCTGCGCGTCACCTTCTCCTTTTTTGTGCGCTTAGTCACAAACTCCTCGTAGAGAAGCTCCTCCAGCGTCTCAGACAGCGGGTTGCGACCGCCGCCAGCAACGCGAGCCTGATGGGAGCAGCAGCCTTGATCTTCTCCCACAGTCGCCACCACCGACGCACAGCACCACCATCGACACTCCACCCAGCAGCCCGAAAATGGGCGACAGCCCGCGTTGGTTTGCCGTCGCCCACTGTTTCGATCCAATGGATCACCTCCTGCTTGCGCCCGATGCTCACTGGTTGCCGCGCTTGCTTCATTTTTCAAAATGGCAATAGGAAGATCGGTGAGCTCGCAGCAGGAGAACGACTGGACAGAGGCTCGTGTTGCACTATGTGTCGCTATATTCGGGTGGGGCTTTTATTTCTTAGTGACAGGCTCAGTACCCCCAGGGGATAGTATTCGGGAGGGGGCTTTTATTCGGGCGCGTCCGTTAGTTCAGTCGAGGACAGTCCTGCTGGTTCTGGAAACTCAGCAAAGTATTTCTCAGCTACTACCTCCTGCCCCATGGTCCATGTAGGGGCACACGGCGCGACGCATTATGGTGAACGCTTTTCTCGACGAGTTTGGCTATGGGGTCGCCTGTGAGAGGCCGCACAACACACTCCATTTCTAGCGGTTCAACGTGATCGAAGGGCGAACGTTCATTTATCTAGTAATGGCACATTTAACATGATTTCTCTATTGCATCTTACACTGTAAGAAAGGTTGCTTCCGGACCATTCCAGAAATAAGTTGGCGCAATAAACCCTAACTCTACAGTGATGTGATTCGCTGTAATTGTGCACAGTGCAGTGGTAATTGGCTACTCCGATACGAGAGCTCATAAAGGGTTAGGCTAAAGGCTAGGCCATCCGTACCAAAAGGAGTACGAAGCGTAAATTAGTCTGGTGCTCCCACTACCCTTAATAAGGGTTAGTCCAACCAACCTCTACGATACCTGCCATATCACGTTATCTGGTACGGACCGGAGCTCCTATCTCCCGGTTTCGGCGTTCAAGGACGCAAACACCGTTACCAACATTTTTCAAAACCTTTACCCGAAAGATCATAACCTGCTCAAAAACTGGCCTCCTTCTCTAGTGATGAGAAACAGTCTTGATTTTACTGCTCTCCAACTACGCGTGCTTGTAGCTCCATTCACAGGTCATTGGTGAGAATAGTCTACGTTGAGCGATTTTGATTTATTTAATGTTTCGGGGCTGTAATTTAAAAATAATTCTTTTTCGGGCCGTCATTTTCCAAAGCAGCGCTCGTTTGAAACCCCACCGTGTTTTGTAAAATGACCAAAGTGTAGCTTGTAGCCAAAGTGTACCCTATACCCAATGTGTACCCTGAATCCCAACCGTAACCTTTATTTAGTTCTGAGCCTAACTGAGGTTCCTTATAGCGCGTAGCACGCGTCCGTGAGTCAGACGAGTTCTGCGAGTCACGTCATCAGTAACAGCAGGTGGTTCCATTGGATGTTCTTGCGCCAGAGATTCTGTCGTGTTCATGTCGATATCCTCGTCGTCGCTGGATGCAGAACTGTCTGGGGTGGATGTTGCTGGTTCTGCACGGGGGGGGGGGGGGGGGGCTGACGTGCTTACGGCACCACCTCTGGCTTGCAGAAGCTCCTCGATCGACGCCATACGTCCCTCGATTCCTTGCATACGGACATCCAGTCCTTGAAGATGGGCCGAAACGGCACGGAGCTGGGCCACCAGGGACGGATTACCGGGGTCGTCGCCAGGGAGCAGGCTTGGGTCATCCAGGGCCCATTCGTAGCGTTCACAGTGCGTTATGTCGTACGCTTCCCCTTCAAGCAGATGTTGCTGGAAGTGTTGCTTGAACTTCGACGTCGTCATTGTCTTGTTGCACCGGGGGGGCGTGCATATAACCCCAGCGCGCTTGTCCTTTGTCATGACATGTGTTGGGACTTGTCTTGGGTTCTGGTCAGGATGCAGAATGAAGGATCCCTATCCCGACGTTTCTCAGCCACAGAGCCATTTCGACTACACACGGTCACTACATAACAGGATACGTTTTGGGTAGAGGATACACTGTGGATGAAGGGTACAGTTTGGTCATTTTACAAAACACGGTGGGGTTTCAAACGAACGCTGCTTTTGGAAAATTACGGTCCCGAAACAGGATTTCCCCTTTTTTAAGTTAAAACTTCTCAACTTCAACTGCTTATGTTGCGCGCCACCTTCAGTTTCCCATCCACAACTTAATTTCCAATCACCACTTCCATACTCAGCACCAGTCACACTACCTTATCAACTGTGCCATGTCGTCCGAGTCCGCAGCCGCGCTGCAGCGCTACACCGCCTTCGTGGAGGAGGTTCTGCGCCCGCAACTTAAGCAAACACTTGCACACCGCGATGCGCTGGCCCAGGAAGTGCAGGAATACCAGGAGCTACGTGAGTTGTTGCAAGAACTGGCCCAGAACGCCAATAAACCGGACAAATCGACACTGCATACGCTAATGGACGTAGGTGAGCGCTTCCACGTGCGCGCCAAGGTGCTGGACACGTCACTCATCACAGTGGACATCGGACTCAATTTCCACGTCGAAATGACGGTCCCAGAGGCTCAGAAATTCGTGCAGAACCATCTCATCCACTTGACAGAGTACGAGCAGTTGATACAAGAGCTTTGTAGCTGCAATTCTAGGCACTAGAGCGATTCTATTACGTCTATTTCTACATTGTTGACTGTTTTGTTGTAGGAAAAGGAACAACTGGCAGGAGAAAGCTCGGGAGGTGTCAAACCATGTGAACCTCGTCATCGCCAGTATTCAGCAGCTCGCGGCCTTGCAGTGAGCAGATTCAGGTCAAATGGCGGTGAAATGGAGCATCTTCCGAGTGCATTTATCTACTTTTACACTTGTCAGATGCGTTTGATGCGTTCTGTTTCTGCTGTTAAGCTAAATGTGACGAGTTCTAGGTGAAGTTTCGTCATCGAGGTCATAAATAAAGTGGCGTCCGACTGCCTTTGGACGAAATGGACCGATCTGTCTCTGCTTCGCTTGCCTCGTTGCCGTCGTCGAGGTCTCAGTTGCTGCCAGTGAATGTTCGGAAGCCGATAGTAGAGCACCGTACGACGTCGCTGCCGTCGTCGCCACAGGGTAACCAGCAGAGTCACAAGCGACCGTTAAAGCTAAACTCGCCGGATGCAGGTACTACGCGCTCACCCTTGCTGGTTGCTACAAGGAGTCCATCAGCACTTAATGACAATATCCGTCGCAAAACAAGACCTAGCACAGCAGCTGTGACGCTTTCATCTTCCGAGATACTCAACTCGATGATCGGCACATCGGAAAACGCGACGTTGGATCAAAAGACTCGGCCCGAGAGCGCACAACCTACTGCAATCAGACGAGGTAGCGTTGGTGCTGGGTCCATTGCTCCACTCAAGGCGTCGCCGGCACCTGGCGGCCATCACCATAGTGCCTGGTCAACGTCGTCCTCGTCGTCTCCGTCTCGCTGTGCTGGTTGTGGAGGCTTTGCTGAGATGTGCCTGTCGTGCTTCACGCAGTTCAAGCAGCAGGATGGCGCACGATACAAGACGCAGTTGGTTCAGGCGGTAGATTCGCTGTTCGCCAAGGCCACGACGCGTGCTTTTAGACGGATGGCAGCGGTGGTGCTGCAGTGGGTCTTCCAGGCCTGGAAAGCTGCTGCTAGGAGAGCCAAATGGAAGAGCCAACTCGTGGCCAGGATGCTTGAGAAGCAGCGCATGCGTCGTCTCTGGAACTCGTGGCAGATCTTTCTCTACGAGCGAAGAATTATTGGTGCCATGCTGTACGCAGAGTCGCAGCAACGCGAAACTAAGGAGAAAGCGCGAGAGGTGGCCAAGCTGCACGGAGATGGCTTCGAGCGCCAGTCTGCTGCTCAAGTGCATGAAGCCATGCAACGAGATGTCGTCAAGAAGCTGGAAGCGCAACTGGCAGCCTGGAAGAAGTCCATGCAGGCCAAAGACCGAGAACTGCTTGAGTTGCGCAGAGAGCTCCGAGAGAAACACGCGTTAGTTAACGTGTTGCAGACACAGGTTGTCAACCCACAAGAAGTGGAACGATTGCGTGTGGAGGGCACAGAGTACAAGAAGGCGAGCTTCCAGCTTGTAGCTGCGCTGACGCAGTCGATGGAGACGCAGCTCGAAGTTCTCAGTACAAGTGAAGGGCGGCAGAACCTCAGCGACGTCTTTACGCGAGACTTGGTGCAGTCAATCGACAAGCCGGAACACTCAGCGTTTTACAACCCTCTGATCGACATGGAAGCCACAGATACAAGCACTGAAAAGTCTAGCACTTTCGTGCTGGCGTACGAGGCGCCAGTGGATCGTGCCGAAGCGATTCTGACGCAGTGGGTGAACTCTCTTATCGCACGACAACCTCCAGAGTGGCTGGCAGTGCCTCGTATGCAGAACTTCCATTCAAGTCTGACCGACGGCAAAGTGTACGCGGTGGTGACTAAGTTGCTGCATGCTGCTATGTGCCGAACTCGCCTCCGACGACCTGCTGGCACCACTGCGTCTCGACTGGAAGCCACGTCCGTGTTGCGTGAGAACGGAGAGGATCTGACTGAGATCAGTATGGAGCGATACGTGGAACATATTCGACGCGAGACTAGCATCGAGAAGCGACTGGAAGTGGTGATCAACACGCTGGGCCAGGCGATGTGGCTGCCTCTCGGACTACTCAACGCCAAAGATATTCGAGCAGGTCACGTGGAGTTCAACTTTGCAGCGTTCACCTACCTCTTCGTCACTTTCTCGCCGTGTCTTGCGCCAGACTACTACGCGTTGTGTGCTGAATTGACGCAGCAGTTGGAGGACGTCAAGTGCAAATGGCACGAGCTTCAAGGTGATAGCGTAGCGACTACAGATCCGACGACAGGAGAGGAACTGTCCTTGAGCATGCGAGTCAAGCTGGCATTATCGCAGACGCTGGAACTTAAGCGACGAGTTGATGCAGAGGACCTCAAGTCGCGTGAAGGCCATGCGCTCTGGGTCAAGGCTGAGCGCATCGTGATGCGTAAATGCTTCCTGTCTTATGCTCGAATAGCACGAGGTAAAACAGGTGTGCTAACCAAGATGGATTCGTCTCTAAGCGATGAGAACGAGGCGTTCGCAAGGCTTCCCAAGCACAAACTCCAGGACTTGGCATTACCGTATGAGGACTTTACATGGGAAGCGAAGCTGCTACAGAGCTACCTCGTGACGATCTACTGCGACCTCGCGCGGATTTATCGTGGCTACGCTACCCGATCAAACGCCACCAACGACACGATCAGCGTTGGTGTGTTCATCGAGCTGCTGACCGAGTGCCACGTACTGGAAGGCAACATGACCAACGCTGATCTACAAAACATTATCCGTGTATTGGATCCAAAGAGCGTGAGTGCAGCAACAATTAATGTACTGGCGTCTGACAACTAACTGCCTGTGGCTTCTTACAGAAAACTATGAACGCACACCGAGGACTGCCGCCCATCGAGTTCTTGGAAGTGCTGATCCGAGTTGGACGCAAGAAATATCCCGTCGAGTATGTTGAACTATGTGCTGGCTGCCATAAGCCTCCACTTACGTTGCTTTCTTTGATTATCAACCAGGACAAACCGCGTGACCATGTCCGAAGCCTTTTGCTTGTTCGTGGACAACTTCATTCTGCCTTTTGCCTTCCGCTCCGACGCCGATTTGTTCCGACAGCAGATCGAGGACACGACGATCCATCGATTGCTCATCAAGTACGCAGACGACCTCAAGAAACTGTACGAGAAGTACGCGGTCGAGGACCCCAAGCACAAGAACAAGAACGAGCGAGTCACAGCCTTCACCTTCAGTCAGTGTCTGCTGGATCGCGGAGTGCTGGACATGACGCTCACGTCGGACAAAATCTTGGGCATCCTCAGCAAAGTCTTGCGGAACACCAAGAGTGCAGCACCGTCAGCTACAGACTCTGTGTCGTCTTCTAAAGGTGGACGAAGGGCAGGAGAAGACGAAGACGTCACGTACCCACAGTTCGAGGAAGCTCTCATCGCTGTGGCCTGCCACAAATTCCCAGATCCCTACGTCTCACTTGAAAGCCGCGTCGAGAAATTCTTCTCCGTCTACGTTCGTGAACGCAGAGAGTGAGTAGACAAACAGACACAACACACACATAGACCTCATCTTTGAAGCATCTATTCATCTCGTCACGCTGAAGACAGCCCGTCGGCAGCGTTCCTTACATGCCTAGCACCTACAGATACATACTACCACGTGCCGCTCCGTCTACGCCTCGCTCTCGTCTGTGGTTGTAGTTGTTGTCGTTGTCTCCACGGACGTCGAGTTCCAGCCCTCGATAAAGCCACGCGTTCCATCCGGACCCTTGGCCATTCGAGACGCCACCATGGCGTTAGCGCCAACCTGACGCATGGCCTCCCGAAGCGTGGAGTTCACCGATCGAGAGCCTCGACTCTGCGACGGAGCTACACGGTTTGGCGACGAGGAGAGACGCAGGACACTCAACGCTTGACCGAGAGCAGGCTCAGTTTCATTGGTAGCTTCCTCATCCTTGGTCTTTTCTTCGTCCCCTTCTTCCTTCTTGTCTTCCTTCTTCTTAATGGGAGCTGTGGCTGACGGCTGCCTGTAAGCAAACTCGACGCGATCTCCTTCACTCAGGATATCGCCTCGCAGCACAGCACGAGCAGTAAAACGGGCCTCAACGAAGGGCTCATCGCCGTCTAGCTGGATAACACCACCTAGGTCTTCCGTAATGCGAGTGACGACACCCTGCTTTGCATGCGAGGAAACGAGACGAATGTGAGCTGCGCGAAGGCTCTTCGGTGTCACTTGAGGAATAAACTCCACTTCGTCTCCCTCACGCAGCACAGCAGTCGGGTCAGCGATGTCTCGAATGTTGTACACGTAAACCTGTTTGCCCGGTTTCTTCTGTGTCGATTCCTTCTTCTTCTTCTTCGCATCCTTCGACTCGATTTCTGCGTCGCCGTTCTCCTGCGTTCCCTCTTCAGATTCCTCGGCTTCCTCGTCACTATCTCCGTCCTCGCTACCAGCATCATCATCCTCTTCATTGCTAGTGGTAGCCAAGCGAATTCGTCCTAACGTACTTGCTTTGTTGTTCGCCTTCGTGAATCGACCTTTGGATCCTCCCTTCATGCGCTGCAAGAAACTCGCCTTCGTGACAACACCCTTCACACTTTCCGACACCACAGTCTTGATAGTACCTGCCGGTACAACGGCTATAGCAGTTGCACGGTTCTTCTTCTTCTTTTCATCCACGAAGACTGTGTACTGCACCTCAGTTCCCTCCTTCAACTCCGCCAACGTCTGTCCCGTCGTGATTTCCTTGATGTGGAAAAACAGGTTCTCTTCCAACGACCCAGGTACGGTCTGAGCAGGCTGAATGAAGCCGAATCCTTCTGCCTTCACCGATACGATGAACCCTTCACCCTTGGCAGCGTCGGTCTTCGTACTAGCTGTCATGTTCTTAGCAGACGCAGCCTCCACGCACTTGATCGCTTTGCATTGGAACTGTTTCGTCCGCTTGACCACCACAAGATCAAACTTGACACGGTCTCCCACACGAGGGTTATACCGCACGTCACTCACGTCATCTTCCAAGAACTCGACAGTCAGCTCAGGTGCAGACGCCGCGAGCTTATCTCCCACCGTCTTGAGCGAGATCTTGTCGCTTCCGACAATTTCTAGCTGCCGGTGAGAGCCTTCGCCGCTACTTTCGTGCTTTAGACCAAGCCAGTCACTGTATTCGTGCAACGCAGCACGCTCAAACTTGGACAAGGAGTTGGCGAACGAGATCCGGATGTCCGTCTTATCCTCGGACTTGTCTTCATCGTCCTCCGCTTCCTCGGGAGCGTCGTGTGATGTAATAAACGCAGCATCAAGCTTCTCCTTCAGCTCCGGCAGGAAGTCAATCAAGTGCTGCTTGCCTGGAGTGACGAAGCGAATCTTGCCAGGCACAAACTTCTGCAACTGCTTCGTCTTGTCTCCGCGACCACCGCGGGTTGAGTGGTGGCCTCTGCGCGAGCTAGGCAGCGCAACGATCTTGCCCTCCAGACCTTCAGCGGCAACGTCTTCCCACTTGATAGTCCCTCGGGGAAGGATCTGCAGACGTGTCGCACGAATGTGGTCCGACTTGTTGTCTACGAGGACATCAAACGCCACCTCCGTGCCATTGTTGAAGCTCCGGCTCGCTCCCATCACATCCGAAAAGCGGAAGTACGCATCTCCTGAGCGCTCGGCGCACTTGATAAAGCCAAAGTCCTCCTTCATGGCGTTAATCACGCCAGTCTCGCGGTTCTTCGGGTTCAGTTGGACGACACGGACCTTCACAGCCTTCACCTTGCCCGTGCGCTTGTCCAGCACTTCGTCAAACGCTACCTTGTCGTCGATGTGAGGGATATAGCCCATGTCCTCTGCGTCACACAAACGGAACGCCACCTTTTGCTTCTTGGCCTTGCCATCTTTGCCTTTCTTTTTCTTCAAAGGCTTGCCTTCGCTCTCAGACGCAGTTGTCTCCTGTGTTTCTTCACCTTCGTCAGCGGGGATTGGCTCTGCAGACGCAACAGCAATGGATCCAATAACCTCAGGGCCATTCCTGGGTTCCTTCGGGAGCTTTGACACAAAACCTTCGACATCCGAGCGCAGTAACTCTTCAAAAGAAACTGTACCGGGGGGAAGCTTTTGCACACGAAGCGCAGTCAGTCGCGGTCGGGAGCGACCCGAATCGTCCTCGTGGTCTTCGTACACAAAGAACGACACTTCAACACCCTCATGGATCGAAGGAGCTTTGCCTTGACGTCCATGACGAGACTTGTCTTCACTTTCCGTCTCCTTCTCGTGCTCTTCCGACTCGCGGATCTCGTGGAAGGGGAAGTAAACGTCCACCGGACGGTCGCAGCACTTGATGAATCCACCACCGTTCTTCACGCGGTCCACGACGCCCGTCTCGCGTGTCATCGTAGCCAGTTTGGCCTCGATCTCCTTGTCCAGTTTTTCGCGAGCTGACACCGTGATCGTAATGTCCACAGCGCGTTTGGCTCCGGTCTTACGGTGCTTGGCAATACGGAAACGTACTTCGTCGCCAAAGTGCGGGATAAGGTTCTTCTTGGACCGACCAGGCTGTTCCTGGTCGCTCTCAATAGCTGCGACACTTTCACCGGTAAAGCGCACAAACTCGCGTCTAGCGAGCGTCTTCTTGTCGTCTTCCTCGGTCTGTTCCTGCTCTTCCTCCGTTGGATTTTCGCCCTCCGTCTCGCTCTTCTTCACCTCAATAAGTCCATGTTCCTCACGTTGGCGACGGTCGTCGTCGCGGTTGTTAAAGAATCCTCGTCCACCTCCATGTCCTCCACGAGGCAAACTTTTCGTGACGACGCCGTCATAAAACTCTTCTGAGACCTCCTCCACCTTGATAGTTCCCTTGGGAAGCGCTACCAATTGACAGGCCATCTCTTTATCCGAGCGCTGGTTGTACTTGACACGGAATTCCACCTCGTCCTGCAGCTGGACGTCCACGGGGGCCTCGGAGATGTGGAAGAAGAGGTCTCCGTCTCTTCCCATGCAGCTCACAAAGCCGAAATTCTCCTTAATGGACACGATAAAGCCCTGCTCCATAGGCATGTCACGGCCGGCTCCACCGCCTCGACGGTCGGCGTTGTGTCCCCATCGAGATGAGGTGTCAGCACGTCCTCCTCCCTCGTAGCTTCCTGCATCACGGTCAAAGCGTGCTCCTCGGTCGTAGTCTCGGTCATAGCGTCCACCCCCTCGGTCGCCTCCCCTGTCGTAGTGTCCTCCGCGGTCGTTGTCGCGGTCATATCGTCCACCGCCATAGTGTCCTCTGTCCCGATCAGAGCGTCCTCCTCCGTAGTCTCTATTCTGATCAAACTGTCCTCCGCCGTAGTCTCTGTCCCGATCAAAGCGCCCCCCTTCGCGGTCGGAGCAGCGGCTTCCTCCACTGTTATTTCTGTCCCGATCGAAGCGGCCGCCGCTGTTGCTACGCTGCTCGTACCCTCCGCTTCTCGCCGCGGGAGCAGCGGCTGGAGGTGCGGGCTCTTGGGTGGGTGGCGCTGGCGTGGGTGTAGGTAGAGGCGACGTGTCCTCGTCTTCGGCGGCCCAGTCCCCGGGCTGAGGGGACCGGAACATCCTTTTTTGCTCTTCGTCGACTTACTTGGACTTTGGCTGATGGCGGATTGGCTGGCGTTTACCAAAAAAAAAAAAGATCGGTACTTACCGGTTCGGACGGTATCATACCGGTATCGCAAAAAAGCGCAAAGTGAACTTTTTTTTGCGCAAAAATAAAAAAACGCCAAAAAAAACATGGCGCATTTGCGCTATGATTTTTTTGCCGTCGCAAAGAAAGTTCACTTTGCGCTCAAATTACAAATACTGGACCGTCCTCTATTCGGATCACTTTTCTCGGGGGTAATATTTTATCACATTAGAGAAGTAGGTTACTGCTTACTGCTGCCAAACAACAACAAACATGGTGCTGGGGCTGCTACTGCGCGATGAAGACGAGCGGCATCTGTCGTTCGACTTCGAGATGCTGCTGCCAGAAGACGGCGATGATCGCATGGACGGCGGTGAGCGCCGCAACGGCGCCGTGGTCGGTGTCGGTGGCGCCACGTTCGGACACCAGGCACAGCCAAGAAAGATTTCAAGCGCGGTACCATTGTGTCCCGCCATTGGCTGCGCGCGCTGTGCATGAAGGGCGACAACTGCGAGTTCCTGCACCAGTACGATATGTCCAAGATGCCCGAGTGTCGCTGGAGAATGGAATGCTAGGTGCCCGAGTGTCCTTTTCGACACGTACCTGACGAGAAGCGTGTCGAGTGCGCCTTTTACAAGCAAGGCTTCTGCTCGCACGGCTGTAGTTGCCGCTACAGACACATCAAGCTGGCCAGAGAGGAGTGTCCCGAGACTGCGGACTTTGCTCTGCAGTCTAAAGTGGCAGATGAGGAGAACGTCAAGCGCAGAAAAGCTCAGCCAGTCAACGAGTTTTTCAAGATCGCAATCTGTAAGCACTGGGAGAAAATGGGCATTGCCACTTTGCTCATGGGGATAAGGAACTCCAACCTTTTCCTAAGGGGGAAAAGGAGGAAAAGGAAGCGAGAGGAGGAAGGCATGGAGGACATTATGGCCCCGGATTTAATGGCGGAGATCGACAGCATCAGGGACCGCCGTCAGGTCCACAGTTGCCAGACGATGGCAAGATGGCCAAGTACTTCTTGGTGCAGTCAGCTAGCTACTTGAATCTGGCGCATTCCGTGCACCATGGACGCTGGGCTGTCCCTCCGGCTGTGCTGCAGCAGATCAAGACGGCGTCGGAAACGTCTGATGAGGTCTTTTGTTCTTTACAGTTGGACCAAGCAAGCATTACCAGGGAGTGGCGAGGCTGGTTAGTGGTGCGAAACTGGTGTGTCATTTCTATCCATGTCACCCCACCTTGTGTCACAACGCGCGGGTGTGTTTTGTGCAGAGTGCATGTAGTGATCAGCCGGTGCGTCCTGCGTGTTTGTCGGGTCCAATGTGCGAGTCCGTGTCTTGGGAATGAAACTCAGACACGGTCGGCTCGCTGCCAAAAGGTGTGCCTTTCGTGGGTGTCAAGTCGATCGTGGGTCGGTTGGAACGCAATTTTCATACAGCAACTCAAACAAGCCTACGCAAAAGATAAAACAACAACAATTAGTACAATAGGAGGACATCTAAGAAATGAAACTACAACGAGTTTAACTAACCCGGAGGGCCCTTGGGCTGAACCAGAAACTCGTCATTTCGATTCCATGCGGCAGCAGTCAGGTTTGCACTGCCTGCAGAGGCAAATATCGTATCTGCATAGGTAAGAGTGAGGAGCTTGTAGTGCGTCATGCACTTTCGGTGGTACACCGGAACGCCAGCATCTACTAACAATTTCGCGCACTCGATCGCGATCGGACATGACCTTATCCATTGTCGGTCAATCACGACGCGCACGGGTTTCTTCGCTTGATGTAGATTGATCAAGGAGTGACAGAACGTAACATCGCTTAGAGCGTAGAAGGCCAAACAGGCCTCTTGAACAGCATCGTCCTGAAGTCTCTGGAGTAATTCCTCTCTGGAAGCTCTGTCAGCATTAACAAAGTATACTTCCGTAGCCTTCGTCATCAGATTCTCCAGTTTAGGCTGTAGCCTACGAAACGATGTCTCCGGGATATTGAGGCGCCTGGACTTTTCCCTACCGCTGAGGCCTGCGGGAAGATCGTGGACAGCATCCGCTACTTATTTTGGTGAGAACTTGGCGCGAGGGCCAGGATGAAGCCTGGGTTTGCCCCTTAGCACGTTGCGGACCGTTTGATCTGAGCACTGGTACTTCTTGGCGATCGTTACAGTGTCAACCGACTAGGCAACCGGTCTCGTGCAAGATAACCTTCGCGTCGGCTTTGATGTCGTTGACGACATCTTCTGGCATGTTAGTAAACTTCTTATGGCATTTGCTTTTCTGCAACTTCAGACAATGTTGCGAAAGTGCGCTCCATTGTCTGAAGTTGCAAATGACCGCACACGTCGCTTTGAAGCGAAAATGATGATGCTCGGGCTGTTGCTGCTGTCTGCGCTGCTCTGGACACGCGGGGCTCGGGGCTCGGACGAAGATGCGAAGGACCAGTCCGCCACCTCGACCACGCTGCAGCGCGACGCTCAACTCGAGATGCCGCTGCAGGAGCTGCTGCTGGCTCCTCTGGACGGCGAGGATCTGGACGCGCGACTGCAGCGCGTCTTTGTCCAGTGCCGAGAGCTTGGTGTGACCTCCATCATGTACGAGACCGCCACCGATATGGGTGTGGACACCCGCCGCGAAGAAATCTATGGCGCCAGCGCGGTCTTCGATGCCGCGGCGACGGCAACAAGCTTTCATAGAGGCGATGGAAGCAGAGGCTCGCAGCAGCGAGACCTACGGCAAGAGGTCATCCCTTTTGTCGCTCTACCATGAGGCAAAGCGCTTGGGCCAAGACAAGGAGAAGCATAAACACAAGCGGTGACGTGGATAGCGTGTTTATTACTAGTAGCAGAATAGGCAATCTTCTTGTAGATTAACATGCACAATAACTTAACGTCTCCCTCCAGCAACTCAGTTGGCCTTGGGGCTGTTGGCGTGGCTGCGGCGCGACACCAGCCGGCGCTCCAGTATATATATCCGTCTGAGCGCAGCGCGTCCTCCACCCTGTCGGAGCTGGATCTGGTCGAGGCGGCGAGCGCGTCCTGCTTGGATGCGAACGTCGCGCGTCGCGAGCGCTCGTTGTGCTTGGTACTGCTCGTCATACCCGTGTCCGCGCGCCGTCTCGACACTCTGCGGTTGCTCTCCTTCACGTCTGCGTTAATGTTGCGTGAGACTGTTCCTCTAGTGGATGACCGACTGGATCTACTTTCTCGACGTGGAGCGTGGACGAGTGGCCTGTCTCCGCTGAATTTCTCCGTCTGTGGTGTTGCTACGAGTGCGCACGTCGAGGAGGCTCTTGCTGTGGCCGGAGGGGGAGGTAGCTGGCGTCTTGTTGACACTGGGAGCTCCTCCAACCTCGCTGTCGTCGTCCTCGGACTCGGTCTCGGACGGAGGCGCCGTCGCCAACTTCTTGAGCGGAGCCGGTAGCGACTCGAGCGTCTCGAGCGCCACAGGCGCAACTGCTGCTGTCACGGGAGCCTGCTCTTCCTGTTCCTTTGTTGTTCGACTTTTTCTTCCCGTGGCTGCGACTGTTCTTCCGTACGCGGCATCACGAGCACGAGTAGAAGCCCTTAGCGTAGCGTCGTCGTCGCGAGTCCGCGAACCAGCAGGCGAACGCCACGGCACCGATCCCCAGCCTGTAGCGCAGCGTCACGAGCTGCACGAGCAGCACGGCGAGGCGCAGGATGGCGGCCGTCAGCAGCAGCAGCAGTGGCGCTAGCGCTCCGCCAGCCAGGTACCGCAAAACTGTCGACGAGACAAGATGACGTCGACGTTTTACTTCAAGTGACCATCACTCCTTCCGTTTTTTTGCACCGACTTCACATCACTTTCGAACTCACCGCCAAGCCCGCAAGTCCACCATTAACTATGGCCGTGGAACTGAAGGATCTGGCCCCGCTGTTGCTCAAGAAGGAGCGCGCCAATGGCGACATCGACCCGGTGGTGCTTACCGATGTGCTACGTGATGGCAAGGCGGCGAACGCCCGCCGCAAAGAGCTCAATAGGGTGATCGAGCAGCACCCGGTGCTCTCCGACCGCGACATGATGTTCCGCAATCACACGGAGCGCTACGAGTTCGGCCTGAAGAAGGCCTTCCACTATGTGAAGCTACTACAAGACGGAGGCTACACGGACCCCGAGGACCAGCAGATTCTATACAAGGCGCTTGGAGAACCTTTGGGCTTCGACGTGCACCGGGCCATGTTCATCCCGACGCTGGAGAACCAGGGAACCGATGAGCAACGCGCCAAGTGGCTGCCACTGGCTAAGAACTACAAGATCTTCGGTGCCTATGCGCAGACGGAACTGGGTCACGGGTCCAATGTACAGGGCATCGAGACGGTCGCAATCTATGATAAGGCCACTCAAGAGTTCATCATTGACTCACCCACACTGACGAGTCGCAAGTGGTGGCCCGGAGGTCTGGGCAAGACAGCCAACCATGCCATCGTGCATGCGAGGCTGTTCCTGGATGGGAAGGACGTGGGTGTGCAGGCGTTCCTGGTGCAGATCCGGTCGATGGAGGATCATCAGCCGTTGCCGGGTATTGAGGTGGGGGATATTGGTCCGAAGGTCGGATTTAACGGTGTGGACAATGGCTACTGTGCGTTCCATAAGATCCGTATCCCACGTGAGAACATGATGATGCGATATGCCAAGGTGTTGCCGGATGGAACATTCGTCAAGCCAAAGAGCGACAAGCTGGTGTACTTGACCATGGTGCAGGTGCGAGCTTACATGATCAAGACTGCTGGGTTGCAGATGGGGGCGGCTAGCACTATCTGTACTCGCTTCAGTGCTGCTCGTATCCAGGGTCGCACTCCGGATAACAAAGGCGAATTCCAGGTGCTCGACTACCAGAACCAGCAGCACAAACTGTTCCCTCTCATTGCTATTTCGTACGCTGCGCTTTTTGCCGGTGTCTCTCTTGTGGAGATGCATGACTCAGCACTGGATGTGATCAAGAAGGGTGGAAACTCCTTCGGTGCCAAGCTGGCAGAGCTCCACGCCGTGTCTTCGGGGCTCAAGGCCTGGCTCGCCGAGCGCGTGAGTGATGGGATTGAGACATGTCGTCGTCTGTGTGGAGGTCACGGATTCACACAGTCCAGTAACTTGGCTCACTTATTCGCTGAGATGGTCGGTGCCAACACGTACGAAGGTACATCCGACGTGCTAGTTCAACAGCATGCACGCTATCTGCTAAAGACGCTGGCATCTCTTCCCGTCAACGAGGAATCGACCACGTTTTTGAACCACGTGAAGCGCTACAGCGACACCAAACTGCGTTGCAAGGCTCAAAACTCTGAGGACTTTGGAAACCTCGATCTACTTCTCGAAGCTTTTCAGACACGGGCTGCACGTATCGTTCTGGCGCTGGCCAGTCAAATGAAGTCGACTAAGAACGATGGCAATGCCTGCATGGTGCTCATGACTCGAGCTTCTGCTGCTCACGCCGAGTTGATTTTGCTCGAAGCGTTCATCTGCGGCGCACAGAACTTGCCTTCTGGCTCTGAGAAGAACTCGGTCACGCAGTTGTGTTCGCTCTTTGGCGCATGGCTGATCACTAATTCGCTTGGAGACTTTCGTCAACACGACTACCTCTCCTCTCAACAGGTTGATCTTGTTCAGAACCAGGTCGTGCGTCTGCTACCGATTATCCGCAAGAACTGCGTGCTGCTCACGGATGCCTGGGACTTCAGCGATTTCGAGTTGAACTCGACTATCGGTCGCTATGACGGTGACATCTACCGCGCATTGGTGAAACGCGCTGCTAACGAACCTTTGAACAAGACGCAGGTTCCGGATGGATACGAAAAGTACTTGAAGCCGTTAATCCAGTCGGATCTGTAGGGTGAATTCTGCAAGGAGGTGGAAGAACAACGTTGTTATTATCTCAGTTCTTGTTGAGCTTGTTCAAGGAATCAGATCAATCTTAGTCCTATATCCCCCAAACATAGTTAGCAAACGACATCTGACCGATCGCCACCGAAGATGGCCTTCCCTCCTGGGTTTTGTTTATCCACCCCAGCCCCAGCAGCAACGATGAAAGGAATGAAAAGCTCTAAGATCATTTTGGATTGGGATACTTTTGTATTTTGGATCATGTTACGTCCTAAGCTTAACGCATTTAACTTGCTGTTCGCCTTCGTGAATCGACCCTTAGGTCCACCTTTCATGCGCTGCAAGAAACTCGCCTTCATCTCTCAGATATATTGTGCCGATTAGCAAATGCTTACCGGTAATTGGAAAGATCATTATGAGCCTATTCGGCTATATAATTCTAGCAAACGGTAGGAATATCCAAGCCACCCGCATTGCTAGATGAAGCATATGCGACCACTGCGAACTATTAGGCATCTGAAAGGAAGGAGCAACTTGATAGAAGACTTAGATGGCACTCACGGCCGTAAAAATTGTCCAATATCGACTTGAAGGAGTTGACCTCTGTCTCTAAATAGGAACTCCCTATTAATACAGCTGCCAAAATTCATGTACAAAAGCCGTTTAACCCTATTTTGCTGATTTTGTTTTGTTAACAAGTATCAAAAGCTCCCTTCCTCACCCCATTCACTGTTAATAAACTCTGATATGGTTGAAAAATTGATGAGTTTGCAAACCGAGGGCTCAGTACGAGTTGATCGGCATGGTGAGTCACCATTGGTGACAATCTGGATGTCGACTTGAGGTCGGATGAGGGATATCGGGACGAAGACGCCGTGATCGATCCCGCGGCTAACGAGCTTCGCCTTGATCTGGTTTTCTCGAGATGATCCTTCAGCTTGTAGGCGAAATCTTCGCTGGGTACGTTGGAAACGAGGGTCTAGATCAATCCTCGCCGGTCTTCGGGGAAATGGCAACTACTTTGCACTTGATGACTTCCCAATCTAGAGACCTCTAAGTTCCTATCTCATCACAGCTACTGCGATTTTATCATCATCGATAGGAATATGCTCGTCTTCTGATTTACGAACAACCTACTTCTCTGGCCCACTCCAAAATGGCCATTTCATGTTTTGGTCCATAACTTCAGAACCAAGGCCCATCACTGAACACCAAGCACACCACAATGAAGCTCTGGCAATGCCGAGCACGAGCATATTTTTTCGCTGCTTAACTCGCCATTTTGAGGGACAGAGCTTCGATCACAGGCGGCGCTCTAGGGGTGAATTAGGTTATTTGTCGCAGTTCAGTCAACTTTTAGCGATATTACACCAGATATTTAGCACGCTGAGCCCAGCACTTTACGAACGGACGGTCCGATTCCTAGCCTCTCATTCGCTTTAGAAGCGCGGCAAATTAGAGCGGGCCAGCGGGAGGTTTATTGCTCAAATCCTGCGTTTTTACCAGAGCCACCAATGAGAATTGACCAATCAGGAACGAGCTAATAATTAAACTACAAATTAGCGAGCTGCTCAAAGTGAATTAAACTTCAACTTTAGGCGAACAACACCGAGTACGCGGTGACAACGTCATCCGTGGCTACTGGCACCGCCATGGGGAGGCGACCGTTGACTGCAGCGTGCTTGCTAACCCTCGGTAGCTTGAAATCATTCCCTTCACCACTTTGTAGAACAGCCTCCATTACTTTCTGTAGCGTAACAAAACACTTGTCGACCCCCAGCGCAGCGCTCTGCAAGAAAGAGCGCTACTCTGACCCTTGTCGCGGGGGGGGGGATGTCGCTGTTGCCTGGTGCTCGGGGCATCCGTGAGGTGAGTCGTGGTTGCTTGCGTGTCGAAATCGAATGTAGGAAGCACGCCACGATTAACCTTCACTGGCCATTGAATTAACGTTTGCGGCGTGGCGTCCCAGCCATTATATTTTAGCCAATAGTAATGGTTAGCGCAATTCTGTGTGGCGCACAAAAAACCCTAATGGCCATTTTGGAGTGGGCCAGAGAAGTAACTGACAATTACGGTAAGGTGGACGAGCGCGAGTTCAATTCGGCATGGTAAATAGGCCAAGGGGGCAGCTCAGAGTGTCCATGTCGTGGAGGATCTGGGGCGGAACGAGGTACTGAAGAATGATCCGGACGAATGAGTAATAAGCTAGGCGCATTTACGAACCGCCGGGAGTATTCGTGCGAGGTAGGCCGCACGCCCGATAAGGACAATAGATTTATTGGAGAGGTATGATTTTTTTGTCTCTTGCTCAGGAAACCTTTGCTTAACTATGTCAGGGGTGAGAAATGCACCTTCCGAAGTGCTGATTACTGGATGGTCAGATATTATAGCAAATGGCACTACCCCTTATTACGGGTAGTGGGCAACAACAATTTGGTCACACGGTGCAACTTTTTTACCAATCATTTGGTCGGGTCCCGTTCAGGTCTGTTAAAGTGGGTGGTTGCCAGCTGGAGCACTCAACCAAAGGTGCTCTTCGTCGCCATTTCCCTCTCCACGCCGCCGCGATGAGCACTCGCAAGGTTCTCGACCAATCTGCTGCCGTTCAAGATAGTCGGTACGTGACCATTATCTACCTGGAAGGCTATCAGTACACGAGGTCTGGCATTTCGAGTCGCAAAACTTCGTACCGATGCAGCTACTATCGGACTGGTTGCAAGGGGAAGGTCGATCTTATCACTCGCACGAACAAGTTCATGAATTTCGTCGGCCACACCTGTGAACGGGGAGATGGGACCGAAGTTCCAGACCCGACCAGCGACACTTCTGATCAAAACACGACCACGGCCGTGACCACTGCCAACCCCTGCATGATAATACCACAAGGTGGATATCAACCTCCTCCCTTCAATTCAGTGGTTCGAATCGGACCGAACCACATTGATCCCGTTCTACTCGGACGTATCGAGAATCCTCCGCTCTCGCTCGTACGGAACAGCACGTTGCAGTTCCTCCAGTTCAATTGCATGAGTGGATATGGTCCTAATGATACTCCGAACCGGGTGATCGGTTGGGCCCATCCTGACCTGATCGAGCTGCTCAAACACGCTGACTCGACTATCTACGTGGATACTTCGCTTCGCCGACTGCCTCCTGGGTTTGAGCAGTGCATGACGTTGGTTGTGTACGACAAAACGTCTGGGTTCTTCGTCCCGGCGTTCTACGTCTTGTGCACAACACGAGCATTGGCTAGCTATCGCAATGCTCTTTACTTTGTCGTTCAATCTACGCGACGAAAGCTAAGGCCTCAGGAGATCGTATGTGCCTTTGATAACGAGCTTTACAGGGCTCTTCAGCTAAAATTTCCCAACGCTGTTGTTAAAGGCAGTGTATTTCTGTTCAAGAAGGCCTGTCAGACCAGAATGGAGCAATTGGAGATTTCGGAGGAGACTATCAATGTTGCGATGGAAAAAGGAGTGCTTGATATGCTGGCTTCGATCCCGCCGGAACGAGTTGCTACTGCAGGAATTGCGTGGGTGAAGCAGCAGATCAAGAAGAAGTGTAGTACAGCAGGAATTCTTTACGCACAGGATCAATGGCGCTCGTTCTGGGTCTACTTCAGACGCGTCTGGATCTCGCAGTTCTCGCCTGCTATGTGGAATATGCACGGCTTAAGCAACAGTATCATCACTCGCACGAACAATCCGGTTGAGCACTTTCAGACGGAACTAGAAAACTCGTTCACAGCGGCAGACGCGGGTCTAAAATTCTTTGTGGCGACGATCGAGAGAATGGCACGTCGACATGTCGCTGGTCTTGCTGGTGAGACGACTACTCTTCCCAGCGCGGTTGAGATGTACAGTGATGTGGAGACTTCAAGCGATGAAGGGAGCTTCGGTGGCGAATCGGATAAAGATGACAGCGACGACGAAGTCGACTTCATTAAGACCGAGCCTTTAGGCGGACACGTTGGTATTAGCGATGAGGATGAAAATAAGCAGGAAGCTGGCTAGTCTAACGAAATTTACCTGAGCACGGGTACGGCCAAAGTTCTACCGCCCTTTAGCTGGTTTTGATCAAGTTAGTTTACTATTTGTCGAAACAAGCGCAAGCGTACTCTGGCTGGCGACGGCCACTGCAAATCCGACCTACAAAGTCTCCATGCTAGCTCAATTGTTACAATACTGGCTGGACGGACCCGCAGCGAACCACCTATGTTCGCCACTGGGAGGAGCGAAGGCCTTCTTCGGTGTGTAGGCAATCAATTATATGCCATGTCGGGGTTCACGAGTAGGCGAAGGACTGCTGTTGCGAACTGGAATGAACGTTTTGCCCTTTACCATTTTGTGATCACAGGCAACGATTGCAATGTTGGCGGTCCGGAATTGACAAAAAGGTCAAAAGAAAAACACCTACAACAAGTTGCCGTCACCAGTGCTGGAATAGGACTGCTGGAGGCAGCAGTCTACTCAACCCTCTCGACGGTGAGCAAGTTGAAGTCGCACTGGTTGACGTCAAACAAACCATTCTTAACTCTCAAGCTTGATATTTCAAATATCGTTTATCAAAACCATGTCATTATACTTCAACTTTTGCTACAAACTGCACTCTTCATAGCCACCATCGTCTTCTGCACACTACAATAGTTCGAAGTATCATCTTTTACAATCAGTGATTGTCAATATGACGTCTCCACGTCCACCTCACATCCCATTTTGCCATCTCTTGTCATAGACTTCGTCATGGAACTCAAGGACCTGGCCCCTCTGCTGCTCAAGAAGGAGCGCGCCAACGGCGACATCGACCCCGGCGTGCTCACCGACATCCTGCGCGATGGCAGGTCCGCCAACAATCGCCGCAAGGAGCTCGTCGCCAAGATCGAGCGCCATCCGGTGCTCTCGGACCGGGACATGATGTTCCGCAACCACACGGAGCGCTACACGTTCGGCCTGAAGAAGGTCTCGCACTTTGTGCAATTCCTAAAGGACGAGAAGATTACCGACAGCCAAGAGCAGAAGATCATGTACGCGGCGCTGGGGGAACCTCTATGCATTGATGTGCACGACTCCATGTTCATCCCGACGCTGGAGAACCAGGGAACCGATGAGCAACGCGCCAAGTGGCTGCCACTGGCTAAGAACTACAAGATCTTCGGTGCCTATGCGCAGACGGAACTGGGTCACGGGTCCAATGTACAGGGCATCGAGACGGTCGCAATCTATGATAAGGTCACTCAAGAGTTCATCATTGACTCACCCACACTGACGAGTCGCAAGTGGTGGCCCGGAGGTCTGGGCAAGACAGCCAACCATGCCATCGTGCATGCGAGGCTGTTCCTGGATGGGAAGGACGTGGGTGTGCAGGCGTTCCTGGTGCAGATCCGGTCGATGGAGGATCATCAGCCGTTGCCAGGTATTGAGGTGGGGGATATTGGCCCGAAGGTCGGATTTAACGCCATTGATAATGGCTACTGTGCGTTCCATAAGATCCGTATCCCACGTGAGAACATGATGATGCGATATGCCAAGGTGTTGCCGGATGGAACATTCGTCAAGCCAAAGAGCGACAAACTGGTGTACTTGACCATGGTCCATGTGCGTGCTAGCTTGGTGGAGAACTTTGCGCTGACTATGGCGAAGGCTGCTGCTATCACGACGAGGTTCAGTGCTGCGAGGATTCAAGGACGTACTCCGGACAACAAGGGCGAGTTCCAAGTACTGGACTACCAGAACCAGCAGCACAAACTCTTCCCGTTCATTGCCATCGCGTATGCTGCCAAGTGTGCTGCTCGGGATATGATGGCACGACACGATGCTGCTGTGGAGATTGTCAAAAGTGGGGATGCTGGCTTTGGCGCTAAACTGGCAACGCTCCACGCCGTGTCTTCAGGGCTCAAAGCTTGGCTTGCGGAGAAGGTGAGCGACGGGGTGGAGTCCTGTCGCCGCTTGTGTGGAGGTCACGGCTTCACGCAGTCCGGAAATCTGGCTCATATTTTCAACGAGATCGTAGGCGCCAACACGTTCGAGGGCACGTTCGATGTGCTAGTACAGCAGCACGCTCGATACCTTCTGAAGATGTTGGCTGGAGTCAAGACGCTTGATGAGAGCGAACCTGCTACCCGGTTCCTTGCCAAGATTAAGATCTACTCAGACCCCAAGTTGCGCTTCTCGGGGCAAACATCTGAGGATTTTAGCGACCTCAACATGCTAGTGGAGGCTTTCGAGGTGCGCGCTACGCGTATCTTGCTGGCGCTGGCCAGCCAGATGAAGGCCACCAAGAACAATGGTAACGCGTGTATGGTGCTGATGTCGCGCGTATCAAACTCGCACGCGGAGCTCATGCTGCTCGAAGCTCTAGCGAATGGTGTTAACTCGATTCCTGCTGGCCCTGAACGGCGATCGATGGCCCAATTGTGCTCGCTCTTCGGTGTGTGGCTAATCACCAAGTCGCTTGGAGATTTCCGCCAACATGACTACTTCTCCTCCCTGCAGGTCGATCGTGTTCAGCAACAGATCGTTCGTCTGCTGCCGCTCATCCGCAGGAACAGCGTGCTTCTCACAGATGCCTGGGACTTCAGCGACTTTGAGCTGGGCTCGACTATCGGCCGCTACGACGGCGACATCTACCGTGCATTGGTGAAGCGAGCTGCTGATGAGCCGCTGAATAAGACACAGGTTCCTGAGGGATACGAAAAGTACTTGAAACCTCTGATCCAGTCCGATCTGTAGATGCCAGAGATTACAGGAAGGGTCTTGGTAACGATTTCTCGTGCTACCCTCATCACGGGAATGCCGTCTATGCATAATTTGAGTTTTTTTTTTTTACAATTACATATTCAATCTTCACAAAACCGATTTGGCTGCAACCCCTTTAATAATATTACGGATAACTGGCCTCACTGGAAGGTTGACCGAACATATCAGCATGTACGTAATTTTTCCCCATCCTTTTCAAAGTGTTTTTGGTGGCTCGAGGTTCATGTACAACATCCAAGAGTGAACAAAAAACAATTTAACAACTTAACGGAATTTTTCGGTTGTTCACACAGTTGGCCGTGATCATTCAACCTGGTCACAACGGCTTTCGGACAGGTATCTATCTATACGGCTAACCAGAATTTGGCGTTTGCAACCTTGTGTGAATGTCGATATTTCATTCTCAGTTTACCCGACACCCTTTGGCCTAGTGCTGATATCGACACTGAAGAACCTTCGAAGAAAAACAAATCTTTTTTCAATACTCCCGATGCCGTAGGCCCTCAAATCTTGAAAACCAATTCATAATCGATGACCTGAATGCCCAACTGCCTTGTGGACCACAAGTTGTGGTAAACAGAACTTCTCGGAAACGAGACTGTTAGTCAGTACCAACAACAGCAAGATTGAAACGTCGCTAGCTGGCTCAAGTAACGAAGTGTGCAGATCTAAGCTCCATGCACGGCACGTCAGAACGTTGTACAGGTCGGGGAACTATGCTGTCGCCGATCGCAGAACCCGCATGGCACCAGTTGTGTTTGGAGATTGATCAATGGAAACGAGAATTGGTATTTTTATATGCATCATTTTGCTATATACATGTATATGAGTGTTTTATCCGGCATATACTTTCTCCTGTAGTATAATTGTCGCTTTTCCGATACACCGGGAAATAATTTATCGAGAAATTGGAGTTTTTTAAACACCGGTATCAGCGAGCTTGCAGAAACAAATCATAGTTAATCCTGCTACAATTCCTAGTGGTTGGCTCTTGTCCCTCGATACCAACATGCATGTACATGTACCGTTATACTATTTGTGTAGATAGCTGACAATTTTGAAATCGCCCTATATTCTCACTATAAACCTTTATCATACATCACTGCCTTTTTGAATGGATAATTCAGTAGCAAGTGGATCTTGTCCGTAGAGGTTGCTTCAATGTTAAACCGTAGCAGACGAACTTCGCCTCGAAGATCACCGGGCCATCGCCATAAGATTATTATTGTCGTTTCAGATTGTTCGTGTAACCAAAAGATCTGTGGTCTCGGCGCATTCCGCAGCAGACGTTAGTGCCTATTCCACAATACGGGACGAGTCTTGAGCTCGTCAAGTAGACAACTCCCAGCTGCTCTCGACTTGTGGTGTTGTAGCGTCTCTTGGATCTAGAGCCTTGATGCTCTACCGGTTCATCAGGTCTCACTCTCCATCGCTCTCAACATTATTCCCGAATTTACCACCTTCCGCCCACAACAACCTCAACAGCCAGACACACAACTATGGTCGCCACCATCCAGTCTTCGATCGCGCTTCTGTTTGCCTTCGTCGCTGTCTCCAACGCCACAAACCTCCGTCAAGATAACCGAGACCTCAGTGAGATGGCGTCCCCTCAGAAGGGTAACAACGCTGCTGCCCTGCTGGCCCGCGTCAACAAGGAGCGCGCTGCTAAGGGCTTGCCGCCACTATGCACGAACAAGAAGCTGCAGGAGGCTGCAGAGCGTCACATCCTGGACCAAGCGAAGACAGACTACGTATCGGAAACTGGAACCGATAACTCAACTCCTTTGGCGCGGGTAACTGCCGCTGGATACAAGTGGGAGAGCGTGGACGAGAACTTTGACGCTGGCTCAGCCACTGTTGATGCCGTTGTGAGCTCTTGGCTAAAGTCTGATGGTTGCCACAACGCCATCCTTGGCAAGTACACCATGGCTGGTACAGCCTACGTGTACAACGAGAACACGTTCTACAAGCATTACTGGGTGCAGGTGTACGCCACAGGTACCTCGGAAGAGTGTGATGTCTAAGCCAACATTATACTTCGCAGCACTTCATACGTGCCTGACGGGTTTGGTCAATAGCCCAGTGGCGTCAATATCCCTGTGTTTGTTAAAAGAAATATTACTGGTTTTACAGCACTCAGTCTTCTCGTGCTTACGTCTAACTAAGGCCATTTCACCCACCACGCTTTCGCCACAGGCGGGATGTACATTTTTCTTCATAATTCTGGGTCTAAATAGTATTTGTTAATTCTACTGGTGCTGTGCTCACGAAAAAATATTGTGGGTTCTATATGTAGTTGAAAAGCTTCCTCTTAGTAGTGCCAACTTTGGAGATGATGAGCATCAAACGAGAGCAGTAGCATACGCCATCGTCTTGTTACGGGGCCCAAAGCCACGCGGACACGTCGGTTGAGTAAACGCTATCCATCGCGATCGAAGTCCACGGCAACTTCAACGTGAACAATCCGTTTTGACGAGGCTCTCGCCTTGATCTCCAAGCACGAGCAAAAGATGAAGCTGGCGCAGAATATATCTCTTCGCGACTCGAAAACTCGTGACATCTAATGTAATGGCGCTACACCTGCCTTCGGCCAAGTAGGCAACGCAAGGCAAGCTGTAGCCGTTTAACGCTGAGCTGTCTTTTGACAGTATTGAGTGTATACGTCAAATGAAGCAAAGACGCGCAGAGTACCCTCCATAATCAATTCAATTCATAGTATTTAATATTGCTAATCTATCACTTATATCAATCATTCTAAACCTTCCAAATACCTGCATATTTATTATGTGTGAGCTTCAGAACATCATGTTATACGGGCTCCTGCACCGTCAGAATTCCATCTGCTCATCGTATTTCATGCCGCAATAACACTCAACATCAAACTTCATTCTTCAATTTGCCGAGTTCTTGCACCCCGCTCCACCACTCTGCACGTCCACTTGCTCCCATGGCAATTGAACTCAAGGACCTGGCACCTCTCCTACTCAAGACGGAGCGCGCCAATGGTGACATCGATCCTTCCGTCCTCACCAATGTATTGCGCGGCGGCCAGGCGGCCAATGACCGTCGCAAGGAGCTGCTACAAGTGATCGAGCGTCACCCAGTGCTCTCGGACCGCGATATGATGTACCGCAACCACACGGAGCGCTACAATTTCGGCGTCAAGAAGGCTTTCCACTACATCAAATTGCTGCAGGAAGGGGGCTACACGGACCCCGTGGACCAGCAGATCCTCTATTCGGCCATGGGAGAGCCCACAGCTATCGAGGTGCACCGTTCCATGTTCGTACCGACTCTGGAGAACCAGGGAAGCGATGAGCAACGCGCCAAGTGGCTGCCACTGGCTAAGAGCTTCAAGATCCTTGGTGCCTATGCGCAGACGGAACTGGGTCACGGGTCCAATGTACAGGGCATCGAGACGGTCGCAACCTATGATAAGGCCACCCAAAAGTTCATCATTGACTCGCCCACACTGACGAGTCGCAAGTGGTGGCCCGGAGGTCTGGGCAAGACAGCAAACCATGCCATGGTGCATGCGAGACTGTTCTTGGACGGGAAGGACGTGGGTGTGCAGGCGTTCCTGGTGCAGATCCGGTCGTTGAAGAACCACGAGCCGATGGCCGGCGTGGATGTGGGGGATATTGGTCCGAAGGTCGGATTCCAGCCCATTGATAACGGATACTGTGCCTTCCATAAGGTCCGAATTCCACGTGAGAACATGATGATGAGGTACGCGAAGGTGCTTCCTGACGGTACATTCGTGGAGCCTCAGAGCGACAAGCTGGTGTACCTGACTATGGTGCAGATCCGAGCGTATTTGATCCGTTCGCTTGGACAAGGAATGGGAATGGCAACGACCATCACCACGCGTTACAGTGCTGCTCGTGTGCAAGGACGTAAGGCTCCCGGGTCGGCAAAGGGGGAGTTCCAGGTACTGGATTACCAGAACCAGCAACACGTGCTGTTCCCGTACATCGCCATCTCGTACGCTGGTTTCTTTGCAGGTACGGGCCTCATTGGCATGCACGACTCCGCACTGGCGATTGTCAAGAGTGGAGACCCGTCGTTCGGTTCCAAGCTCGCAGACTTGCACGCTGTATGCTCCGGACTGAAGGCGTGGCTGGCGAATCACGTGAGCGACGGCATTGAGAACTGTCGTCGTCTATGCGGTGGACACGGCTTCACCCACTCGAGCAATCTGGGTCATTTGCTCGCCGAGACTGTGGGTGCCTGTACGTACGAGGGAACCTTTGATGTGTTGGTGAACCAGCACGGCCGCTACCTACTGAAGGCCCTGCACAGCGGAAGCCACTTGCCTGGTACTCCGACTGAGTTCTTAGCCAATGCTAAGGCTCACTCCAACCCGAGTCTTCGTTGCAAGGCGCAGAAGTCTGAGGACTTTGCTGACTTGCAGTTGTTGCTAGAGGCATTCCGAGTCCGTGCAAGTCGCGCAGTACTGACCCTGGCAGCCGAGATGAAGGCAAACAAGAATGACGCCAATGCTTGCATGGTGCAGATCACGCGTGCCTCGACTGCTCACGCTGAGCTCCTTCTGGTCGAAGCATTCGTGAATGGTCTCAACTCGATCCCGACTGGCAAGGAGCGTCAGGCTGTGACGCACTTGTGCGAGCTCTTCAGTGTCTGGCTGATCACCAAGACGCTGGGCGACTTCCGTGAGGATGACTACATCTCTTCCAAGCAGGCCGCCATGGCTCGTCGCCAGCTCGTGAATCTTCTGCCTGTCATCCGCAAGAACTGCGTGCTGCTTACAGACGCTTGGGACTTTACGGACTTCGAACTGAACTCGACGATTGGCCGCTTTGACGGCGATGTGTACCGTGCACTGGTCCGTCGTGCTGCTGACGAGCCTCTCAACAAGACGCAGGTGCCGGAGTGCTATGAGCAGTTCCTCAAGCCACTCCTGCAGTCGACCCTGTAAGGAAAACATAACGTAGTGGTGGCAACCGATGTATAGAGTGGAGCAGTTTTTTACTACTAGTATCTTGAAAAAAAGAAATGAACTGGTGCGTTGATACATCAAGCAAACTTGTCTTCTATGTTTTTGAAGTAAAACCCATTTTTTTGTCTATAGTATTTGGTTCCTAGGCATCACACTCTTCCGAGCTGCCAGTGGCGTACACCTGCACCCAGTAATGCTTGCTGTATGTGTTATCGTTGTAAGCGTACGCCGTGCCGACCATTGTGTACTTGCCAAGGATGTTGTCGCGACTGGTTCCCTTCATCCACCAGTCCACTACAGCGTCTCCATTGACATTTCCTGCGTCGATATTTTCAGCCACGCTTTGCCACTTGTACCCAGCCTCGGTGACACGCTGCTTCGGAGTCGAGTCGTCGGTCCCGGTGTCAGACATGTAGTCCGTCTTGGACTGGTCCTTGACGTGACGCTGCGCTGCAGCCTGCAGCTTCATGTTCGAGCAAAGTGCAGGTAGTCCGTGAGCAGCGCGTTCCTTGTTGATCCTGACTAGCAGAGCGCTCGCCTGCGTGGATGTCATTTCACTGAGGTCGCGGTTCGGTTGACGGAGGTTGGTGGCGTTGGAGACAGCGGCGAGGCCGAGTAGGAGAACGAGAGAAGACTGCACACTGATGGCCACCATGGTTTCGTCGAGGTTGATCTGGAGTAGGGGATGTAAGCGGTATATTGGAGAATGAGGTAGCAGACACTGCAACGCAGAGAGAGCGTCGGATTACTGCTCTGTTTTCGTCGAGTGTGCTCGGTCGCCACGAAATCAAACCAGTTGGGGATTGTCTCTTTTGAGTAATAAGCTAAGCTCCAACTGGCTTCGTCTAGACCGAGACACCTGGGGGAACGAGGGGCAGTGTGATTCGCACAAGCGCAGCTTTGACGGATGGGGAATAGGCAGTAATACAGCTGTGCCCCGAGGAGTGCCGACCTGCCAACTATTAATAGAGAACTTTAGTTCCTGGAAGATCTTAGCCCAGATTTGGCTCATTTAATGAAAGAACTGGATCGGCTCTCGTTAATGCCCCTTTTTAACGGCACCTTTTAGCACCTTTCCTGTCTAATCGAATTTTTAAATTACCGATCGAAAGATGGGTTCAGCACCTTTCCTTTCTAATCGCATATTGTCATATTGTACAGCGACAAGATTGATAAATGACGGGGTTCTAACCAGTTAAACTCGACGACGCTGACGGTTCATTTGGTGGAACGACGGAGAGTAAAGAAGACGAAGATACACAAGCGGAGTAGGCAGCAGGGCGCCGACGAAGACACGCGATGCACGCGAGTGACGAGGAGGAAGTCCAAGCACGACGCGCACAAACTTGTTCGATGCTGCTGTGGAGCAGGATGACAGAGCTAGCAGATCTCCAGCGAAAGCTCGGCAAGATGGAATATCTGCTAGTTGAATTGGTTGAACTACATCAAGATATTATAGCTCGCGTGAGCGAAGACATGAGTGGGGCTATGGCGACGGCGACGGGGGGAATGCAGCTACACCAGCTTGTGGATACTCCTTTCGCCACGATCTTGAGCAACGCTATTCGTGGAAATATGTAGTCCGTAAAGAAACTACGCTCAATATATTGATTTACACAGTATCGAAAGCTTTCTTGATCTTCTTTCTAATCTCTACCATATCTGCCCAAAATTGGACGTCCTTATCTTCATCTGCGGCGCTTGATTCATGTAGCAGTGTCCACAGAAGCCGCAGTCTCATTTGCGTAATGTCGTTCTGTGGGATCGATTTGCTCGTCTTCAACGAGCGAACGTGGCGCACATAGCTGTACGCCTGCGCGATGGACAACATACCACAGCTTACACTGTCCGTCTGCTTTGGGTACAAAAGCGGCACCGCTACCACCTCAGGCAGCACACGCTGTTGCATCAAGGGTGTCGTATTTGCACTTGCATTGTCAGATTGAAAATTGAGCAACTTGTCTCTCCCCGCATCTCGATCAAACCACTGGTATCGTAAAAGAGATCCACTTGGCTTGACAAACGTCGAAGTAGGACGATACACCAAGCGGGTCGTAGAGCGTCGGCCAGATCTTGTGCTTGCGCGTATCCGCATCTCTCATTTGGATCTCGATAATCTGCACCATCCAGTGCTCCAGAGCTTTCATGTGAATTGGTACCAGCGCAAAGTTGCAGGATGCCAATGGGTACTTCTCCGGTCCGTTAAAGAATTAACAGTTCGCTGAAATGGCTGTAACTTTTAAAGTATAAGTCGTGTCGCAACAAACAAGCCTGCATTCGATAGCTTACAGTGCCAGCTACGCACTTATTTTTTCTTGTACACTTAACGCTGTAACTGCGCTAAATAATATCGTTGAAAGTCTGCGGATGTGGAGGGCTATAAGTTTTTTTTCCCGCAGCTTGGTTGCTAATAGGAGTTGTGATAAGTGAAGAGCAGGATCGTGATCTCAAGAGCACGGTCGTCCGTTTTACGGTGAAACTAGCGCAGATTAAAGCGTGGACGCAGAGATATTACTTGGCGAAAAAATGAGGTTTATTGCCGGTTAGACTGATATATAGCAAATGAGAATTCGAATGGGTTCTAATATCAACCAATAGTAAACGACTAACGTACTAGACCAAAGATTTAATGCAACTTCAACTATGAATTATAGGTGCTCTAGTGCACCCCGAAGAAGATGATGAATGCCGCTTTCAACTACTTCAGCTAGCGATGTTGGCGTCGCTGTTGACCCCAGACCTCGGCGCTTTCTGTAATGGGAAAACTTGTAATCGTTGTTGCCGTGGTATTTGACCACTGTTTTCATCACGTTTTGTAAGGTCAGGAAACAGTGGTCTAGCGTTTTAGACGTAGTTGCCTTGAACGCGCGGCCAACGGCAGCGAACAGCTGGTCTATGGTGTAGGTAGCCTCCTGGTATTGGAGCGACTGGATCGAATTAAAAAATCCTAAGTGAAGCACGTTCATATCGGGCGATCGAGCTGGCTGGTTCCTCATTTGGAGCTTCCAGCCGTCTTGAGTACCCGCCTCAGCAACGACTGGATCGTTTTCGATAACGTGGGGGGCAGCATTGTCCTGTTGCACAGATATAGTTCGTCGTTTATTACCTGTAAATAGTGTAGGAGTTATTAATAATAATGATATCAGCAATTGCAGCTAATAGTAATATCGTACCTGGCCAAATAGCTCTGATAGCAGGAAAGACGCGCTCAATGAGCATCTTGGAGTAGACATCCCGTGATACGGAGACACACTTCGTGATGATAGTCCCTAGGGGCGATTTGCAGAGCTGCGTAGCGCCACGGTCTGTTCTACAATGGGCCATATGCCAATTTTGCCATCGAACTGGCCCTTTCGATGACTATCGTAGCGTGGTCTCGCCACGGCAGCTAGAAACATCACCTTACCTATGTATCTTTTGTTAGGCGAAGACGTGTATGGCGCTGCTTCGTTAGCAGTCAAGTAGAAAGTATTGCTGGCTTTGTACATGTTAAACCACTTTTCGTCTACATGAACAGTATCATACTTGTGGTGCACACGGTGCAACCTTCTTCCTGCACACAATAAAAAAAAACATTATTAGCGATATAAGCAATATTATTGTAACAAAATTTTGCGTACCGATCGGGCGTTCTATATGCCCCAGGCGTACGCCAGTCGCTTCCGCTTGTGTTCGACCGATAGCGTCGGCTTGGTGCGGACAGTCACGTGCTTCACGTACTGCTTGCTGATGCATCGCAGCAGCGTCGTTTTAGGGATGTAGGCAGCGTGGGCCAGTGCTCGTAGTGTCTGACGATGTTGGTGCGGGGTGGCAGAGACACGGGCGATGCGCCTCGCAATGTGAACCGTGTCAACTGAAGCTTGCGGTCTCCCCCTGTTGGCAGTAGTCAGGCCTTTGAATCTCTCCTTGAAAAACTTGGACGCCTGTTGGCAACAACAACCGAACAATTTGGCTGCAGCTGACGCTGCACCACGCTTGATGCGGCCGTTAACAGACCGCTCTGCGAGATAGAGCGCGATAGCCTCCCTTGTTTTCTCAGGAATGTCGGGGGTGCCTTGGGCTCGCGCCACTCTGAAGTGTGACTGGTGGAGTGCTTTTAGGTCTGAAGGAGCTTACGATTAACAAGAGCACATCGCATTTTCTATCATTGTTTTTGCCCAATAGAATCTAGGTAAGGTTTTTATAAAAACAAAAAACAAACTGTTAATTCTTTTCAGGACTGGAGAAGTAGTCAGGAAAGAAAATCTTCTCGTTGGAGACAGACACAGCATCCACGGCATAGCGGTTTGTGCTGTACTTGGAGACATGCCAGAGACCTGCATCCATAGCGGCGTCATTCAGACGCCTGTTCCGTGCTACTTTGCCCACTAAATCGCGAAGCGTGGAGGTAATGCTGCGACCTGTTGGTCCGGATGGCATCACGACGGTTCGTGACAGCGATGACTGCCTGAAAAGTTGAGCAACTTCGGCCGCTACGGTACCAGCCTCCGCTGGCGTGCGTTCCAAGAACACATGTTTCATCGGAGATACTCCACTCCAGTCCTGTTCGAGCCACAAAAGATCCATACGGTAGTCGTCAATGATTCGGTTGAAAGCAAAAAACGCCAGTAGATGTCGAGCGCATTTCCTACACAGTGTAAGCAAATACATCAGTCTTCGTACCGAAGCACAAACAAGCATACACAGTAGTTCCTTAAATGGAGATGCCGCCATTTCAGAAGCCAGGAATGCAGCTGACACAACATCATCTTGCGAAGGGTCCAAATCTTCAACCTCGGTCTGCTGCCTCATCCATGTGATTAGGGCGCTGTTTACGCGCTTCATCAGCTTCATACGAATGACAAAATTGGCGTCATTCACCACCTCGCACGATCGTTTTTGAAGAACAGTGGGCGATCTTGAAAGCAGAAAGCTCTGCTTATAGCATATCGGATACTTGGCCGATATTTTGCCCACATAATCCAGGTCACGTGTAGATGCCATCCACTGCACGAAGGCTCCGAGATTAATAGGACAACCACGCCCACATGGCGCCTTTTTTTAGGTCCTTCGCCCGCGTTTTCGACGAAGCAGGTACTTTCAGCACCTCCAAAGTGTCGGCTGGATGTGCTTGAAGCTCGGGGGGGGGGGGGGTCAGTAGCCTCAAGTTGTAGGGTTTCTTGAGACTGCTCACTAACGGGTAGTGAGACCGGCGAGGCGTTCATCATGACACATTGAGACCGATCGTCGGGTGCTACCGGTGCATCCGTGTCATTTTTATCCGAAAGTTGAGCAACTTGCTCCACGGTAGTTTCCTCTTTCTCACCAGAATCGTCGAGGTCAAAGTCGTGGTCCTCATCATCGTCCGACACGTCTGAGTGGGGCGGGAAATTTGGTCGAGGTCCCACTTCTTCTTGAAATTACCGACTGTGGCACGAAGATCTGCAAAGATCTCGTAGAACTTGGACGACGGCAGTTACTGAAGACCATCCACTAACGTCATTGTTTCCGCTCTCACGACATTGTACTTCTCGCATTCCGAGAGCACGGTATGCTTACTAGACATGCCTTACTTCAACCTCACGTAGGCGATTATCTTCTTAGAAGCCAGCACCACCCTAGCGTCAGGCGTGTGCGATGGTTTCCCTGTCAACCGGTTGACGTTACGTAGATGCTGCATTGTAGAATCAACACAGGTAAGAACGGCGTGAGCATCCTTCATGGACCAGTGCGGATGAAGTTGCGCAACTTCAAATACGCCTTCTTCACTTGCACGCGTCACGAGTAGGCTACACAAGTGCTTGCACGGCAGGCTCGTCGACGAGAAGAAAAGGCAATCCCAAGACGGCTCTCCTGGGGTCGGCCACGTAACTTGCAGACGACTTCGTTCTGACGTCGCCATAACATACACGTCTCGTACTCCATCCTCCGCGTGACTCCACTGCCAACCTTTCCCATTCAATTGGTAACTCTCCCATTGTTGATTGACTAACTTGAGCGTGTAGAGACTTAATACAGCGCAATTGCGGTGTAGTGCAACAGGTAAAGGGTCATTCACGGGAGGACACACGTCGAAAGACACACTGCCGTCGAAAATTGACGTAGAACACTGAGCTGATGCTGCACTATGACAGGTACGCATCGGTCAATACTTGTCTTCTTGCCCAGAAGTTGCTTGAGCTGATTCTATCCTGCCTCCACGCGATTTGTTGCCGTGTTCCCTCCAGAAAAACAACGTCTCCGACCGTAATTTGCCCACATACTACTGCAACTAGTCCAGTTTCGGTCGAAGTACTTGGCAAACGCGGGTGTCACCTTCTTCACACGTCTCTCGAAAACCTCCAGTCTGCTCTGGAACTGCTCCTTTGTAGGAATATACAGCATCTCCGTAAAGAGAGCTTCAATTTCCTTGCGATACTTTGGCACCACAAAGTACTTCTTTCCACTCATCATGCGCTTGACATAACGCTGCGCATAAAACTGACACAGCAACGTCTACACATACATGTTATAAGCAGTAAACCATCACTAATAGATGCGAATACAAACTCACTGCTGCTTGTGGAAATGCCTCGCGCAGCGTGGACCATTCTGTGAAATCTTTATCTATGACCAGCTCTGCAATCGACTTCACGACGAGTTCTTCATCTTGAACTACTTCAACACGGCCAACAAAACCTCGTTTTGCTGGTTCAAACACAGATAATCTAGGTCAGAGACATCACGGCCTGTAGGCACCGTAGCGACAAGAGTTCCTGAGCAAAGAACGCATACATTTCATCAGTTATATAGAAGATCGTCTGCGTGAAGTTGCGCACCTTCAATCAAAGTTAAGCAACTTCGAGACGTACCGACGTAAAAGCCAAGATCAGTACAGTTATGCGTCCAATATAGCGCGAGCGTATCACCCCAGCGGCTAAAGATCTCCCGTTGAGCCTTGGTCTGAAGCACGATTCCAACCGTCTGATCCCAGTCGCCCTGCAGCAGCACACCTTCAGTATCTTCAGTCGAAGCGAACTCGGTTAGGACCGCCTTCAGACGCTGCTCTGCGTTGCCGTGACCAAGTCGTGCATTCATTAGATTTCTCACTTGTTGCGTAGTGATTGGAAGTCCTGTACAGTTATGATAGGTTAACATCATTTACATTGTTCAGCGCACTAGCGTAGTACGTACCAGTAGTGTCTGCAACGTAGCTGACTATTTGCTTCGTGTCCGTGTTTGTCTGACCAAAAGCGTCTAGCATGGACAGCATCGAGTCGCTCAACCGGTCTTTACACTGCTTCAAAGCAGCACACAGCGTCTCGGTGTTAACATGGTTGTGACAAGGATTCTATAAGCAAAAAGCTCCCATTAGTTTAGTAACTTCATTTCTAAAAGTACAAGCTAGCAAACCAAATTGAATAGCAATACTAACTTCACTTGTTACTTTAATAATCCAGTTCGAACTACCTTGAACACCACACCCGTCAGCTCGAACAACCGCAGCTCAAAATGTTGCTTTACAGGCGCGATACCGCTCCTTTCTCTTGGCGCGTTTCCCCCGTCCAGCGCTACTTCTGCTTGCATCCGAGCGTGCACACGTACTTTCGAAACGCGTAGCCAAACGAGCCCGGAACCCGGCGCTCTGGATGATTCGTACGCGTGCTGTTGTACAACATTGTAGTCTTGCAGTCTTTTGTCTGGTACACGACGCTCTGCTCCCGCCCAAGCTGATCCCAGAACGCAAAGAACTCTGTCCACGCGGTTAACGTCTTGCCAGCGATTCTTGGAACGACGGCAAGTGTTGTGTAGGCAGCGTCTATTCATAAATAAAGCAAACAGCATTAGAATACGTATGCAATGTTAGCATAAGATCATACACGCACGCGAAGGGGTTGACGGCTGCGTACGTTCCACGCTGTCGCTCTCTTGCCCGGGGGCACCTTGCGAGACTGGACGAAACGAATGAAGGCGCCGTCGAGCTTTGGAGACGCACCTGGTCATTGCCATGGGCGGTACGCCCTATGGCGGTGGAGAACAGGACCATATTGTACTCGAAAGCTGAGTCCGCTCAGACGTTTCGAATCAAGTTTGCGTTAAAAATGATATCCTTCCAAACTTGTCCGACTCGTGCTTCTTATCGCAGTCTGTTGTTAGATGACCAGCATGCTTTGCTCATAGTCAAGAACTGTTGGCAGCACCGCCTTGGAATCTTGGCGGGTTATCACACAGAGCGCTTGGATCAGGGCTCCAAAACCGTAAAAAAAATGTATTGCTGCCTACGTTCCGCAATAATAATGATTGTTGTTTTTATGTGGTACAATACTAAATGATGACGTATAATATATTGTTTTGGTCAATACTCCTTACTATCGCTTCCTCTCCTTCAGAAGTCGACTGATAGAGGAAACCCTTTTGCGAGTGACGGCATAAACAGCTCCGAACTCCTTAGCTACTAGTTTAGCTACAGCAAGCATTGCACAGTTTGCCAGATGCTTGATGAGGAACACGACTCTTTTTCTTTTTCTGTAATTGAATTATTTTCAAGATTTCATACTAAAGGCAAGCAGTCATCGAAGTAGGAGCTACGATTTCTGGGCGATGTCCAGTCACGAACTGTGTTGAGCCACCGCATTCAAACTAGCAAACAATCAAATAATCTTAAATAGTATTGTAGATTCTTTGATCGTTTGGTTACTATAATAGCTCTTTTTTTGTCTAACTATCTTACGACGCGTCAACGAATACCACCAACGCAAGAAATATCTCCCGGATCGTGTGAGTAACTTCTTTCACGTCAATTTTTTTATGATCTTAGCGTTACTGAGCGGAAAATGTCAACAACAGACTCACTGGTCGCACTACACCGGAACGTAGTCTCGCTTATTTGGACAGAACAGTATTTATGATTACCTAGACTGAGCTAAAGTATGCAGTGTGGCATTGATCGTGAGTCATAAGAGTGTGTTGACTGCGGCAGAAGAAAATGATAGCACAATGGCTTCTTCAATTAGTGCTCAGGCTTCTGCAAGAGGAAGTTGTAGACTGGAAGGTTCGTGTCAAGGGCCCTGAGCGCCAGGTTAGTGTTGCTACAGTTGATATGTACGTGAATGCAATATCGAACTTGTATAGTGACCGGCAGAGCCAAGGCGCGAATTCGCATCTACACCCGCGCAACAGTCTCATCAAAGCGCTGTTATCATCTGTCCTGCGCGAGAAGGACGAGAAAAAAAAGCGCGAATATTACTGCGGGGAAGGACCTCTATTAGGCGGTTACTGTACTACTAATGGTATCGAGACGCTCGCCACGTTGATAGCCTGATGCACAGTATCACACCGTCGATACACGACCTCTGCTAACGTCTGCGAGACGAGGCCGCGCGTAAAGAGCGTAATCTTGTCGAGCTCGCCCATGTCTTTGACACGGCTAATCAACTGTCGATATTTCGTGACATACTCTGCGAAATCGCGGCGCTCACGTTACTTAAGCTGGTACAGCGAGACGCGCAGATGTTCCAGCAAATCGGGCGGAATGAGCTCACGGCGCAAAGCCGCAGCCGGCGCCGTGATGCCAGAGATCTCGTGTTGCTGCGTGACGTACCATGCTGTGGCTTGTTCTGTTAGGTTAGAGACCATGATAGCGAGTACACGCTTGCCGTTGACCTCGTGCGTGTAGGCTATGTTCTTTACTCCAAAGAACAGTCTGGCTTGGTCAAGAAAAAGCTCCTGGTTTTCATCGAGCAAACCGCCATAGTGCGGCATAGAGATGCCTTCCACCCGTCTATACGCGGGTGGTTTGTTTTCGATCTTTTCCATCAGCTCCTGCTGTTGACACAGGACTGTGGTCTCTTCTGCCAAGACTTGAGCAGCTAATTTCGCGTCCACTTTGACTAGAGACGCTCGTAGGGCTTCCAGCACAGCTCTGTAGGCGGGCACGACGGCACAACGCTAGGTTCTTCTCGAGGGGTTTGCATCACAAAGCACAGCGGGCACGACGGCACACCGCAACTCCGACTCCGACTTGGCACTTAGTGTGCACCACACGATGTTCGGTACGATGCGGTGTCCGATATTATGTGGTCCACACAATCCCTCCGGGGACCGAGAGCAAATGTTGGAATTGGTTCACAACACAGTAGGAGGGCGGCGGTTTGGTAGTTTTGGTGTAGAGTCGAGTGAGCGGTAACGAAGCGGATGTGGTAGTTGAGTAGTTGATGTGAGGCCTTCGAGGCAAATTGGAAAGTGAATTGACGGTTAGAGCTGGAAATCAACTAACTGCTAGACTGTGAGCTGATAGATGCAACCTCCTACTCATAACGACACTGTTCTTCATATAACTGGCATACTGGTAGCGCAGATACGAGCTCTTGACGTCGCCTTCTTTGCGACGGGAGCAATCATATCAAGATTCTCGATCAACACTGGCTGCACCCAGCAGCTCCATACGGACGGAGGTATTCTGGTATAGACTGGGATTCGCTTGTCTGTCGTCAAGTCAGGAAGACACAAGGTGTGCGAGCAATCCTTACAACACCTCATTCGGTTTGAAGCGCGGCGAATGCTTCGGTTTCCTCGGTATCAATGGTGCCGGCAAGACCGCCACCATGAAGATGCTAACGGGTGACGTTCAGTCGACACGCAGCACGGCAACGCTTGGCGGGTTCGACATTCTTTCGTAGCAGATCGAGGTTCGTCGCCAGATCGGGTACTGCCCGCAGTTCGACCCCTTGTTCGACCTGCTCAGTGTACGGGAACACTTCGAGTTGTTCGGCGCTATCAAGGGCATCCCGCAGGCCTCACTGGACCGCGCGTAGTCATGGAGAAGATCCAGCAGTTGAACCTCGGCGACTTTGAGCACAAGCTGGCCGGACGTCTCAGCGGCGGCAACAAGCGCAAGCTGTCGGTGGCTATTGCCATGATTGGCAACCCGGCCACCATTGTCCTGGATGATCCGTCCCCCGGCATGGATCCTGTGTCTCGTCGATTCATGTGGGACGTCATCGCTGATATCTCTACTCGTGGCAAGGAGTCAACGATCGTGCTGACGACACACAGCATGGAGGAGTGTGAGGCTCTGTGCTCGCGTGTGCGAATCATGGTTGGCGGTCGGCTTCGCGGTTTGGGTAGTGTGCAACACCTCAAGTCTCGCTTCGGAGACGGTCTAGTGCTCGGCGTTACGCTGGACATGCGGAGTGCCAACGAGCTGGAGAATTTGTTGCAGAACAATTTCGGCGACGGCACCGAGTTTGGGGCCCCCATCGAGCTGGAGGAAAAGTGCCGCGCATTTGGCAATGTTGACATGGCTGAGCATGTGATGGCGCCGCACCCGACCGGATACAGTCTTGCTGCGGCTATGGAACGCGACGGCTTCATTTGCGCCGAGGCTTGCGGTTCGTGGTGCGTGGAGGCGACTCGTTTCGACGAGCTGAACGACTACCTAGTGTAGGCTTTCGATGCTGGTCAAGTTTTCCAAATCATCTTCGTCATGATGAGTGGGGAAAAGTGGAGTACTTCATTATCGGCCCGATTACACGAGTTCTTGAGCTCGAGATGCCCCGGGTTCTTGATCGTTCCGTGTTGGAGTACTTGACGTTGTCCTCATGCGTTTTGCGAGATGTAGAACCGCTGCCGGAGCTTCGTGCACATAGGCACGATAGGCATCGGATGCCCATCGGCCATGCATGCGAATAGTGTCAGCATATACCCCAGCCGTGTGCATCGCGGTAGCGCCTCCTGATCTAAGGGAGTGTGTCGAGATCTTCTGCGGGCTGTTGTTGCAGGATTTAGCGGCTTTACGCAGAACGGTGGTCATTGTATCTGCAGACAGCACTTTGCTTCTGCTGAACAAGCAAATCGGTGCGTTTTCGGATGTTTGAGTGTTGTAGCATTCCGCTGGAGTAACAGAGCTGCAAAAACTGGACACACTGGAGCGCGTTCGCTTTTCAGTAGTGTGCGTCTGATGCCATTGCCGAATTGATCCGTTTTGCTTCCTCGCAGAATCATTACCACCGTAGATGCCGTCGCAAACATCTTGGTAGTTGGTCCATTGGAGTCTTGAACAATAACGTCGTTGACTTGTAGACAGTACCGGTGGTGTTGACCTCGCGACGCCAGGAATTTGGATCCCCTCAAACAGCCCAACACCGCTGCCCCTCAAAGGACACGGTGTTGGGTACTTGCCATGTTTGTTGCTTGCACGATTGCTTGGAGCATGTCGAATGCAACCGCGTCGTGGTGCTGACGGGGGGCGCTGAGTCGGTGCATTCCTCGCAGCACGAGTTCGTGTTGTGGTTGCAATGATGGACGGAATCCGGTGCACAGGCGATGACACCATCTGATATGGCTGAGCTTAGCGCGTACTGTGTCAACACGGCGGGATTTCGCGTCGGAGTCGGTTTGGCAGTAGCTAACAGCAAACATAGTGAGTTGTACTGACTGGCCGTCTGGTCGGTTGGAGAGATCCATTGGGGCAAGCCGTGTCGCTTACAAAACAGGCACCATTGCCGCCACGTTTGGAGATAGCGGGCCCTTGATGTGTCTGCGAGTGAACGCCACTGGAGATTGGTAATTCGGACTTGTATATCTTCCGGAACAAGGATGGAATTTCCTGCTGCTGCCATAAACGCATATAGTTAGTCCACGTTACCAGCTTTTCACCCGACCATGATCTCGAGCCTAAGTCCGCCAGGAAATTTGATGAGCCTTGGAGATGTGACGTTGACACGTGGATCTTGAACTGTAGTTCGGCACATGATAACACCCGTGTCAGCTCCTGAGTAGTGGTGTTCGTAGCGTAGTGCCGACCAATCCATGCGACCGCTGCTGCGTTATCAATCCAGCAGCGTACATTCACGGGTTGACTGCAAGGCTGCTGGATGCCTCGCCGACGGGGCCTCCATATCAAAACCGCTAGAACCGCACTGAATGCTTCGCGAGTATTAATATTGAAATCCGTCGGCGTTGTGGCTTTGGTGGCTTGGCGTTCTTCTTCGTCGAACTGTACTCGGATATACTCGCGTATTGCTGGGTATAGCACACAAGACCGGTGTCGCTCGCATCCATGAATAGATGGACCACAGGTTCGAGAGTTTCGGCTATGATGCTGGTCGAGACGCTGTTGGCAGCGCCATGCCGTAGTAAGGAATCGATCCACTGTAAGTCTAGTCGCTTCTCTAGAGAGAGACGGCGCTTCTGAAATCGTCGAGTTTGGCGCCATTCAGAATGTAGGCGTTGAATATACGCCCTCGTTGCTCTACAGCATAAACTCATGTACCGCAGAGAGCCAAGTAGTTTCTCAAGTTGCTGCCTGGATACTTGTGCTGTTGTAACCACTTCCACAATTTTCTTCAGAGCTTTTTTCACCTTTGACGTCGGTATTAATACCGTACGCTGCTTGCTATTCCAGAGTAAGCCGAGGGCTTCAAGTTCCGTTTCCCACGAAGAAAACTTGGACTCAGTGACTGCCTCAGGCCCAAGTACTGCGATCATACTGAGGCGAGGTGCTGTCTCTGCAAGCTGAAGTCGGTTACCGCGGTCAACTTCAATTAACACGTGGTCATCAACCCACACGAATGGAAAGAATGGCTCGTCATCCAGGTCCCCTGGGTCGAGTGAACGCGGGCTCTCCCTTGCAAGCAGACATGATACCGCACCTCCGAAAGCTCCATAATGGGCAGGCGAACCAGTCCATCCGAAAGGAAGCGCGAGGTCGATCACGGCCAGGTTGTTCTCGTACGATCCTGAAAAGTGGACAGCTAGATCCGACGCCACCGGAATCAAACGAAAAGCACCTTTGACGTCACCTTTGAGTAACTTGACGCGATGTCTGGGGTTTGGCTTTGCGAGACTCTCAATACGACACGCCAATCGACAAACTGACTCATACACAAGCGCTGGGAGATAAATCTTTGTGGAACACGCATTCGTCGACGAATCGCCTGGATGGGAGAGGTCATGAATTAGTCTGGACTCAATAGCGGGGTCAATCCCTTTCTTAGGAACACATCCAACTGGGCTAAACCGTAGTTTCTTCCAACGAATAGCGACTGGTAGTTCCAATACGAGATATGTTCCATCTGCCTGGCCTTTCGCAATACTCCGCGCTAGAGCAAGCCCGTATTTGTTGGCACTCTTGTGATTGGGCGCCGGAAATTGATCTGGTGGTCGCGGTGAGCTGAAATTGTGGGCAACTCCATACACGATCAACGAGTTCGCGGTTAGAATAACCATGAAGTAATATGTCCAGCCATTCCGGGTCAAGAGACTTGCATGGGCGAGGGTCGGTAGCTAACTGATTGCGATACAGAGATATAGTATCTTCGAGTGAGAGCGAGGCACTCGATACGAGTTTGGATATTGCTTTGCTCAAGTCATGATCGATCGGCATGGCTGATAACTCGCTTGGAATACTTGAACCCATGCTAGCCGGTGGCGGAATCCCAGCCTGACGGAGCGCTAGTGCGATGCGGTCCCTTCGGTCTAGTTCTGCACGGTGCAGTTTCATACGAAGGGCCGATTGAACTTTGTTAACGGTGCCCGGGGTGACCTTGAACGGCTGATCACGCGGTCGCGGGCGTTGCGATGACAGGGAACTTGCATCGGCTGGTACCGGGGTTGAGCGGACGGGTTTATCAATACTGGGTAATACGGAAGGAGCGATACGCGACGGAGATACATCGATAATTGGACACTTGGACTGCACATATAGGTCTTGCGGATGATTCACTCGCGCAGCTCAGGGCGTAACCCACCAAGGTGTTTGGTGATGTGATTTCTCACCAGAGGATGTAGGTCGTCAGGAATAAAGTGCGCATGATTCGGAAAGGCACAGCGCTCCTCACTCTTAGACACGCATTCATTAGCGGAAAGGTGTTTCATACACACGGAGAGACGTCCTTGACGCGGTAAGGCCTCGATGACTTCCCGTGGGGTCCTCCTCTGGGGACGTGACGTATCCACACGTCGTGTCTAGTCACTTCGTCCCGTGGCCGCCGTATTAACCGGGCGATTTTGTCGCGTGGTCAGCGATGTAAGGCGCTCAGATTGTATGATGTATAACACGCTCTGGAGATCGAGGTCTTGAAGCGATAGTCTCGAGCAGACAAGATTGCGGGTGTCTGTATCGGTCCGGACATCAGCCTCAGTCGCCGTGCGATAGTCCTCTAGCAAGCGATCAAACAAGAACGTCAACGTCTCCACATCTTGAGTGTTTCACTGGCCAAAACCCCGCAGATCTTCGACAAATTCTCTAGCACGACTAATGAGGCGGCACGTGGGCTGATCGAAGAATTCCTCAGCGAACACATGTAGCACGTTGAATGCGTTAGAGACATCATCCAACGTACGCGGCTTTGCTGCCTTCGGCAAGGCAACCGATGCCGCGAAGTTGTTTAAATTCACTGACCCGTCAGCGTACCAAGCTCGTCGAGCAGCAAAATCGAATCGCTCGAAGTGCATTAGCGACAAACCACGGACGCCAAACTCCGCATCATAGACTCTGGTGATGATTGCAGGGTGCGGCTTGAAAGTTGTGGCCCGAGACGAGATCATAGTATCAACAACGGCTGAGGGTTCCTTACCTTCGTAACTTGGAGCAGCGATTAGTGCATTAATAGCTTTTTGAGTCCTCGTTGGATAGCTGACGCAGCACCATCACACCATCCTCGACCGCCTCAGAGACGATGGTGGTCGTGGTGCCGCTCGAGCGATCTCTCGTCTACTCGCTGGCTTCATCTCGCCACGACCGCAACCGAAGCCGGACGACACGCTCCGCTGGATCAACGACAGAACAGGTATCGAATCAACTGTTAGCGTGCGCCACGTTATCGACTACGCCTACTACATCGATGGTGGCCATCGCATAACTACCAGCATTCGCAACAGGCTGGGGGCCCGGTTTGATGATGATCCAGAATATGCCCAACCTCAAGTTCCTGCTCCGACGTACACCGAGCAAGACGAGCTAGACCTCGATGATATTCTTAACGCAATCGAACCGGACCTTCCGACCGCTAGGCAATCGGCGGACCCTAACGCTACTGCGGAACCCCATCGTGCAGAGAACAATCCTGCTTTGGACTCTACAAACCACGCAAAAATACTCGCCGCCGTAGCTGACGATCCGTCTCTTATCCGTTTCTACCTCGGTGTGTGCCAAGCTGGGGCAACCAAACGGTCGGCGGAGTCGCCCATGCCACCGGCACCTCAGCGTCGCAGATTGGAATCTCCGTCGGATCTCCTGGATATCTCTAGCGGGGCCGAGCGCCGGTCCAGTAAGGGCGATGTGACGAAAGGTTGCTTGAGTTAGCTTGTTGTTGCCGAAGTAATTTCGAGAATGACTACCTATCTACTCTAAACTGCTCGGTTTGTCGGCTTGTTGGTCCTGCGAGCTTGGGTGTTGGTTGGTTTCGAGGACCACAGCGCCATCTGTAGGGTTGGTGAACTTGGAGAATCCTTCCTTGAGCTTCGGAAACCAGCTCTTCGGCGTTGCCAACAGCTGCCCAGGTGGTGATGGAGCGCCAGAACGATTTCGCCAGCTTCAAGGTGCGCAGCTCAAAGAATGAAGTGAAACTGTCGAAAGATGTTCGAGCTCGTGGAAGACGTGAAGGCTAAGGTGCACATCCACGAGTACAGCGTTTCGCAAACGACGCTGGAACAAATCTTCAACTCGTTCGCGAGTCAGCAGGAGGAGGAGGAGGAGGAGTTATTCGTGGCGTTTACCAAGGTGCCTAGGGCCAACCTTTTGCCCACACTCTTTTGTTTGCACGGGTTGGCTTGTCAAAAGATCGGTATTCATACAGTAGTGTCGGCATTTACTCTGAATTTCTACTTATGGAAACACAACAAAGCTCCGATTGACCAATCGGATTGTGCATTTCGATCTACTTCAACTTGGCTTGAATCACGTAGATCTGAGTGAAGAGAATGCACAACTATTTTACATTTGTTTTATGCTGACCGGAGACAACATTTTAATTATAAATAGTGTCATCGCAAGCAGGCAGTTATGCTATCGTGTGATAAAGCACTACACCTTTTCAACTTCAAAATGACAAGCTGCTAGTTTAATATGTCAAATCTAAGTTCAAAATGTCACCAACCATTAAAAACAATGATACCTGTGGAGCAAATATGGCATGTGATTTTATGGTGTACTGCTTTACTGTTGCGTAGCTTGGCATCTGGACCCCGTTCGTAGTTCTTAGCGTAATCTCTTCGGTCTTCCACCACCCTTCACCACCGCACAAATGTATCATCGTTTTTATTGGCTGGTGACATTTTGAACTTGCATTTTAACATATTGAACTAGAAATTTGCCATTTTGAAGCTTGTAGCTTCAAACGAAGCTCCACGAAGGTAACCATTTTCTAGAGTTACATGCAAGTCGTACACTTAGGAGTCTACATGTACAAGATTTCCCCCTTGAATATCTAAAAACATGTTTCAGAGGTCTCCGGAGGATAAAAAAAATCTATCTCCAAAACTTGCCAAAATACAGGAGTCTTGTGTGAATTCTCTTACTCCGCTTGTTGGAGTCGCAGAGTGAAGAGATATCGAGTAAGTTTACTCCGATTCTTCACATAAATATGGAAAAGCGATCAACCACGTGGATGGGGGGGGGGGTCTCACTAACAAATTATTTTTGAATTTCTTACCGGCTTTTTTGCCCCGCAAGTTCCATAACCAAATGCACGACATGTGTACTGTACTCCCCCGGAGCATCGCTTCGGGTCGCCTATATTATCCAGGATATGATTACCAGAGTACTTACAAGGATTACCGGAGTACACGAAGGGATTACGATTAACTGTCCCGTAAGCAAATCGATCCATATGCACCCTTGTCTTAATAATCAGACTTGAAAACCGATTACGGTGATACACTTGAACACCAGAGCTCGAAATGCTAGCTTGCGAACCGGCACTCGAGCACCATTGCCAAGGGCAAGTTGGTATCTGAAAAGGTATATCAGCTCGATATTATAGCAGCTTAGACGGCGTACATAATGGTCTATTTTTTACGCGTAAGCCAGCGGATCTTTATGGAATGAAAACGGCCACCAGTTTTCGGACGCTAGATCAGTAGTGTTGATAAGCGTTTGCTTACGCCAAATGGCTCGCATCGCTACAGATGGAACGAGTTTGAGTTCTGTTACTTCAGCTCTCGTGGGGCAATTTACAGACCACCTCACTTTTCAAAACACTCCAAGCTTCACAAGTCCACTAAAACCCACTCCACTCTTACGTTAACCATGGCCACCATCAACAAGACCGTTCTCGTCACCGACAGCACACGCGGCATCGGCCTCGCGCTCGTCGAGCACTTCCTGAGGGCTGGCTGGAACATCATCGGCACCGCGCGCGCCGGCAGCAACGCGGAAAAGGTACCGATGAATATTTCCCAAGAGGATGTTTGATTCGAGCCTTGTTCACTGGATATCTTATTCTACTCTATATGCAGTTGAATGCGCTTGTCCCGTACAAGGTTGTCCTATGGATACGAGCGACGAGGCTACCATCCTCGAGGTAGCTCGTCAGCTGGAGGGACAGCCCATCGATCTGATCATCAACAATGCCGGTATTAATCTCCCCGGATCTCTCGAAACTGGTACCAAGGAGGTGCTCATGCGCCAGTTCGAGGTGAACGCTGTCGGCCCATTTCTAGTGGCGCGCACGCTGCTGCCCAATCTGCAGCTTGCTGAGAACACTCGTGGCTTTGCTTTCGTTGTTCAGCTGTCTTCCTTCGTGGGTAGTATGGGCAGTCACACGAGCGAAACTGCGGCCTTCTTCAAGGATAGTCTCTATGGCTACGGCACGTCCAAGGCTGCCCTCAACATGATCACTCGCTCGCTTGCATTCGACCTGCAGCCTAAGGACATCGTGTGCACCCTGGATATGTTAATACAGACATGACCCAAGGCCAGGGCAAGCGAAAGCCTGCGGACTGCGTGGCGGCCATGACTGACCTCATCGCCAAACTAACCCCTGAGAGCACAGGCAAGTTCATCAACCTGGACCCGCAGATCCCCGTGGCGGAACTTCCGTGGTAAGTTTCAACACTTTGTGGCTATCTCCATCTCTGGAGGCCTCTCAACCCGTCAAGTTCTCCAATTTTACGTAGTTCCAAAATAAATCCTCTTTTTTTTTTTTTGCGATTTTACACTTTGTTGGAGTATTCGCACAATTTACACGAAAGTTGCCTAAATTCCGAGTTTGTACAGTTAGGTTTTCTGTCTTCAATGCTGAGACGCCCTAGTGGTGACCGTGTCTAGAAACGTGTTCCAATCTGCGATGGTGCTTACATCTTGGTAAATATCACTGCGATGAAGCAGCAACCGCTTTCGGATATCTTGGTGATCCTTTGCAACGCTCACTGCTAGCTCAACGTAGTCGTCAAGCGATTCCGCAATACAATCAGAAGCGTTCATATAGCGCAAAAATCCAGCAGCGAGGTGGACAACGCTCTGAGCAGCAGGTAGCGTTACCACAGGGCTGAATGCAATAGTACGTAATATCCCCGTTAGCAGTTGGATTTATCATAATTCTTGAAATATTCAGCAGTTCCTTACATGCCCAAATGTAGCGCGTCCAGCGTCGTGACTCCCCCGCCGAATGGGAAGGGGTCCAGTACAACGTCAGCGAGTGTCAACAACACCTGAAATTCAGCAAAAGGTAGCGTCGGTAAGAATAACACGCGTCGGTGGTTCTTCATTCGACACAAACCAGTGCAAACCCGAGTCAGATACCTCGAATGGATGAAAAAGTACGAACAATCAGAATTCTGTACCGATCCAAACCGCAGCCGAAATCTCCGTCGAATCTTCTCCATCCAGACTAACTGCGTGTTGGACGCTAACAACACGATGGTTGCCTTGTCATCACGATCCAAAATCCCAGCCAAAGCTTCATCAAACGCTGGATGAAGTTTCATCAACGTCTGCAAGTATAAACGAATAATTACGATATGTTCTTGTACAAAATTTGCGTTAACCCTCACCTGTGGACACTTGTAAAGCCTGCGATTTGATGGTAGATACAGTCTAGATCGAGTGATCTCTTTCGCTTCTGCAGTTAACGGCTTGGGCTCAGTGAAGATCGTGCTGAGGCCACGGAATAGAACGATCTGCTCCGAGAATGACGACCGACGGTAGCCGGATAACTTAAGCTGTACGTTAAGCTGTGTCTGCTCTGCTGGTTCGTCAAAATTCCCGGAGACAAAGTGTTCCGAAGAAATGAAATAGTCGATATTTGGGTTGCCGGTGGTGATTGGATGCCCCCAGAAAACACACTGAATGGGAGCCACGCGATGATGAGACAGTAAAACTGTCCACTCGTCCATGCCTAATTCAGGAAAAATTGCAATATCAAGTTGCGCTTGTCGAAGTATTGTCACTGCAGTATCTTGACTTTCCGGTAGCTCGATGAATTCATCAGCTGTACGCTTAAATAATTCAGTTATTTCGTCAGCATCGCGCAGGAAGTGTACGCAGTGGTAGATAGTAACGTGAAATTTGGTACGATCCAGATTCTGAACGACGCCAAGCAATAATTTGCCAACTGAATGGACTCGAAACCAAGTAGAGATAAAACCAACCCGTCGACGCTTGTGATTATCACCAGACCAGTTTCCTTCAGATCGATCTGCGTTTTGCGGTTCAAAGGAGGACGAGAGACTCGGATAAACTGCAGATCGAAGCCGGTTTATAGCCTGCTGAATAGGAAGAACGTCGATACCCTGTACACGAGACGATAATTAGTTCAATCAGATGCTGGTAATTACCCCGAGCAGATCGTACCTGATAGCCAATAAACATTGTAGGAGGTGTGATGGTGTACTGAAGATACGCTGCTGTTTCGGGCCGCAGCACTGGACCCGTCTCGCTTAACGCTGCTTCATTGGATTCATCAGCATTTCCTAGTGGTGAGACTACCCTTTCTTCCCATTTCTGCTTCTTCGAAAGTGTTTCAGTGAAAATAAGCAGTTTGCTTTGCAGTTCCGTGACAAATATGTCCATATCATTCTGGGAAGAGAAAACGATAGGTACAGCTAGAAGCTGACGAAGCTACATTGTCATATCACCACAATTTAGTCAGTGATGGATGTAGAATAAACTAATAGTCATTCGTACCTCAAGCGTAGTTTTGTCACCTTGGCACAGCCGCGCAGCATAGCCAAAGAAGCGAAGAGATTCTTCAAACGGACCCAATTCGTCCAAGAAAACGCCCATCATAACGAGTGAGTGAAAGAGCTCTTTCGTGAACTCAGTACTGAACTGCCGAGACATAGATCCTGCGTGTTCGCTGATATCTTCCGCAAGATAACAGCACGTTTGCGACAGGTTCGTGTCGTTGCGCACCCCCGCCGCAAGTTCCAAGCATTCTTCATCATGAGTTGGTCTCTTCAATTTAATCAGTCGGTTAAAGGCTTCTTGTGCCACTTTCAGACTTGGAACACCCGCATCAAGCTCCGAGGTCTTACATCCTGTTGCTTCAGAGAGGCCCGTTATCACGTCTCCTTGAAGGAATTTCAGAAACGACAGGAGACACTGCATCCATGTGTCAGTTCGAGTGTCTGGAGACGCTGATATTTTTTGGAGTAGGGAAATACTATGCGAATAATATCCCGATTCCGTCAGCTTTTGGGCTGCTGTTTGCAGGAGTAAATGTTCCTTACGACTAGCAGCCTGCGATTCATTAGTCCACAGCTGGATTTGCAGGACTGCAGCGGCTACAGTAGCATGGAGAACTGCCTCGCTAGTAAAACTCCACTTGGAAAGCAGTTGTGCGCTGAACGAAAAGAAAGCCACTAACTCCTTCGCTTTAGCCTCGCTTTGAATGGTACCACGACTTTTGTACTCTTCAGTCAATATAGTGGACAGCAGTTCATCCAGTGTCCCCACGATTGGTTCAAGTTTCTCCACAACGGCCTTGAATTCTTCGTAAACCACCACAGGAGCATTGATATTCACCAAAAACTGGAGCCTTGAACGCGCTTGGTTCACCAAACTTCTAGTCTCCATCTTTAGGTCAATCCCAGTCAATTCATTACGTTGCTTCATCATTTGAAGCAGTCTTTCTCCATCGCTCTGCGTTACCGACACCGCAGCAGTTGTAAAATGTTCATATTCGAGGCTACTGAGGGGGATGAGAGCGTCCTCCGAGTTCACAAGTACCATCAAAGCTGCACCCGTAGCAGCCACATTCACTAATTTATCCAGGAACGAGCACTCACCACGGCGAACAATCACTGCAGTACTCTCAAAACTGAAGCGTCTTTGATTAGACACCTCGAGCAACGGCGAGCACCCCAGCATTTTATCGTCCGGCGCTAGGACCATTTTCATAGTTTTGGTCTCGTCTGGTAGATAAGCTCCGAACGCCGCTAATTGGCAACGGAATGAAAATGATGTCGTCGCGGTATTGTCAGAAGTTGCTGATACCTGTGCAACGCATTCACCTACAAGGACTCAGCATCAGCAGCCACCGTGGTGATGAGTGCGAAGGGTCTAATTACCTATCGGCAGTGTTGGCTGCTTGGTCGCCGCCACAACGAGTGCAGCCACACTCAATAAACAGCAGAGTATCTGCGCGATCGAGATCATGTTTGCTATGTTTGTCAAGCGTGGCGCTTTAAGCGCACCGCCTCTTCAAAGATCGCGTATCTTCGGGGGGTTATTTTTGAGCTGAAGTTACATTTTTTTTATAAATGGAAGGATATATAAAATAATTCGATGAAATAAAACACGCAATAGTAGTTGGGCAGCTGGGCGGCTTCCAGAGTTACCATCAACTCAAGCTAAGGCTAGTCCACGAAATATCTGTGCAGCATGCATACGACGATCTTTCCACTTCAGTAATAAAAAATATATGGTAATAGTCGGGTGTACGGCTAGTTTCAAGCTAGGCCCGCTCATTCGCGCCATCGTCCGAAGCGCGTATTAATTTAATATTAAAATAGTACAGTACGTGTATTCAGTGGTTTCTCTTCTTTATCGCGTAGTTATTATCGAATAGGCTCTGAAGTCGAACAACGTAGGGTTAAATACTATTCATGCCGTATACTCTTATAGATTTCATCTTAGACATTTGCAAACAATTCACGACATCAACGAAAACATGTTCAATGTAGTTTTTGATCTTCTCAATCAGAGGCCCCCGACGCTACCGCTGCTTCTACTGCTGCTGCTGCTGCTGCTGAGTGTTCTGTGCGTCTTGGACGATGTGAACATCGTCGAAGGAGTACTGACAGACCGGATTCTTGGGACCATTGCTCAGAATCACCGGTCGGGCTCCACTTTTGTTCACACCGAGTGATGAGGCACACTCTGTGTAATTCTCCGTGCTTGGTTTCACGTAGATGTTGCGCAAAACAGCCTGGTCGCCGAAGTTCTCATTCATCATGATGATACTCACGTTCGGGTCCACACGCTGCGCCTGGATGATCTCAAGGTCCGCGTAGATGTTGCTCATGTTGAGGAAACGCTGACGAGGGTTGCTCTTGCAGTTGCCGCACGAGCGGTACAGCTTGCCGAAGTCCTGTGCAAAGAAGCCATCGACAACAACAGTACCGTATCCGTTGTGCTGGATTACCTTGTCGTCCGCGTATCGAGCCCCGCCACCGATGACCCTGGAGACACTGGAGACGTTTCCGCCCTTGATACTCAGAGCATCCTCACACACGTCCTCCCACCACACGTTCTCGATCGTGCAGTCCGACATCTCACAGTGGACACCCTCCATTTGGTTCGTGCCGATGATGACGTTCTTGAGCGTGGCACCGGGCTCGACCTCGAAGACAGCGTTGGATGTTCCGTTGCTTTCGGTCTGTCCGAGGCAGGTGATGTCCGAGCGGTCGTACGTTTTCATGCCGCCGTCGAACACTTCGCCCGATTTCACGACGTAGACTTCAGCAAAGCTGACATTGCCTTGACTAGTGGGCCAAGTACCATCGGGGACTGGGGCACCGAACACAACTGCAGCGCCGATCGCAAAGGTAGCAGCTGAACCGAGGAACTGAAGCATGGAGGTGGAGAAGTTGGAGTTGGGTTTGTTATTGCAAGCGAGGGGAATTTTGCAAGTGGGAAGCGCGAGGAATGACAATACAGCAGTCTTGTTGTTGGTGTGTGGGGCTATCGATTCTGTGTCATGCAATCGTTGTTTACGCACACTAGCATGACCGGCGTGGGGGCGCCTTTGGTCGAAGCATCACGGAAACAAAGCTTTCCCACATGCACGCGCAACGAATTACTTAGGATAATTAATTCTTAATTAATAAATAGCAGATCACTCATGCGTCACCGCCATGTGGTGGTGTATTTGAGGGCTTGCGGAAGGTGATTTGCTGATGAGTGGATGTTATAATTACTAGATCAAAATACAGCAAATGTAGCACGTTTTTACAGGCATTGCTGCTATAATACGTCTAGTTGATAAAAGGGGAGGTGATGTTAGAAAAACTCAGAAACACACCCATGGTACTTGAAAAAAAAATGTATGATGTAGTAGTTGGCGAGTACAGCACATGTACCGCTCGTTCCATTTGGTGATCCTTTCGCATTTCTGACGTGATATATTCAAAATTTGGCGTACGTTTTTTCATTTTCTATTAAATAGAAAATCAAAAAACGAATTGGATTAAAATCCCAGGGTCAGCACACCGTTCACCCTAATTAGTCGTGTGACCTAAATAGTCGTGCACCGTAAATGATCATCCCACAGGTTTTGAAAAACTCTTTCATTTCTGCCTCAAATCGCAAAAAGAGAGCAGATTTTGATAGGTCTCGACGCGCTGATTTACGCTACCGTAGTCCTTATGTGATTGCCGACGTTCACTCATTACTGACAATCAATGTAGCCAATCACGCCTCTCCAATAGTTGTACCCTTGTCGTTTGTGTCCTTACTGACAGCATACAAACGCAAGTCAATGCCTGATGATTTTATCAAAGGTCACTTTTTTGGCTAGCGATAGGCAACGTTCACTTCAAGAAGTTGTCTGTCGTTAATCACTGAAGGAATACGGAATGCCTTTTGATTTTAGTATCGATTAGCGACGTCTACAAAAACCAATTTCCAGAACGCGCGAGGTCAGGCGAAAAGGTGTACACGGTTAATAGTCGTGGCACGACTAAATAGTGTGAACGGTGTCATGCTAAAAAAACACAGCACGCCAAATTTTAAAATAGAAAATCAAAAACCAATTTTCAAGACTCACTGGGTGGTAATTGTAACTATGCATTACATGTATTTTAGTACATTAATAACTAATTGCCAACTAAGAATTATATTGGGTATTCAGGCATTGCCAAAACAAACAACAATGCGATAATAGAGCTGAACAGTGTAAACCGCTGTTGTGTTTTGAAGAGTACAACTACGAGATCGTTTGGTCGGGTCAAACCGCCGCATCTCGCGATTCTTGCTTTGTACATCAGGCGAAGAGTTAACCAAACGCTGCCTATAAATATTAGTGCATTAATCGTTATTGCTGAATAATCTCACTTGAGGGGGGGGGGACTAAGGTCTTTAAACCTTACCTCACCGTATGGGGCCTCGGAGTGGATATTTATGACGAACGGAACTGCTCGATTTTTTTTTAAATTAAAGTTGAATAATCGCACCGGCAGTAAAAATGTGTTCATCAAACGAGGCGACAGGATTGTGGATTATTCTCTGAAGAGCTGAGGGTGGGTGTTTCAGAAAGGATGACCCAGGTTTTTATCAAAGAAACAAATATTTATTGATATACCGTAGTACAGGGATTATCGTGCAAAGTTTATAAACCAAACAAATGTTACTTACAGGAATGTTGCGCGAAGAACTACAAATACCTGGCGAGAACTTTTTGGTGTAGGTGTAAGTGTACAACTATTTAGTTTTTAACATGTACCGTGTACTTCGAGCTAGCTAAAGGAAATCTCAAAGCTTCGTCGGAACTGTGTCGAAGAGTGGTCTGTCTATTTAGCTGGTCCCACGAAGCCTACATGGCGCAGGAAGCCTATCAGTGCCTGCTTCTCTACTTCTTCGTAGTTCTTATTGTGGCCGCAATGCAGAGGCAATAGACAGCCTAGTTTGGGATCGCCTGTGTTGATCACCAACGGAATGGTCTCGCTCTGGTTTACATCTGTCGATTTGTGCTTGTCCCTTGGAGCAACTTCACTTTTCGCGACGGGCTCGCTGGTCTTTGGGCTGTCCAGATGGCGCCATCGTCGCTCTAACGCGTCATTTAAATACTCGATCATTAGCACGACAAAACCAATATCATAGTCGAACTTGAGAGGCGGGTACTGCTCCACAAGGTGCTGTAGCATGACATGCGCCTCTGCCACGGTAATGGGCACAATAAAGATGCCATTACGGTCGAAAGGTTCAATCGAACGCACATTTCTCCGCTCAGGGGCAATACGACCACCCCACGCCAATAACGAAGCCGTCCAAGCGCGGATTTTGTCATAACCACCGTTCTCTGCAGCCTGAAGAAGAACCTGGCCGCAGTATCCGTCCAGACGTGCGAGTTGCATCCAAATGACAGCCAATAGTTCATCGGGGAAAGCTGCAGTGGTGGTAATAGGAACAGGAGCTGTCGGGTCGGAAGAAAGCATCGGATGATGCTCGTTATCTGCTGCATTCTCTTCTGGCCCTTGAGCATCCTGTACGGTAATGGTGACGTGGCTTGCTGCTTCTTCGTGAGTGTTGCTATGACCTTCGGCCTCCTTCTTATCGCGCTGTGTCGTGTACTCTAGTGCGCGCCTACCGACAGATAGAACAGCGTCGCTAAAGCGAGCTGCCATCGTCTCTGACAATGGCTGTCCTAGTAGCGGGCGACTCGCAGCTTCGCTAACACGACGAGTACTGCGAGGGCCACACCGCGTCCGAATTTTGCGTACAACATTTGTTGGTGATGCAGGCGACGCAGGCGAGCCGTCAGCTTCGCGTTGACGAGGCAGACTGAACGTCTTGTCGCCCAGTTCAAGGCTCAGCGCGACACCAGACTTGAGCGAAGCTCCATCCAAGATGATCTCGTCGCTCGGATCCGAGCACAAGAGCTTGGCACAGGTTGCTTCCAGGTAATTCTGCACATTGTCCGTCTCCCAGCGCATGACCCAGTCGACCACCGTTCCAGCCCATCTAGCGATCATTCGCTGGGCTAACGCTGGCACAGTAGCGAAGGTCCGGTCTGCTATAAGAACGTTCACGTGAGGAGAATTGCGAGCCAGATACGTGGCCACCAGACCGCCGATCGATTCGCCATGGACTGCGATTCTCTTGATGCCACGCTCGCTCTTGAGATAATTTACAATTGCAATTCCATCCAGGTTGTGCATTTGAGGCGACGGCGAGCCTTTGCAGCGTCCGTATCCGCGGTAGTTGAACACCAGTACGTGGCAGTCGACCTCGGAGGTGTAGAACTTGATCCAGTCCATCTGAAGGTGGTGAAGCTCGTACAGACCGCCGTTTGGGTTGCACAGAATGACAACAGAGCGGTCGACAGCGTCCCGCCCACTTGTTGCAGGTGGGATAAGCATAGCATCCACCTGGTGGCCTTTGTAGCCTGGAATCCAGATCTGCTCCGCTTTCTACACAGAAACAACCAGTTAGAATCTCAAAACCGTACACGAAAAACAAGATCAAAGACGTACAAAGCGCACGGTCATATCTGCGCGGAGCATCTCGAGCGTCGCGATGTAGTCGACCTCTGGGGTGGATCCACGGCATAGTTCCTTCGCAATCCACGTCACATTTCTGGTCGCCGGCGCATCAGTTTGTGGTCGTCCAATCAGTGGAATCGCGGCTTGTAAACGTCGTACAGCAACTGCAAATGTCACCAGCGGGTGTGCAGCTTCAACAGGTTTGGGCTTCGCTGCCGCTTCCGCCTCCAACGCGGCAGAATCAACCGTCGTCGATCTCTTCAGCACCGGTTTAGAAGAGCCTCCAAACAATTTCATCCGCGTATGCTCCGTAGTCTTTGGAGCCGGCGATTCCGTCTTGTCCTCGCCGCCAAACACCTTAAGTCGTTGCGTCTCGAACGTTTTCTCCGACGCTGAGCACAATTTCGAGCACGGTTCCGCCAATTTCTCCGAGTTCACTTTGTTGATCTCTCGTAAAATTCGCAGTAGCTTGACTCCATTGTTTCCTAAATTTCCATCTCGTTCCACGGTTTCCAGCGACTGCATGACCGGCAGCATTAATGTTTCCAGAGCGAAAGTGAAATTCTGATGGACCTGTAAGAAGCGAAGTCTCATCGGTTTATTGCTGGTAGTGGGGTCCAATACTGCCGCCAGCTCTGCAGCTGCTTCAGCGAAAATCTGTAGTCGGCGTTTAGTCAGTCGAGCGAAGTTGGCTTCACCCTCTCGGATCACAAGCTTCAGTTGGCCGGGATATGCCATTAGAGAGGCTACCCGTCGGATCCCCAATATGATCCCAATTATCAGCACCACCAGCAGTCCAGGAAGAGTGAGCAGCTGTGCCAATACACGGAATAGCCCTCCGACTGTCACGAACACGGTGTTGGCGATCACGAACACTATGAGCACTGGCAGCGGGTTCTGTGTCATTTCAGTATTTCGGTCATAAGTAATGTTATAAATTATGAGGATTTGAGTGTAGCGCATGTTTACCATCACGATAAGCCGCCAGGGATGCCATAGTTGATATGCTAGAGACGGCGCCGGCTGAATTGACACATCGATTAGGGGGCGGTGATTAAGCTAAACTATGGGAGCGCGTACCTGGTCGTCCTCCTCTTCGTTCTCGTCGTGGTCGTGATCGTGATCGTCGCCGTGCGCATGGCCGCACTGACAGTCACTAGGCGAGAGCATCGATCGAGCACTTCCTAAGAAAACCCGAAATATTGGGCGGAGAACTGCAGGAGATTTGGTGAGCTACGGTACACTTCAAGTAAACATAATTCAGGTAGGATCGGCTAAAAAAAAAAAGAATCAGCTTCAGCGGGTGTAGCCATATTGAGATGGCTACACCTTCTATTTCGAGCTGCATTACTTGCCTCTCTCCTGCAAATAACTCTTAGGTAGCAAAACTACCTTTGGACTGTAGAAGCTCTATCCTTCGTCTCTGTTCTGCCAGAGTCGTGACAAGCTAGCTCGACGCGGCGGCACGATGGACGTGAGGGAGGAAGATGAGTTGACCATCCAGATCCCACCGCATGATGGCTCCCAGACGGAAAGGACGCGAGGCACTTTCGGCGGTCGACAACGTTGGCTGTCTGGCACTGCACCTGATACTAAAGCAGCGTCAGATGCCAAGGCAGCAGAGTCAATGTTGTCACCACGGCGTGGACTGAACAAAATGTAGGTAAATGGGATGAAGTGGTGAATATCTGATCTCATAATTGGTTTTGCGTTGTTGTGTAGGAAGGTGTCAGCGCCATCAGTGCAGCCGTACCTGTCGTCGCTTGGTATCGCGGTCGGGGACGAGACCCAAATTGTTGAGAAAGAAGTGGATGAGATTGCTGGTCTGCGTCGGGTAAGCCTCGTTGTGAATGAGACTTTCAAAGCAATTGCTGACTGGCATGTGGTTCATATTATTTAGGAACATGATGCAATTAAAAACACAAACTGGCGTAAGGAGCAAGAGATCAAGGTGCGTTTTTGGGAATATTTCAACCAGGATCAATTAAGCTGGCGTCTCTAATACGATGCGGGTAATATGTTGCTCAGAAACTCGAAGAGGAAGTCGAGAATATGACGATGACTCTGCACGGCCGTATGGCTGACAATTCCCAAATTAAGTCTCAAATGGCAAACATCGAGAACAAGTCAACGGTATGTTCGTAAATTCTCTTCGATCACTTTTGGAATCTCAGCGGTTTGATGTTCTTCTATAGCTCTACGAGTCCAAGCTAGACGAGGAATTGAAGGATCGTGGCGTGTACAACCACATGATTCAACGTTTGACCCGAGAAGCGTTGGACGCAAAGAAGGCGACGCTGGCGAAGGAGAAGGCATTGCAAGCTCTTCGGCTAGAGCTCTCCAGCGCTATGACTGGCCTGCTTGCAGCACGACAAGAGAAATCAGCGGCCGAGAGTTCATACAAGAAGCTCTACACGGACTGGTGGGAGAAGAAGCAGGCCAACATCCGCGCGCTAGACGACTTGCAGCACGCAGTCGAGCAGACCCGCCTGAAGACCGATATCCTTGAAGCGCGCGAAGTTTCACGTAAGAACAATGTACAGGCAGCTTTGGGTCAGCTCAAGCAGAAGGAGTCGCGTCGTCTTCGTCGAGAATCGTCGGCGCAAATGACGCACTTTTCCGAGATTCAGGAAGAGCTCTCAGACACTGATCGGAAGTTGATGAGCGTGGAGGCCGAGCTGAAGCAGATCATTGAGGCTGCCGGCACGAATGACGTGGAAAAGATCATCGCCAAGTACGTTGGGCGCGAAGAAACTTTGCGTGCCCTCAAAGAGGAGCACACCATCAGCGACGCGCGGATGCGTAAGTTGCGAGAACGTCACAAGCAACTGAACGAGTCCTTGAGTCACTTGCGAAGCGCAGCAGCCAACTCGCGCACGATATACCAAGAAATGGATCAGACGTCGGAGCGCCTGAAGGAGACCGAAAAGGAGGCCGCTGTGCTAGCCGACAAGTGCAACCGCGCCAACGTGCTCATGGATGCTTTTCGTGCGTGTATGCTGAAATGCCTTACCAAGCTCAGCACCGTGCACGGTTCACTGGATTACGACGACCAACACGAGCTCAGCCGAGCAATGGAGACACCAACACCCGACTTGTTGCACCTCATGGAGCAGAAGCTCAACCGTGTCTTGGATGTCATCAATCGCGAAAAGGCCGAGCGTGAGTTGCACCGATCCGAGACTACCACAAATCCCACCAGCTCGGGCTCAGGCTCTGCACTCACTGGCGGCGCCCCAATCACAGACGACAAGCCTGGTTTTCACCAGAGCTCTGTGCGCGCTCCTGCACCCTCCGAGACGGAGGAACATTTCATCTTGCGTATGGCATCAACTACAGCATCACCAGCCAATGTTCGTGTACGCCCCAAGTCACGCTCGAGCGTGGTCAGATCCTCATTCCTTTTGCCTCCTCCCGGGGAGGAGCCAAAAGTTTCTTCGGTTAGACGTGCTGGTCATACCACTGCGCACGACGGTACTTACAATAACGACGAGTCTGAAGACAGCACCAACGCAGGAGCTGCCGTAGACTTAGCGGACGACGAAACCGTGATCGATCGGAACATGCGAAAGAAATTAGTGGGTCTCATCGTGAATCGGGGCAAGCGCGGAAAAAAGTCCTCGACTCAGCCTCAAACGAGTCCTCAACATTAGCAGTCACGTACTAGACACGAGTAACAATATTCAGCAACAGCATATACTTCAAAGTGCACTCCATCTAACTAATTCACCCTGGTCTAGTGACCCGGAAAGTTAAAATATCGTACCTGTCCCTCCTTCACATTAAAATTCTTTAGAAGCAGTCCACACTGCTCAGATTGGCCTCTAAACAAACTGGGCACGAATTATCTTCCACGCAGTGCTCGTGGAAAGCATGGCCACACGGGAGCAATACCACGTCCAAATTGGCGTTGTCTGTACACAACATGAAACACGTTAGCTCGACATCTAACAGTAAAAGCACAGCAAGCTACAAAACGTACTGTCACTGATAATCACCACTGGAAGCTCACAACTTCCGCAAGTGGAGTCATGCAGCTGCACTTCGCCACCCCAGTCACTATTCCGATATTCAAAGGATCGACAAGCCATCGGAGCTGCACCCAAAGACATCCGCGACCGGCTCGTTCCACGCGGAGGACTTATCGGTCTGTAGAGAGGCCCGATATCAATTCCTGTTGTCTCAACCTTACTTAATCTGTGTGTCTTCGTCTCGTCATCATACTTCTTGCACTTGGTTTCCCACAACTCGTATTGGTCTCGACTCATAGCAGGGAAAAGCGCACCCATCTCAAGGTGCAAAATAGCAGCAAGCTGGGGAGCAAAAGAGACTGAGCTCGTGGCTGAAACATCTTCCTTGTACGAAGCCCACACATTGGTGTCCACAATCTCTAAAATCTGCACGATTTCATGTTTTTGGCGCTCTGTGAGTACGTGCGTTTCCACAATCGTGTGATACATTTGTAGTGGTGCAGCAGCAAACAGCATTGGATAGCGAGCAAGAAGACGCATGCCATATCCAAGATCCACCGAATTCAACAGTGCGTGAATCACTGCAGAACACATTCGCTCGTTGCGATTCTCGATTGAGATAGACGCTTGAACTTGACTTAGTATCTTGGATAGGCACTCCTCCGAGCTGTGCGGTAGAACTGCAACGCGCTCGAACACAGCGTCCAAAACCACCAGCTCGTTGCTTTTCGTAATAAGTGTCACCAACTCCGATAGTTCGCTGAATCCCCGTTTAAGTGCAGCCACGTCACCTTCGTCTCGAAGCGACAGTATCGTCAACTCCATTAGAGCAGAGAACGCATTGTTCTCTGCAAACATTTTCCAGCACTTCGAATGGTCGTATGTAAACCTATCTGGTTGGCGAATAAGTGCCGCAACCCACGCGATTCGGCTGGATCTCTCCTCGTGCTCGAACAAGTCACCCACCACTGCACTATCAGCAAAACACAACTCCAAGCATCTGCTAACAACTTGCGCATCTTTCCCAGCTTCGTTGCCCTTCTCTTCAAGAAGCCGCACAAGGTATCGGAAGTACTTCGACGTCTGGGCCAGCGTCGTCGGCTTATAAATTTCACGAGCACCATTTTCGCCCTCTTCTGCTGCTTCCCAATCGAGTTCTATCCCAAACAGAGCTTGCTCAATGTTCCACGGATACAACACCGGGTACTTACTTACGCACAACTCGATAGTTTGCTGAGGGCACTTCTTTAGCAATATGTCCAGCAAGTGCAGCAAGAGGCAAAGAGAGTCCCGCTCTCGCAACGTTGAGAAGGCCTTGCCACTCTCCTTCTCCGAAATCCAACTCACGATATCATCACAAGTTTCCTCCATGTCAGCGCTGGAGACGACCTCGTCCAATACAATCTTTAATGCACCTGTAAACTGGCGAAGGTTGCACACTTCAGCAGCAAGGTCCGGATTAATGTACACACCGTATTTGGCTACGAACGCCTCGGCTTCTTCTGCTGTGGCCGATTCAGTCTCAGAATTGTCGCCATCACTGTCCCAGTGGTAACGTGGTTCCAGCGTCACCGTTATCCCCATCTCGCTTTCATACAGTCTACAAAACTTACCATCAGCGTGGTCTTTCAGGTTCAAGGGATGCAAATGCAACTTCGATCCAGCAGCCCAAATCGCAAAGTAAATCGACACCAGTGTTCGCACCAGGTTCCAGTCGCCTCTGGTCAGCGGTAAGCCATCGCCATCGACAAGTGCCTCGCCACGGGCAAATCCAGTTGTAGTTGCAGGTACATTGAGCCCACTCTTGTTATCGATGGAGTCGTCGCTTCCTTCTGGGCCCTCGTGCTGCGCTGTAGGGTCGAAGCAGTTCAGCCATGCACTAATAGTTGCCTGCACTTGTTTCATGTCACCCTGCAGCAAGTATAAGCTGGTCAGGCATGCGCATACTCTAGTGATTCCAGATGCCGGCCAAAGTCTCCGCGTGAGCTGCTTTGTTTTCTCGGCCGTAGCGGAGGCTGCCTGGAGCTCTGAAGTTAGTTCGCTGACATCACGTCGAATGGTGGGCTCCAACTCTGGTGAAACAGCAATTCGGCCGCCTACCATGCACTTCAGCTTAATTTCACAGCTCGGTGTTGCCCCAAAATGCTTTTGGATCGCACGTTGGGCTGCACGGCCTGCATCCGGCGACATTGATGCTCGATGCACAAGGCGCTGTTTGAGTTTGTTAACAGGAGTGGAAGCGCCCGACGATGATGCTGTGGGGATAGAAGTCTGTACCTTCAGCGACTCGATCAGGGCTGGTTTTGACTCGTGTGGCTGGACTTTCCTCTCATTCTCCTTTACACGTTCTTGGTCGTACACTCTTTCAGTGTGTGCGCTTCCGTTCTCTTTGCTATCCTGTCCGCTTTCAGGAAGGTTCAACTGTTCACTAATGGGTAAATTTGATGTGTACTTGAGGTTTGAGTCCCAAATATCCATCGAAATCGCCTCCAGCAGCACTTCCGTGTCAAGATTGCTTTCATCTGCTTCTCCGATCGTTGACATTGCGATTCGCAACACAGAACACTCATTAGTGTCAGTTTTGAGCCTCTGACCATGTGTATACCTTCGCTGAAAAAGCCTAGGATCCGGGTCGATAACAAGCTCGTCGTCATCAAATTCAGGGAAATCATTAAAGATCCCAGCAGCGTCCGAGCGGCCAAACGGATCCGTGATCATAGACCCATCCATTAGATGCGTAAGCATGCTGCTGCCTGGGATAAACGTTGAAAATGCCTTTGCTGCCGCTGTTGACCCATCTTTTAGTACCGGAAGCAGGTTCATATTCATGGTACCTTCCTCATTTCGCACTTGCTCGGATTGTTTCACTTCCTCCATGACCTCCTCCATGTAATTTTCACGATAGTCGTCAGCAAGCACGGAGTTGGTCCGCGGTAGCTCCGGAATTTCCATCAGTCTCGCTTCCATGAAGGACCCATCAGGCGCACAAATACTTTTGGAGTACGATTGATCCGATGGCGCCAATACATCAAAGTACTCGATAGGTTTGTGCAGAGTGCTACCAGTTCCCAGCGTAACCTCTGTGTCTGCGGAGTCACTTTGACTGGCAAATAAATCACTTGTCGCGGTAGCTGCCGCTGGAACTGCTTGCTGCGGTCGCTGCTTAAATATAACTTGCAATGGCTGTAAATCAGTCGGAGTTGGAAGGCCAGACTCGACTGCCACCCTGTACTCCTCTTCCAGTGCCTTAGTTTTGTCCACAAGTGCCTTCAGGGAAGAAGTTAGCTCATCATAGTCTCCAGATTTTGCACCAATTGTATCCAGATAAGCCAGCCATTGAGATTGTAATGATTCCAAAACAAAGGCATCATTCAGGTTGAACTCAACTGCAAGCTAGATTAAGCAAAAAAAATCGTTTTAGAACATGACCACCAGGAAAACAAGCTAACTGATACAAGCAAACTTACCTCAACAGCTTTCTTCATATCTTCCGAGCCATAGATCTGAAGAAATTGATCACCCGAGCAGGATTGAATCAAAGACACCTTTGGTGCATCACCATGGAGGACGACTAGCGTAGTTTCGTTGACAATCTACTCGACATGGGCGAGCGACGTCAAAAGTTATATCAAACCCAACAAAAGCACTCAATCAATGCATACCTTTAAGTCGTGGATGATGCCCAAATCCAGATGCCACTCGACAATTTCAACGGCAAAGGGGTCGAGGAAGAACAGCACGCTTGATCCTACGTTCCAGCTCACCAGCAATGTTGTGGCGTCTTTCACATCTTGCGGTGCATAGGAAGGATCTTGGACGAACTGGAAGCGGCCAAGCTTGTTAATTGACAAATTACGCGGCTGGATTCCTGAAAAACAGTAAACCGCGTTAGATACTGTGGATCGATCAAAAAATGATATAAAGAAGACATTGCGAAACATACCTTCTTCCATAGCGCACTCTGGACTTCTCAGGAATTGAGAAGGGTTCTTGCTTAGCGAGAATTTCAAGGTCGACGAAACTGTACCCGATTGCGGGTCTGCTACCCAGATTCTCCGCCCCGGTCTACCCGAAAACACTTTGATTTCTCGCTTTTTCGCCGGATCAATCGCTTCGACGTTCAAACTGGTGAAGAAGCACGCGCCATACGATCCTTGCCGCGCCTTCGTACCAATCTGGACAGCACTGCCATCTCCGGCCGCAAGGTTCAACAGCAGCACCCGCAATTGCGACGACACCATCAGGATGTAGGACCGCTCGCTTTTCGCAAGATCTAGCTGAACAGTTATACAATCACAGACAACCGCATCGTCAGCCACAGTCTGCTATAGCTCCAACAGCCGCATAATGACTTGTACAATACCTGTACAATCCCTGTCTCTTCCTTTAGCAACAGCTCAGTGTCTGTGCTGCCGAAGATCGCCGACACGCCAGCGCGAAGCACAGTTTGACACACGAGACCTGCGTTGCAGGCCGAGAAGAGCCTTGCGCCGCGCCTGTCCCACAAGAAGCAGGTGATGGGGAAACCTGCGTGGAAGTCGTGCGAGAACTCGACCTTCTCGCCGATCTTGTGGTAGTCCGACAGCTGGATAGCGTACACGACGCCGCGCATGGTGCCCACCACGAGTCGCTTCTGCAGCGGACAAATGCTCAGACAAGTGACAGCCACGCGGTCATTGCTGGGCGGTGAGATCGTCTTGACCAGGTGGTACTTGGCCGACGCCCGATCGCTCTCGCTGCGGCTCAGCGCCGACGTCGCGTACAGATACACGCTGCCATTATTGGCGCTGTTGCAAAGGATACCCGAGAATGCGGAATTGGGATTACGATAAGTCAGTACTTGCAGTGACCATCACTCTTTTCCGCACTCGGTTGATGCGGCCGAGGATACTTACCCACAAGCAATGAAGTTTTCGGACGCATGCACGCAGGTGAAGCGGACCTTGCGGTTCTGCGTGCCCAAGCCAAGGTCCTTGTAGTGCAGCAGCGGTCGGCTTCGCACGGGGGTGACCGCCGCGTCTCCCCCGTTGGGCGGCATTCCGGGCGGAGCTTGATATGCTGCGGGTCGTCTTCCGGCGTTGACTTGCCTTTTGTATGGGTGCCGCAGAAGTTGAACCGGCCAAAGTCTGTTTTTCTTGTATCTGTTTCATTGGCTGAAATGTGAATACAGATATTGACCAATCCGGACTTTCTGTTGCTGTTTTGCCAGAAAGGTGCAGTAGACACAGTGCAAGCTGGCACGGAAGCGGTTCTCCCATCGACCTCAGCGCGCCCGTGAACGACTATACGCAGTTTTAGCGGTGCCAGCACGCGCGTACAACAGGGACACGGTTCGCTCTTCCAGTGGACGGATCTCCTAGTAGCAGTCGCAATCGCCGCGGCGTTCCGGGCGCCGACAGTCACGCTGGCAGTGCCGCCTCCTCGCGCGCCGAGCATGTACATGCGCTCGGACTTCGCCGCGCTTCGTGTGCGGAAAGATGTGAACGAGGTGCGCACGCGCTGCAGGGCTGTTTAAGTACTGCGCGATGCAGTTGAAGTTTTCTGACTTGGCCGGTTCGTTCTTGTTCTTCTAGCTGGCAAAGGCCAAGTTCACGTGCGCCCAAGCGAGGACCCGCGTGGAGTTTCCCGATGGAGCGAATAATATGCTGCAACTGATCTTTACGATCTCTATCATTGACTTGTCCGGTCCATTTGCCAACGGGGACTTTACCTTCTTCGTGGACATCCCCAAGACGTACCCTTTTCACGGTAAGATATCGCGTGAACATGGTGCTATTGGGTAGAGCGTAATATATTTGCAGTGAGAAACTGCGCTAACTGATGCTAATGTGGTGTTTGTGGTTCTGCATGTGATTTTTGTGATAAATTATAGCTCCCAGCGTGAGGTGTCTGTCGAGGTAACGAATGTCCAGTTGTATCGACTCCCTGTCTTGAGAACTACATGTATCTAATGACTAGATGTGCGCATGTATGTTGTCGTGATTTTCTGTGCGCAGAGTATGGCATCCCAATATTGATATTGCAACAGGCAAGGTTATGATGCCAATTCTTGGCAAAGACTGGCGCCCTGTGCTCAGCATCAACACTGTATTGCTTGGATTACAGGTATTAACCCATCTAACCCTTTGACTGCTCAATGGCGCTGTAGCTAACTCGCTTCTGTACGGTTATGTTTTTTAAGTTGATCTTTCTGGAACCTGGAATCGACTACGTTCTCAACCCTGCGGCAGCGGAGCAGCTGCACCGAAACCCGGAGCAGTTCAAAAAGGAGGTTCAACAGATTCTCTGTGGAGGGAGATTCTACGGCGTTGACTTCCCCCCACATCCGCGGCAGATCGAGATGCAGCGTCAAAGTTGGGGTCTACGGGTTAAGCGGCCTCGCGACGACGAATCTCCTGCGGCAAGTAGCGATTGGGACGGTATGTCAAGCCCGAATGCAAGCGACGCCATCGGCATTGAAGCACCAGTGCTTATGGATTGCACCGACGGCTCCGCTTGGAAACGGTCGCGTATCGAGTAAGCACCCGTCGCTGTCCACCTTGCACTCCACCTCCTCTCCCCACTTGGCAGTTAGTTAGCCCGATTGATCTTTAAATTTTTCGTCACTTGCATCAGCACTAGACAAAAGTCAATATATTTAATCCAATTCAACAGTTTTAATTAAGCCCTTGTCACCGCGAAAGGGTTAGGCCATCTCTTAAATATCAGAAATTGCAATTGTAGTATTAGTACGTGCAATCGCCATCCGTCTAATGACGACGATAGGGGTGGAGCTGCTGCGGGACGCGCAGTCCACAGACACGATGACGCGTCTCCTGAGCCAGGAGATCGCACTGTTCCAGCGCAGTATGTACAGGAACCACAGCCAGCACCGCCGCGCCTTCTTCTTCCAGAACCTGCAGCAGGTTAAACGGTGTCTACGCGATTTCAAGGTGGAGACTCTTGCTGCCACGTTTGCAGAGGCTGCGAGTGTCTTGAAGCAGTTGGAGCTGGAGGCAGGAGCACACCACATTTCCTGGAAATTGCTGGCTTCAGATCTCAAGGTCAGCACGGACGCCGTGCTCCGGAAACTAGTGGCGGTGGCTCAAGCGGCTGCTGATGTGATTCGAGCAGCCCAGAAGACGTATAAAGGTACGACTGCATGAAGCTTCATCGGCTGTTATCGCTGCTGTGTACTGAGTTCCCGTGTCTGGTTTCAGCCCTGATGGTGCAGTTCGCAATGACATACTTTATGCCGTTCGTGCTCACGATGAACAGCATCCTTGCCCGACTGGCTGTGCTGTTCAAGGCAGTGCTTGTACGAGCTATCGAGCTCCATGGAGGAGTCACACTGCTGTATTTGAATGAGGTGACAAAGTCGAATCCGCTGCGTGCCAAGACCACTGCCGTGCAGCTCCGGGGGTACCAGATACCCAGCGACGTCCTCCAGATCGCCAACGCATAGAAAAACGTATGTTACAGATCGGCAACGCAATAGATATGAAGAGCACCAGCGTGCTGTCCAAAACGTACGAGGAATACACGACATAAAATACATGATATCGATAGAAACCAAGCACGAAGCTCAGCATGCACCCAAAAAACACAGTCTGAAAGAAGACTGTGGACAAAATGGAGCAGCTTGTTCTGCTAAGACACAGCAGCTACTGCGCTGCTCTCTAATTACGAGCTGTTCGGGGGAGTAGTGTAGCCCACAATCGTCTTGTGGAACTCCACAACGCCCTGCTCATCATCAAGAAATGCAAGTCAGCACAAGACACGACCAAAACACAGCAGTCCACGCACCTGCACGCTGAGATCCAGTACTCTTGTGGTCATGTCCTCATCCATCTCCACTTGCACGCCAATAGTGCGCATTGCCGGCGCTGCATTGCATCGCAAAAACAACCGTCAGCAACATCCCTACACATACATTTCCTATCATCAAAACCGCTTACCAGAACAGGTGCAGGACTTTTTCGATAGACCGCAGCGGTTGCACTTGTAGTTGGACGGTACCAACGGACACACGTGGCCCTTCTTGGGTTCACCGCACTACGCATCATACAAACTATCAGCTTCCTCTTCACACGTCGGGCAACCCCGAGTCTCGCACCTTGCTGCAGCGGTAGTTGCCTCGGTTCCGATTCTGCGACTTGGCTGTGAGCTCGAGATCGAAGGTGGCGGCGTCCAGCCCGATCACGGCCTTGTTACCGTCCTGCAGCTGGTCCATGAAGCCGCCAGTGGGGTCGGCACCAGGCATCGTGGGCATCGCACCCATTCCGTAGTCCATCATCCCCACTGCAGCAGCAAGAACACACAAAATCATCAGCCCTTTGCGATGCAACTACCACCTCCTAGTCCACTTACTGCCATTCACGTCGATCGGCACGTTCCCGTTCATCTTGTACGTACGTCCTTGCTTGACGTCTTGCGTGCGGGATAAAGTGACTGACACGACTGAGAAAAAAAATCGATGCTCACATTACTTTTCACCTACTCGTTTACGTTATTTAACCTCAGTACATATATTCGTTTTTAAACGAACTATCCAATTGATAGCAGATAAAGCGACAATTTCAACATTTCAACACGAAATCAATCGATTCTTTGATGTTAATTAAGTTCCACAGCTTGTTCCACAGCTTGTAAAGTCTGTAATTGGTCAGCATAAGCCAACATTTGCCAAACCTGCCATCCTCGCCCCGCCATCGACCGCACCAAGGGCACCAGGCAGCCATGTCGTTCAACTTCGGCGCGTCCTCCGCGACTCCTTCGGGCGGCTTCAACTTCGGGGCCAGCTCTGCCGCCCCCGCAGCGTCTACATCTCCCAATACCGGCGGTTTCTCCTTCGGTGCGGCATCCAGCGCCCCCGCCACGTCCACAGCGTCTTCCTCCGGCTTCAGCTTCGGCGCCAAGCCAACGGCAGCTCCCAGTACCAGCAGTGGCTTCAATTTCGGGGCGACGTCCTCGACGCCTGCAGTACCAGCCGAGGCTAAGACCAGCGCCACGTCCGCTCCGTCGACAGGCTTCAACTTCGGATCAACTGCCCCTTCGTCTACTGCTGGATCCACTGGAACTTCCGGCTTCAGCTTCGGTGCCAAGGCACCAGCAGCAGAGGCCAAGCCAGCAGCTTCGAGTGGCTTCAACTTTAGTGCTACCTCAACAACGGCGGAGGCTAAGACGCCAGCTCCGGCTTCATCGGGCTTCAGCTTCGGTGGAGCGTCCACGACTGCAGAAGCAAAGCCAGCGGCACCCACTTCGGGTGGCTTCAGCTTTGGTGCAAAACCTGCGACGGATGCTAAGCCTGCGGAGGCCAAGCCAGCTACTGGGTTTTCCTTTAGTGGGAGTTCCACTGCTTCTAGCGCTGCTACTAGTACGACAACTACGTCGACGGGAGGATTCAGCTTTGGCGGTGCGAAGCCGACGACTTCTACTGCCGCAGAGAGTAAGACAGAGACGACGGCACCGACGTTAGCGTTCGGAACGTCTACGGCGTCGAGTGCTGCGAGATCGACTACGACTGCCACTTCGACTGCGGCCACCACGGCCATCACAGCTCCTGTTACGGAGACGGACAAGCCTCCGGCTGAGTACATGGGTCGAACGATTGAGGTATGACTGGTGAATTGTTCGTGTGATGAAGATTTTGAGATGTACTTACGTTCTGTTTTTTTAATATTTCAATTGTGCAGGATATCATCAACGCGTGGAGCGAGCAGCTGGAGCGCAATGCGGACACATTCACCACTGAAGCTGTTAAAGGTACGGCAATTCACCACGAATAGTGAAGGTGTGGCTGGTTGATGTTGACTTTACGCTGCTTTATGTATCTTAACAGTGAGCAAGTGGGACAGCGACCTGATGGACAGCCAGCGAAAGCTTGGCGACATTGCCGGCGACGTGCGGCGTATTCAGGTGGCTCAGAACGAGCTGGACACGAACTTGGACACGATCTTCGCTTACCAGATGGAGCTGAAGTCAACGCTTGAGGTACGACTATGATCGTGATAATTGGGGTGCGAAGTAGCTAGTGCTGACATCTTCGATGGATATCTTTGCAGCAATTGGAGAAGAGCGTGGACAAGATGTATGAATCTCAGGACCAGATGCCCGTGGCCGCCGATATTGAGCGCGAGCAGACCCTGCAGTTGTCAGTGGATATCGATGACCAGTTGAACTCGATGACGACGACGCTGAAGGAGACGGTAGAGAAGCTGAACAAGGCTCAGGACGATGTGGCAGACGACAACAACCCGATGGTGCAGATCATGAAGGTGCTCAACGTGCACCACAACTCGCTCCAGTGGATTGAAGGCAGCGCTGGCCGGATCAACAGCGATATTGTGCAGCTGTCGCGCAAGCTGCAGGACTCGTCGATTTAAATGGCCGCAGGCACGAAGCAAGCAAGAAGCCGCTTTTGTGGCCAGCGTGCAGTACCGCCGGACTGCTGAATAGATATCGTTTCGCTTTATCTGATGCTGCGGTAGCTGTATCCATGGCGTTGTGGTGATCTAACTTGCTATGAAACCCTTATAGTGGCTGGATGCGCGGGTCATTCAAGCATCGTGATCGGTCCGTGGGCCTCGGAGGCGATCGACATCATCGAAGCTGCCAGGTCCGTGAGCGTCGATCCAGCGCTGGAAGTTCGCGCAGGTGGCAGGATACTTACAGGGAGCTCGACTCTGATGGGGCTTATGAACATGGAGAACTCACACAAGAGTGCGATTGTGTATGTGCAACTCAAGAAGCTCCCAATCGTCGTCGGGAAGTGAACCTGGTCATCCAGATTAAGCTGTACAGGACACTCGAGCATGTCGCCGTGTTTTGGGCCCGAACACTTGGCTTCAGCGACTGGCCGTGCGCAGACGTCTTCTGTTCCATCTGGATGCTGTACCGTCACCTTCTGAATGAGCTGGACTCTGACCTGTTGTACGCCGACGGACGCTGTGTGGTTGTTCACGTAGCACTCGACTATCGGACTCTCATTGAGAGTGAAAGCGTCTCGTGGCATGGAAATGGCGAGATGGGAAGTGCCTCGACTCAGACAACCAAACCAGCGGAGCGCCTTGGACACTGTACGCTCGACTGAGTGAACTTCAACGTGTGACTGCGTTATGGAACGCACCACCATGTCGGTGCTTGCTTCAAGGTCCGAGACGAAGCGGCCCTGCACTTTGATAGTCGCCGTCACGGTGTATTTGATGCTGGCGTGTAATGCAGACACGTCTCCATTCAGTGACTGCACGTTTAGCACACCAGGTAAATCTGCTGGTAACGTGTATGTGAGCGGATAAAGATATTCACCAATCTCGTACGGAACTGGTAGGGGTTTGTTCAGGATCTACATAAAGCACGTTAATCAGCGAGAAATACAGCATAAGAGGACAATTGGCCACTCCTTACCTCATGACGGAGGATCTGGTGGAAGCGTGAGTGGTGGTCTTTGCCTTCTTTCCACTGCGCGATCTCCTCACCAACAATAGTACACACCAACGCTGCACAAGCATCAAGTTAGTCCTTGCCTTGTAACTTACACTACACAGCATAACAAGACGCACCTCCAGACTGCAGTGGTTCGCTTACAAGAACCGTGATGCGGCCAGTGACCAGGTCACCGGCTCGATATTCGTCCTTCTCGACGCTAATGTAAAGTTCTCCTTTGACGCCAATGTCGCCGCTGAAGTTTTCCTCGCCCAACTGCTCGTCCAACGCTGTCACCGGCACTGGTGTCGTGGTTTCAGAGTAGTCATCGTCATCCTCCTGCTCCATGTGCGGGATGGACTCTTCATCGCTCGACGCCATGGTCTTTAACTGAGCTCTTCGGTGCGCCAATGGCAAAATGTCTTCATCTCGCTACCAACAGTGTAGAAAAGACCCTCGCTCGTGCATGATGGTGCCGTGTCGTCGTCCCGCGGGCCGTGACAGCTTGCAATGTGACGCAAGGAAGACTTCCCACTCGTTGAACGTGAGTCCACAGTTTTGAAAACCCCAGCCTTTTCCAGGTTAAAAGGCGACCTGGGTGGGTGGAATAAATCAAAAGGCACTAAAAACTCTATACTGTATTAACCCTTTCGCGAGGAGCAGTTATAGGCTCTTCGTAACTATAGTATACAAAGTTAAGTCAAATCATGGTAAAAGGGCGCAAAAATCGCCCTTTTAGCTGTTGATAGAGACAGGGGGGTGAGCAAATCAAACAAGATGCAGCTGGGAATGATGACTTTCAACCTAAAAGGGTGCAAAATTCGCCCTTTTAGGTTGCGTTTTGATTGGCTAATAAGTGAGCATTAGGAGCGATTGAGGCTGACCGAGGCATCTACTATCGTGATTGGTCAAAACAAAAAGGTATAGCGTACCTCCATGGAAATATAACGCCGAAACTTACGAAAATATTCGCCTCACGGCCCTTTTTCTGGACGATGACGCGTCAGCGTTGGTCGGTGGATGATGCTGGGCTGCTGCAGCTTTGGCGCGGGTTTTCGCGCTCGCTTTTGCGCGTTCGTTCCGCGCCAATATCAAATGGGCGCGAACAACAAGGCTACAGCGCTGAACTGGGCTGGCATGGCCTGCAGGCGCCCACGCCCAGATAGAGGGCTATAAGTGATGCTACAGGATGGTCAATATGGGCTTATAACCACTCTGCACCAGCGAGAAGCTGAGCGTGGTCCGGCATTGATTAAGGTTGTAAGCAAGTATCTTCAATTTTGTATGTCACCGTAAAAGTGATATCAAAAACGCAGTCCACTGGTGCATATATCTAAGATTGTCTATGGGATATAGGGAGCTGTATATCAAATGCTTTGCCGCGAAATCTTGGCGCCCAAAATTTGGTGGATTCTCTACAAATACATATCTTCGAATTTTGAATGTGCATAACACATGTAAATTGATATCATATGTGTATTTATTAACCTTTATATTATTGACGAATAGACGACGCGTATCAGCCTTCCATCGATTCCCGATCTCATTATACGGAAATGGCTGAAGCGCCGCCCCGACAGAAGTGCAAGCGGGACGAGCCGCCAGGCGCCAGGAAGCGCCGCCGCGTGAGATCCAGCGTCGAGAGGGCATCTGCGGAGACAGCCAGGAGTCTAGGAGGCGTTGCGGCGTTCAAGGACGTGTAGGGGGCATTGGTGAAGGCCGGCTGGACTTCCAAGCGGCCATCCAGCAAGTGTTTGGACTCGCGCTACAAGTATATTCGGCCTGGGGGAAGGCACGATGGCGAAGAGGGGGCTGACTACCTCCTTGGCGAGCTCGCCGTCTTAAGGTACATTGAGGACATGCGCGTGGTTGCTGCAGAACAAGCAGCTCAGGTCTCAGGCAAGACAGAAGGAGCTGCAGATTTCGATGGGCTGCCTGTTCTAGTAGCGTAGCTAACGTTGTGCTTTTTTGTGGTGTAGCAGATGACGTCAGTGGCGCTTTCGATCAGGCAGCCGACGTTGAACCCAACGAGAAAGGAGATCGCGACGAGGAGGCGGCAAGAGCTTCCGGTGCAGCAGGTGCGGCTTGCAGCGTTGTCGTGCCTCCCAGAGCTTATGCTAAGTCTAATGGCTGTTTCCTGTTGTGTAGGCATCGTTGGGCGCGGCGGTGAGACTGGGTCGACGTCGGCGCGGGCTACGATGACGCTGCCGGTCATGTAGCTGTCGCCGGGCGTAGTGCGCAAGCAGGAAGTGGAGGACGCACAACCCGACGTGTTGCGAGCACGAATAGCGCAGAAGGTGTGTGGTATGCGTTTAAACAAGCTATTGGCGATGCGATATCTGACGTTGTGGCTGTTGGTGACGCAGGAGTTGAAGGTGATGGCTGCGAGGTGGGTGGCGACGACGGCGTGAGTATCAGCTTCAATTACGGCGTCAGTGGCGCTGCCGGTCAGGAAGGCGTTGCTGGGCGTGGCGCGCGGGGCCGTGGTGTGCGAGGAGGCCGTGGAGGACGCACAGCTCGACGGGCTGCGAGCACGGCCAGTGCAGAAGGTGATGCATGCGTTTGAACCTACTATTGACAATGCGATATCTGACGTTGTGGTTATTGGTGGTGCAGGAGACGAAGTTGATAGCAGTGAGGTTGGCTTCGACATGGACGTCGGCATGGACGTCGATGGCGCTGCTGGTCAAGCAGTCGGTTCTAGCCGTGGCGTCTGTGGTCTGGTTGCTGCAGCCCCCGACTCGCCGCGGCCGGGTAGTGCAACAGCCACGGGGGAAACAGGAGCTGCTACGACGCCATCATATACACCGCCTATCATGCTTCAGGACGTCTACGTGAGCAAGTTGGTTGCGTTCTCACCCGACAAGGAGCGATGGATGAAAGCGAAGATCTACCGGCCTATTGGCACTGCCTAAATTATTGGCTGTGTGCATCGGCTGGTCAAGAAAGGGAAAAATGCTTCGCTCTTCCAGATTCGTTGGCTGGACAGCCAGTTCCAGAGTGTTGTGGAGCACATCAGTGTCGGGGTGGTGCAGCTTGGCATCAAGAATTACGTAGCGCTAACACGAGTAAAGAACCCGGATTGGAGGATACTGGTTCGACCAGATCCTACCGATGAGATCGACTTTGAGGAGGACAATTCGGATTGCGAAGAAGAAGTGCTTCAGGCTTTTGACCCCTCGAAGTTGCTTCCAACCAGCCTCGCAGAGGTTGAAGCCATCAAAAGTATGCGCTTTGATCCGAATGGAGAAGTTGAAGGGCCGTCATATCTGTACCAGCACAGCGACGGATCGACACAAACCTACTTGCGGCCTGAGTTCAAGCATTTGTTTGAGCATTCTGCCAGCTCGAGCTTCTTTGCCTACAGACCCCTCTACTTTTGGCGCCAAGTGCTGCATGAAACCAACATGTACGCAGTGGTGAACAACATACGCATGGCGACAATGTTCACGCTCGACGAGCTCATGATTTTTTTGGGCATTCTCTTCTTCATGGCCATGAATGACAAAGGCGAGTACGCTAACTACTGGGGGCTACAAGCTGAAGATCTAATTTTCGGTGGTGTTACCACATCGCTGGACGGCATCATGACCCTCCATCGATTCAAGCTGCTGCGTCGATGTCTAAGCTTCAATGCTACTCCCAACACACTAGACCAAGATGCGGCAGCACGCATTCGGCCACTCCTGAACTTGCTCAAGATTACCGGAGGGCAGTACATTCACGTGGGGCGAGATGTTGCTCTCGATGAGGCCAGCGTTGCCTGCCGCTCACGCCAAGGCCGCCACATGATAGTGTATAATCCCATGAAGCCGACAGGGGAATACCACTTCCGGCTCTACATGGTGTGCTGCTCTACGACATGGATCGCGTTGAACTACAAGCTCCACTGCAATCGGAGCGACATCTTAGATCGACTGAGTGGTGTGGTGGATCAAGTTGAAGCGCAGAACTTGAGAGAAGAGTTGGGGGACGTGTCAAAAATCAGACAGCATGTGTTAGAGGTGACGAGGCCACTATTTGGAACAAATCGCATTGTCAACATGGTCAATTACTATACCTCGGTTCAGCTACTTCAGGAGCTTCGGCTGAAGGGTCCCTATGGCCGTGGCACTATCCGCGCAAACAGCAAACACTTCCCGGTCCACACTATCTTATACAATGATGACTGTACCCGTGGAGACTATCGCCAGGCTGTCTCACACGACCACAGTATGCTTGCAGCGTCGTGGTGCGACGGAAACGTGGTCAACCTGGTCTCTAATGCTGACTGTACACATGTTACTACTGTAACCCGCATGGTTGGCACTGAGAAGCAGTCGTTTCCTGCTCCGGAGTGCGTTGCCCAATACAACACCAACATTCAGGGTGTTGACAGGCTAGACCAAATAAGAGGACGATTCTCTACTGCAGATGGCCATTCATACAAACGGTGGCACAAGATGCTGGTTCTCGCCCTCATCGATGTGGCGAGATCTAACGCGTATCTTACGCGGCGTTTGGTGAAGTCGGATCCGGCGACTCGTGACCCCCATAGAACGTTTGTGATGGAGCTAGTGGGTGAGCTTTTGAACGGGCAATGGAGGAACGCACCCAGTGATGGTCGGATGCTGTACAGTGGAGGGATGCTCGACGACGGAGAAGCGGAGGAGGTTGGCACGCCGTCGTCTCAGCGGTCTGCAGGTAAAGCTGCTGTGCTCACGACGACTGCGTGTGCGTCCGTGTCGTCCAGACAAATTCACGTGGAGAAGAGCAGAAAGCGCCGCCGCTGTATTGTCTGTAGATGGGAGGGAAGATATCCTACTGAGGTGACCAACTATTGTCTCACACATGGTGTCTGCCTGTGTCGGGTTGTACACGACCGCCCTGCCAAGCCATGGATGTGTCCGGCGACGACATCAACATGCTGGGATAAATTCCACCAGTTCTACTATCCCAACGAGCTTTTCACAGATAAGGGGAACGTGCGGCGCCACTCCACTCTCGCCAAGTTGAAGGTCATGCATGAACCTAAAGTCGTACGGCGACCTGCTGCTGCTCGCCGGATTGCTTACGGACCAGGCGTCGCTGGTGCCGCTCACGGACTCGGCGGCGCAGTCGCTGTCTCTCACGGTCACAGCGGTCGTGACGTTAACGGGCTCGGAAGTGATGGTCTTGGTGGTGGTGGGCTTGCTGCGTTCGGGCTTAGCGGCAATGTTGCGCAGGGACTATCTGCGTTTGGATCAGGCAGTGGCGGTGCTCACGGACTTAGCGGCGACGCGGCCGACAGACATGGCGACGACTCGACCGACGGGTATGGCGACGCAGCCCACAGACTTGGTGGCGGCGGCGCTCACGGACTTGGCGGCGCTCTCGGACGTGGTGGTGACGCGAGCCACGGATTTGGTGGAGGAGCCCACGGACTTAGCGGCGACGTAGCTCACAGACTTGGCGGTGGCGTGGGTCGGATGCACGGGAGCTGAACAATGTAGACTCAAAATTTCCTATGGTATATGTAAATTGGATGAAGGGACGACTTCCAGCTACGATGTACTTGGATCTGCTGGTCTAGTTCCCAGCACTTGCAAAATGGCTCCGAACACGTGGAGCGATGCCTTGGGCAGAACTGTGATGTTGCGACGACCACGCGTGCCATTGACATTGCGCTGAGTTCCCGTGAAACTACTAGCTTTGCATCTTCTTCAAATAGAAAAACGTTTGCAGAGACAATAGTGGCGTCACAAATGGGAGGCTGCCTTGACATCGAAACATCCCTAACGTCTACGGGCTTGAGCAATATCTTATCAAGTTGTGGGTGATGCTTGAACTGTTGTTGCATACAGCGCTGTCCGAGCGAGACGAGTTCACTTCGAAGCTCGACGCCAATACAAACTCTGACGTCCGTTGCAAGAGCGACTTGGGCGAGGATGTTGCCCACTCCAGCACCAACATCGAGGAAGACGTCTGCTTCGTCGAGTGGACCAACAGCTGCGAGTATCAGGGAGACGCCTGGCGGGAGCACCTCGCCCGCATTGTCGTAGGCGCGTCCAGCTTGTTGACGAACATCATTCGCACTAATGCTTCCGAAGATGAAATCCACTTCTTCGGCAGCTTGTACTTCGTTTAGTTTAGGTGAGTGCTGGCAGTATACGGCAGCATCCCCCAGCACCCCCTCCATCTTCGCCACCAGAATACACCAAGTCTGCAGCACCAACAACAATACATCGACATCAGCAACGTAGCCATTATGATCAGCCTAACGATGTCACTCGCACCTGATACACTGTCGGCACTTGCCACCCGCCGAGCCGTAGATCCCCCGCGTGCACCACGACCTCTTGCCCCACGATGGACATCACCTTCTTGCCTGGTGGAGCCGCCGACACCCTCCCTAGCGCCGTCTGCAACCCCACAAGCGCCAATACCAACCCCTGCATCACATACAGCACACGTTAGCCATGTCAACCCACTTGTAGCTCTAAGACGCGAGGCGTACCCGAAGTACTTGCGGCTCTAGCCACCAGTGGACCCGCGCGTCCTCCGCGCCCCTCACACAGACCAGGCTGTCGACTGCCAGGACGGCAGCTACTCCTCCAAAAACACCAAAACGCTAATGATTAGAAATTGCACCACCATAGTCCGCCCTGCACCACACGGCGTACCTACTGCTGTTGGAGCGCGTACTGCTCCCTGGCCACAGTGACTTTGTTGTCCTTGGAGTTCTGCGGCAACCGACTGGCTAATTGCGCCACCGACGCTCGTAATGGTGTTGTCATCAGCATCCCCGTCGCCAACGACTGCTCCTACATATTCAACAAGTACAACATCAGTCTCACAAGCCGCACGAACACCCCCACAATGCATGCCGCAGCTGATGCGGCTGTGGTGACAGCTGGATGGTCTCCGCGGTCGCAGTGACCTCCCTGTCGCACGCTGAGGCCCTGAACGTGCGCCGACGGCGAAGAGTGCACACGGTTTGGCCTTGCTGGCCGCTGCGAAACGCGGGGTGGTGGTGGTGGGAGCCCTGGCGCGCTAAGAAGGCGCCTCGAATACAGGCCGCCTAAGAAGCACGGTGGGAAGCCGCTAATCGACTTCCCGTACGTCGTCATGAGGCTGGCTAGCCTGAGCCGGAGCTGGAGCGCAGGGTGCTTGGTCTTCATTCGGCGGGCCACATAGTCCCACGTGATTCGTAGGCCCTCCCTCTCGAACTGAAAGGCGATCTGCACCAACAGCTTGTCTTCAGCGTCTGCAAAACTAGTGCGCATTAGTCTTGAGATAAATATAGCGAAACGAAAAGTCAGGTAGGTGCATTGATCTTACGTTTTGTATGGTTGCGATGAATCGGGGCCTCATCGTTTATGCCGCGCTGGTGCCGTGTGGCAAGGGCCGATTACGGCCGTCGAGGCAATAAAATACAGGGTACAGCAGCAGAAAATCCAAAATTACCCCCAGTCCCTTTGCATTCACTGATCTGATTGGTAGTTATAAAACACGGTAGGCAGAGAGTAGGAAAAGGCTAAAAGGGCGCAAAATTTGCCCTTTTAGAAGGTCATTTATCTCCGTGTTTTGATAACTGCCTTAAAAGGCGAAAAATGCGCCGCACCGCGAAAGGGTTAAAGTAAACATAAAAACCTTTGTAATTTGGGTTCCAGAATTCGGATTGGACAGTGGATACCCATATTTCATCACATGAGCGTCTCCGAGATCCCCATCATCTCGTTAGATGACCCGCAGCAAGGCCAGAAGCTGGCCGACGTCTTTGCGCGCTTCGGGTGCTGCTACCTCACGGGCCACGGTATCTCGGACGTGCTGTCGAAGCATATGATGCAAAGTGCCGAGTCGTTCTGCGCTCTGCCCGACAACACCAAGGCTGCGATCCCAGTGGTGCAGAACGGCAAGGGATTCACGCGCGGATACATTGGCGTAGGTAAGGAGAGCGGCAGTGCCGAGCGTGTGGAGGTCAAGGAGGCTTTCTCGTACGGCTACGAGTGGCCCGAGGACAAAACGGAGCCGTTCGCCAATGGATTGCAAGGCCCCAACGTCTGGCCCCAGGCCGAGGACTGGCCCGTGCGCAACCGTGAAGTACTTAACGAGTTCTTCAAGAAGATGACGGCGGCATCACGTGCCTTGGCTCGAAACCTGTCGCAGAGTCTCTACGGCTCTGCGGATTTCCTGGACGACTATTGCGATCAAGGCGAGACCATCTCGCTCATGCGCATGTTCCACTACTTCCCGTACGAACGGTACGCGGGCTTGACGGGCGGTAAGGGCGCTCTACCGGATAATTTCCAGGAGTTCATCGGCTCCAGTCCGCACACGGACTGGGGTTTCCTCACGCTCATCATGCAGGACCCAGTGGGCGGCTTGCAGGTCTTCCACAACGAGAAGTGGGTGGACGTGCCCTACGTCCCCGGTACGCTCGTAGCCAACGCTGGGGACTACCTGTCACTAGTCACGGGCGGCAAATGCCTGTCACCCGTGCACCGAGTCGTGGCTGATAAGCGCGAACGCTACTCACTCGTGTTCTTCTACTATCCCGACTTCGATGCTGTCATCCCGTCAGTCAACGACGTTAAGGAGCTGCGTATCGGAGGCGACGCGAGAAGTGCGACTGACAGCAAGCCGTTCAACAACTTGCTGGATGGAACGGTGCGTAAGATTGACGGGTGCTTTGGCGAGTACATTATGGACAAGTGGGCTGGAGTGCAGCGCTAACTTCCAAGATAGTTGTGTATATCGGAACGTCTTGGTTGCTGCTCCGACGTGCTCAAGAATACAAAATACGTCTCTGTGGTAGGTTTTTCACATCGAATGCGTGCAATGAACCCCCATGTTGAAGCTGAATGAATAGCGTGAACACTTTAACTCGTCCTGACCAAAAACCTTTTTCGTCGAACTGTTTTCGTCGAACTGTTTTTCGTCCAGCAAACACCAAAGGTATATCTACAAACGCGTCGAAGACGATGTCGTGGAGCCTCGAGACGATAATGCGCGTTGTTTTCTCTCTCAGTCCTGAAATTGCAACCATCCTCACACCTGCACACTCAACTCGATTTTATTCAATCGACTAAGTGCTCTAGGAATGAGCGTGCTCGCAAGTGGGAGCTCAGCCTTTTGTCAAACGATATAGACGAGCATTTCATCTATGAAAGTGATGCGTCAGCGAAAACCGCGGAAGGCAAATCCGTGGATGTCACCAAAGCCATGGACGACTGGATGCACCCTAACTGCCGCCGTACAAAACATCATAGTTATCTTCTAACTACATGTACAAGTACCCTGTGATCAGAGGTGCGTACCCTCACGTACTGGACACATGACGAATCGTCGTGGCAGTGCCTACTCCAGCTTTTGTCCCTTCCAACTCGACGCCGACCACGACCCAACAATGGACGGTTGCAAGGCGAAAAGGTTAGAACTGTTGCCAGGAAATTGTAGAACGTAAAGCAAAACTCGAAACTGGATGTGTGCTGCTTTCGTCATAGTCGTCAAGATTGAAAACGGTAAAGTGGTGCAGATTCTGAGCTTGCTGAGATCTAGGAAAGCCTCCATCGCAGCAGTCGCGCAATCGACAGGCGCAACCGCTTCAGTACGTCGATAACCCCCTTCAACCGGACTGTGACCCCATTCCATAATGAAAATATGTCGTTTCAAATGGCCGTTACTCATTCAACGCCTGTGTCCCAATGCGCCTGCGTGGCGTGCAGCGCGTGTAGCGGCACCATTCTTCATTTCGCCGAGTCTGAAGTACGTACATCCGTGTTTGCTGCAAATGCTGAGTGTTGCCCAGTCATCGCTTGCGGTCATCATCGTCGTGGTTGCCATCGCCACCACTTCCTTCAAGCCAGACAACGTCCGACTTCGGAATGTTCCGCCTTCGCTGCAGAAACCCTCGCAAATAACCGATGTCTACAGTGCGTTGCTGGCCCGCGTCAACAAGGAACGTGCCGCAAACGGACTGCCATCACTGTGTGCAAGTACCAAGCTGCAGAAGGCCGCTCAACGACAGTCGAAAGATATGGCAGCGAACGACTTCCTTCACCACGTCGGATCGGACGGATCCACGGTCCCAAGCCGCATTGCGGATGCCGGTTACAAGTGGAAATCGATTGCTGAAAACGTCGCAGGTGGCCAAGCGGACGCCGATGCAGTCGTGGTCACGTGGATGAACTCCACCGGTCACCGGATGAACATCCTGGGCGACTACACTCACTTCGGTGCGGGCTACACCTTCAACCCGGACGGAATGTACACGCACTACTGGGCGCAGGAGTTTGGGACGAGCGACATCGAATCCTGCGACGCCTCCCGACCGATGTAAGCAAAGAGCTTAGACCCTTTACGTTCATGTTTAGATGGCCACGCATCGTATAATAGCATAGCGAGAAACGTTCCGCAAAAATGGTTTTCACATCGATATTTTACAGTAGAAACCCGTGCTGTCTTAGAACTTCGGGTCACAGTCGTTCACTGCGCTAACCTTGCCAGGGACTTCAGGATCCTCAGCGGATCGCTGAGCCTCCGGTACAGGAGTTGTGTCTTGTACAGGAACTTCCTTTTTGGTGCCGGTAGCACCTTGGACCTTGCCAGACTGTTCCTCGGGACATGGAACTTCAGCTTCCGGTGCCTCGGTCACGTAAGCCGCAGTCTTTGGGACTGGCGTCTCCTCGTTGTCACTCTCGTCCTGTACGTCGTCCTCATTCTGAGCAACTTGCTCCTGGTCGGGGCTCTGGTCCTGGTTGTCCGAGTCTGAATCGCAGGCTTCCGTGTCTCCCTTGCCGAAGTCCTGGGTCCAATAGTGCTTGTACTCGCTGTTGTCGTTGTAGGCGTACGAAACTCCAAGCATCGTGTACTCGCCCATGATATTCGAACGGTGCTCAGGCGAGTGCATCCAGGCATCCATGACGGCCTGGACATCTTCCTGTCCAGCAGCGACGTTCTCACCGACAGCGCTCCACTTGTAGCCCGCGTCAGTGATACGTTGCGACATCGTAGAGCCATCGGCGCCATCGTGAGCCATGTAGTTGTTCTGGGCCATGTCGTCGCTGTGACGCTGGGAGGACGACTGCAGCTTCTTGTTACCGCAGACGGGAGGAAGGCCTTCAGCAGCACGCTCCTTATTGACGCAAGCCAGCATTTCGGACAGGAAGTCATTGGACTGCGAGTACATTGCGCCCAAGCTTCGCTGCGCCTGACGCAGGTTGGCGGCTTCAGAAACGCCGTTAGCTGCGGCGAAAAGGAGCAAGACTGCGGACGAGGTCTTCGAAATGATCATCATGGTTGAGTTCTAGCCGTTGCCGTTGGAGATAGGAAATTGAATAATGACTTCGGTGTGGGGGCATTTGGGGCGCGAGAGCACCTTGCGTGTTCTGGAGGTAAGGTATGTACGCATTGCCACATGGAGCTCGCCTGTCGCGTTCGTTAGCCTGGTCTTCAGGTGCGTAGGGAGGTTTTGAGGGAGGAAGTCCACTAAAATGGTTGCCAGATGCCTCAGACATACTTACTTCCAAGTACTTCGAAGTATGTTTTAACACCGCAAGGTTAGTATCGCCCACGAATTGGCAGGTGTCTCGACTCGACCCCATACGGTGAGGTATCCCTACGCAAAACGATACTTGCATGCACGTGTATTATTGGGCTCGTCACAGCCAGCGAGGTACATGTAACATCGCCAGCCGCTTTTCTTATCGATTACCAATGCGGTGTGAACACCACAAGATGCCTGTCAAGTGTAAACGTAGCTGTGGTGCTGTCGCAACCGAGACAACAGAGAACGCCAATGTTAGCATGAAATACGTGAAGTATCTATGGAATCGAGCCTTCAACATTCATTTTTACGTGGAAAACTAGAATATGCAGTAGAAGAAGAGAAAAAAAACAAAGAAAAAAAGATCTCACCTCACGCGACAGCAATCCTTAGAAGCCTGTGTCGCAGTCCTTGCCGTAAGGGTGTTTGTCAGTCGCCGGGATGTGGGCGCTTGGGGTGGCGTAATTTTTGTACACTGCTGGTGCAGGAGTAACCTCGGGAGGGTCCACCACGACCACAGGGGTTTCTTCTGGCTGCTCAACGACGGGAGCATCCGTCTCGTGTCCGTCGGCGAAAGCCTCAGGCGGGTCCACAATTGCAATCGGTGTCTCGTCTTCGTGTGATCCGTACGGAAGTGGGTCAACCACGACGACTGGGGCGTCGGTGCAGGGCGCTTCCGTCTCCTCGTAACCAACGATAGGGGTCTCGGCTTCGTGCGATCCGTATGGAAGTGGGTCAACCACGACGACTGGGGCGTCGGTGCAGGGCGCTTCCGTCCCCTCGTAACCAACGATAGGGGTCTCGGCTTCGTGCGATCCGTATGGAAGTGGGTCAACCACGACGACTGGGGCGTCGGTGCAAGGCGCTTCCGTCTCCTCAACATCAACGATAGGAGTCTCGGCTCCGTGCGATCCGTACGGAAGTGGGTCCACCACCACGACTGGGGCGTCGGTGCAAGGCGCTTCCGTCTCCTCAACATCAACGATAGGAGTCTCGGCTCCGTGCGATCCGTACGGAAGTGGGTCCACCACCACGACCGGGGCGTCGGTGCAAGGCGCTTCCGTCTCAACGACAGGGGTCTCCGATCCGTACGGAAGTGGGTCCACCACAACGACTGGGGGATCGGTGTGAGTGGCATAAGTCTCTTCGATAGGGGCATCCGTGCATGGTGCATCGGTCTCCTGCACATGAGAGTAGCTGTCTTCCGTGGTGAGACTTTTGATTGTCACGGGCTCATCCACCGAGGTGGTGTCCGTCTCAACCGGGGTCTCTTCATCAGCAGTGCCCTGCACCTCACTAGCAACGTTTCCACCGTCGCATTCCTCAGCATCACCCGTTCCAAAGTCCTGGGTCCAGTAGTGCTGGTACGTAGTGTCGGTGTTGTGCGCATAGGCGCAGCCAAACATGGTGTAGTCGCCGAGGATATTCTCGCGGTGGCCGGGAGAATTCATCCAATTCTCCATGACGGAATCGACGTCAGGTTGACCGGCAGCAACGTTTTCGGCCACAGCACTCCAGTCGTATCCGGATCGTGTGATCCGCTCCGAAACACTCGTCCCGTCGGTGCCCGTGTGATCCATGTAGTTGTTAGCTGCCTGGTCATCGGAGTGCCCTTGAGCTGCATTTTGGAGCTTCTTGTTGGTGCACAGTGCTGGTAAGCCGTGAGCCGCTCGCTCTTGGTTGACACGGGCGAGCATGGCGGAAAGGTATTCGCTCGACGAGGTGTACGTGTGCAAGTTCCGCTGCCCTTGCCTGAGGTTGGTAGCTTCAGCCACCGCAGCGATGACGAGCAAGTACGAAATCAAAGGCCGTAGAACGAGCATATTGCAGGGTAGCAGATACCAGTTCTGGTGATGGGGCTTGGTCGGAAGTTGCTGCACTTGCGAGCTCGGTGGTAAATTGAGTTGTGAGGAAACGAACGGAGTGAGCTGGGCATCGAGCTGAGCCTGTGCCTTCCAGCTTCCGTAATTGCCACCAAAAGTTGGCCTGTCCTCCACGAAGGAAGCATTATTAATCGCTGGAAGGCGTCGTTGTCGTAGCAACGTCGAGTGCACCCAATGGGTCCAGTTAGCACTCTTGAGAGCTTCGAGTCGCCTGTCATCTCCAGACCGTAACTTGATCTACTCGGTGCGACGAAATCAGTCAGGAAGGAGGCTTGTGCAAGTGACCCCGTGTTCGGCGAACGCGATTGCTCCATAAATGCCCTTCACCCAAGCGTTGTTACTGCTAGAGAGTTCATTTGTGCCCCGTATTCCTATCCGGCAGTAGCGACACCTTTGCTGAACTCTGACCCTTGAAACGGCGAGGTGGTAATGTTGTCGTTTGCGGTGTCACGCAGCCTGTGCTTCGGTTAGGAGCGACCCTGAGTAAGCTGAGGTGAAGGCTTCACCTCCAAAACGCTCCTGCAACATACGCCAACCGCTCACGAATGAGTTCTGGGAGACATAATAAATAATAAATGGCCAGCACTGATAATTCACCAGTAAGCTTCTCCTTGCGTCTTACGAACAGTAAAAAGAGGCGGATGGGGTCGCACATATGGGTAGGATCGCAACGACGTTGGGTCTTCTCAAAGGGGCGTTCAATTTAATAGAAATTAATCAAGGAATTCCTTGTTCAATTACACGTAGCTTTGCGGTACATAAATTTCATTTTGAGTTTTTTTAATGGTGTATTGATCGGAAGCTTTCTGCAGCTAACGCATCTCTCATCGTACCCACGCTTGGGTCGCATCTTCACCTACTGCCTAGAAGTTCGACTCGCAGTCCTTCTGGGACGTCGAAGGCGGTGTGGTAGTAGCAGCAGGGGTGACCTCAGGAGCGGGGGTCGTCGCAGCCGGAGTAGCCACAGGGGCAGGCGTTGTCGAAGCCGGGGTGGTCACAGGGGCAGGCGTTGTCGAAGCCGGAGTGGCCACAGGAGCAGGGGTCGTTGCAGCCGGGGTGGTCACAGGGGCAGGCGTTGTCGAAGCCGGAGTGGCCACAGGAGCAGGAGTCGTAGGTGCCGGAGTGACGACAGGGCCCTTCGTGGCCGGGATTTCCTGACTGGGAATGACAGTGGCCGGGACCTCGGGAACAGACGTCGTGGGAGCGGGGGTCACCGGCGTGGAGGAGTTGCCGCCGTCGCACGCCTCCGTGGCGCCGCTGCCAAAGTCCTGGGTCCAGTAGATTCCGTACGTGCTGTCCTTGTTGTACGAGAAGGCCGTGCCGAACATGGTGTAGTCGCGGTTCATGATGTTCTCGTAGTGGCCGCGAGACTCCACCCACCCCTTCATGACTGAGACGACTTCCTCCTGACCTGCAGCAACATTCTCAGCGCAGCCATCCCATTCGAAACCAGCCTCGGTGATACGTTGCGACATCGTAGAGCCATCGGCGCCGTCGTGAGCCATGTAGTTGTTCTTCGCCATGTCGTCCGAGTGACGCTGGGCCGCAGCCTGGAGCTTCTTGTTCATGCAAAGAGCCGGCACTCCCTGCTTTGCGCGCTCCTGGTTGACGGCTGTCAGCATGGCGGAGAAGTAGTCGCCCGACGGCAGGGCATCCGTGGAGGCCGCGGCGGCGACCAGCAGGAGGGCAAGCGAGAATTGGGACACGGAAAGCATATTACGAGCGGCTGTGTTGTACTGTGTGCTGTGTCCAAGAGAGCAAATTGCGAATTGGGCTACAGACCAGTTTTGCAGCGTTGCGCAGCCCGATTGTGGAGTCCACAGGTGTCGAGGCAGGCCATGCTTCTGACGATGTGAATTGCTGATTTGGCGGGCCCAGGCCATGCACGCGGTCACCATCGCAGGATGGAAAGCCGCTCGCTCTCGGGGAGGAACAAAATTGTAAAGACGCAAAGGACTGGTGGACTTACCTCAATGTTGCGGCCAAATCTAAATCTACCATGCTCAACTTTGAGGCTGTACGCGGCGCGAATTTGCATAGAGTATCGTGACCAAGACAGAGAGATCGTCTGCAAGAACAATATGCGTGGATAGGCAGGCTGTGTGAAGCGACGATGGACCGATGACATATCTTGCGGCTTCAATGCTATCCGATGTATTTGACTCAAATCGAGTTTGATGCAGTCTATTAATACATGTATGTAGAGAAAGATTTCGCCGCACGGATGCATCGCCACCTTGAAGACGTTATGCTGTTCTTAAGTTGAACTGCTATATGTACCAGAAAGTCATGTGAGTGAAATGAAGCATCTATTTGGTTTCCACATCTACAGGTGACGGCCACGTTGGACCGAGCACCTGTCCATTTATTTCATATACCCGCATAGGGGGTACATCGCCAACTCAGTGCAATAAGTAGCTCTCGTTACACTTCACTTAGAAGTTCGACTGGCAGTCAGCCTGAGCAGGAGTCTCAGGCGTCGAGGTGGTCGGAGCGGGTGTCACCGGGGCCTCCGTGGCCGGAGCATCCGTAGCGGGAGCATCAGTGACCGGGGCCTCCGTCACCGTCGTCGGCGCAGGCGTCGGGGCCTCCGTCTCGGCCTCACCCTGCACCACGTCCACGTTCTGAGTAGCATCCTGCACCGTCGTCGAGCCGCTCGTGGTGGCACCGTCACACTGCTCGGCGTCACCCGCACCGAAGTCCTGCGTCCAGTAGTGCTGGTACGTGCCCTCCTTGTTGAACGCGTACCCAGGGGCGAACATCGTGTACGCTTCGCCCATGATGTTCTCCAGGTGCTCCGGAGAGTTGATCCACGCCACCATCACGGCGTCCACATCCACCTGGCCGGCGGCCACGTTCTCGGCCACGGCGTTCCAGTCGTAGCCGGCCTGCGTGATACGTTCCGACATCGTCGAGCCGTCTGAGCCGTCGTGGGCCATGTAGTCCTTGGCGGCCATGTCATCCGAGTGACGCTGGGCGGCGGCGTGCAGCTTCTTGTTGAGGCACAGAGCCGACAGGCCCTTGGTGGCGCGCTGCTTGTTGACGGCGGCCAGCATGGCCGGGGCGTAGTCATCGTAGGCCGAGTAGGTTTTGACGTTGGTGGCGATGGTGGTGCCGCCGAGGTTGCGTTGGCGGAGGTTGGCGGCCTCAGTGAGGCCGTTGGACGCCGCCGCCACAACGAGCAGCAGAGCGAGCGAGGACTGAACGATGGCCATCATGATTATTTAGATTGGTGTCGTAATTGCGTTGTTGCGATGCAGATGGAGGATGGCAAATTGAAAACTGAGACTTAGCTGTGAAGATGTCAGCAGTCGTGACGAGCAGAACAAAGCTCCGGTCCAGCGTCGTGACCTGATGGCTTTCTGGAAGTTGCATGCGACGGACAAAGTGCCCCTTGCGTCTCGCCAAGCCAACTTGGCACACCGATACAAAACGCTGGCGCACGAGTGTGTTCGGTCGATGAGGCATGTCGGCCACGAATGTGGCCCCCCACGTGCTGCAGCGGAAGATTGCAAAGGGCCACGACAGCGTCGCCAATTGGGTTTGGACCGCAAATGGGCGAACAGTTGGGGCTCATCTCTCGAAATGTGACTTCAGCGAACTGCACGAGGACGCGACAGCTCCGTGTCGAGCATTCCATTGTTGCATTGTTGCGAGTGTTGTCAGAGATGGTCAGCTATTTTAGATCGGCATTCCTACAAGTGGCAAACCCACGGATATCGATTTCAGTAGTACTTTAAAAGTATCCTATTTTTCCGTGCGGCGCGCGGAGAAGGAGGGACTGCCGAGCAGGAATGAAAAGCGTGCACTACGATCGCCATTACAGAATTACGCCACGGTCTCCGATACCGGACGGCGCCGAAGCTGCAGACACCCAACGCGGCAGCAACGATAGCAACAAACGGTAACCTCCATCGCAACCCGCAGTGCTGACGCACGCACGAATCATCGAGTAAACGGCTGTCTCGAACGAAGTGGTGAAAGCTCCGAGCTCCATTCGAGCGCGCTCCGAATGTTGAACGGCCCTCGGCTCTGTGCGCAGTCTCCGAGACCGTCTCGAGACTTTCGAGCAAGTGAAATGACGGTGCAATGCGACTACGACGAGCCGAGCGCGGTCTCTGTTCCGCTCGAGCGATCAAGGCAGGCAACTGTTTTCAACGCTCGCGGTGGAATACCACACGGGACAGACCGACGAGGCACCACCGCCGTGACCCACAAGCTCCGCGCCAGACGGCTGTAGCGCTTACATGCCCTTTGTTGTATGAGCAGAGAGATTCATCAGCCGTTTAGCTGCAGCACCAAAGCGGCTTAACCAGCAGCTCACTTTCCAATTTGCCATCTTCTATCCCAATCGGAACCAACTCAATCACAACACCAATTCAAATAATCATGATGGCCATCGTTCAGTCCTCGCTCGCTCTGCTGCTCGTTGTGGCGGCGGCGTCCAACGGCCTCACTGAGGCCGCCAACCTCCGCCAACGCAACCTCGGCGGCACCACCATCGCCACCAACGTCAAAACCTACTCGGCCTACGATGACTACGCCCCGGCCATGCTGGCCGCCGTCAACAAGCAGCGCGCCACCAAGGGCCTGTCGGCTCTGTGCCTCAACAAGAAGCTGCACGCCGCCGCCCAGCGTCACTCGGATGACATGGCCGCCAAGGACTACATGGCCCACGACGGCTCAGACGGCTCGACGATGTCGGAACGTATCACGCAGGCCGGCTACGACTGGAACGCCGTGGCCGAGAACGTGGCCGCCGGCCAGGTGGATGTGGACGCCGTGATGGTGGCGTGGATCAACTCTCCGGAGCACCTGGAGAACATCATGGGCGAAGCGTACACGATGTTCGCCCCTGGGTACGCGTTCAACAAGGAGGGCACGTACCAGCACTACTGGACGCAGGACTTCGGTGCGGGTGACGCCGAGCAGTGTGACGGTGCCACCACGAGCGGCTCGACGACGGTGCAGGATGCTACTCAGAACGTGGACGTGGTGCAGGGTGAGGCCGAGACGGAGGCCCCGGTCACTGATGCTCCCGCTACGGATGCTCCGGCCACGGAGGCCCCGGTGACACCCGCTCCGACCACCTCGACGCCTGAGACTCCTGCTCAGGCTGACTGCCAGTCGAACTTTTAAGCAAGCGCACGAAGAAGTGTCTTTGCCATTCAGACCCCCCCCCCCCTCCCCTGCGGGGCACCCAACACCACATAGAGCTATATGTAACTGCGTAGATTGAGTGAGATCTCAAGGTGCAGACTAAACCCCTATACAATAAATGAACAATTTGAGCATACGAAACTGGAGAGCTTTAGGGGTTTTGGAACAAGAATCGTTAGAAAACGGGTCAAATTCCTGTGGTCCTGATATATCGTTTTCACTGAAACTATTATTGGATAGCCCGATTAGCCTAAACTTTAGGATCTCAAATCTGTCCTTTCTCATGCTCAAAAGACTAAATCTGGAAGAGGGGGCTCCTTCCAAACTCCAAGTCAAACTAGTTTTCTTTTAATGGAGCGATTCATGTAGCCGTTAGGATCCTAAACTGCTGTCTTTTCTCCTTTCCCTAGTACTACGTTGTATTATAATATAATACAATATTATTGGAACATCCATCGGTATTACAACTACGCTATTTATCTAATTTAATATTGTATTTTTGAAGAATTTCATATTATTGAATGTCAATCCCTGCTGGTAGCTTTGGAGCAACGAAGATCTGGGTAAAAGTTGAATAAATGACGGATAGATTACCGATGGATGTTCTAAAACTCAGGGCCTGGTTCGCGCGTTGGGGTCAGTTTATCTAGGCCTCCACGCAGGGATCTGATTGGCTGCTCGACCAATTAAAAAGTGCATATGGGTATTTTAAAAATTGCCTAAAACGACTTTCCGTTTTACTCGATAGAGAACCAAGTTAAAAGGAAAACGCCCAAGTCCTGCTGTCGATGTGGGGGACCTCTGTCTTCGAAGTGGGCACAGGTTGGTATGGGTTTGAATAATACTAGTACTACTTCGAAGTACTTCAATATTGGGCCTCTTTGTTGTGGTTTTCCGCTCAAAAGGACGTTCCAATACTACCGCAAAAGTCGTACTTTTGCAGTAGTATTTCATAGGGGGGGGAGGCTTGCTCGTATTATATTGCGAACGCATTTCGCGAGCCGTCTTACCACCGTAGTGGTTCAACTTCCGCATGCGTCGGAATAACTATCATTTCCTGTCAAAAACAATAATGCTTCAAACGGACCTTTGCGGATAGCGTTTTCGTATGCTCAAATTGTTCATTTATTGTATAGGGGTTTAGTCTGCACCTTGAGATCTCACTCAATCTACGCAGTTACATATAGCTCTATGTGGTGTTGGGTGCCCCGCAGGGGAGGGGGGGGGGGTCTGAATGGCAAAGACACTTCTTCGTGCGCTTGCTTAAAAGTTCGACTGGCAGTCAGCCTGAGCAGGAGTCTCAGGCGTCGAGGTGGTCGGAGCGGGTGTCACCGGAGCCTCCGTGGCCGGAGCATCCGTAGCGGGAGCATCAGTGACCGGGGCCTCCGTCACCGTCGTCGGCGCAGGCGTCGGGGCCTCCGTCTCGGCCTCACCCTGCACCACGTCCACGTTCTGAGTAGCATCCTGCACCGTCGTCGAGCCGCTCGTGGTGGCACCGTCACACTGCTCGGCGTCACCCGCACCGAAGTCCTGCGTCCAGTAGTGCTGGTACGTGCCCTCCTTGTTGAACGCGTACCCAGGGGCGAACATCGTGTACGCTTCGCCCATGATGTTCTCCAGGTGCTCCGGAGAGTTGATCCACGCCACCATCACGGCGTCCACATCCACCTGGCCGGCGGCCACGTTCTCGGCCACGGCGTTCCAGTCGTAGCCGGCCTGCGTGATACGTTCCGACATCGTCGAGCCGTCTGAGCCGTCGTGGGCCATGTAGTCCTTGGCGGCCATGTCATCCGAGTGACGCTGGGCGGCGGCGTGCAGCTTCTTGTTGAGGCACAGAGCCGACAGGCCCTTGGTGGCGCGCTGCTTGTTGACGGCGGCCAGCATGGCCGGGGCATAGTCATCGTAGGCCGAGTAGGTTTTGACGTTGGTGGCGATGGTGGTGCCGCCGAGGTTGCGTTGGCGGAGGTTGGCGGCCTCAGTGAGGCCGTTGGACGCCGCCGCCACAACGAGCAGCAGGGCAAGCGAGGACTGAACGATGGCCATCATGATTATTTAGATTGGTTTGTGTTGGGTAAATTGGGAAATGAGCTGCTGATTATCAAACTCGACCAACGTCGACCATAGCGTCGAGCGACCGTAGGCATGGTTGGCGGCCTGGTCCATGAGCATTTTGTGGCACCGGATGGCACCATAGGGACACTATCGCATGGAAGAGTGTTGTTCCGCTGTATACGTCTGGCGCGGATCTTGTGGGCCATGGTGGGGGTGCCACATTGGTTCTTCCCGGGTGGTATTCCGCCGCGATCGTTGAAAACAGTTGTCTGGGATCGATTGACTTGTCCGCTACGATTCACAATTTGTTTTTTGTTTTTCTGAACATTTTTTTAAATTAATTTCTCAATTTTGTTTTTCGAAAGAAAACATTTTTAAAAATTAAACAAATGTTTTCAGGAAATTCTTCAGGTTCGGCAAAACAAATGTATGTGGATACAATCACAAATCTACAGGAGGTGTCAGCTTACAGTGGTCGACACCGTCGAGGACGCTTTTTCGTAACTATATCAATTTTTGACCGGTTTTGATGCGGTTTTCAGGCTGAGACTTCTGCTGATCCCTTGTATGCAAGAAACGGCTGGGAAATAGAATAATTAATGCGCCAGCAGTTTGTGTTTGTAGCTTGCCTCCTATACTTTGCCCAGTTTTAACCAATAATATGGCTTGTTTTGAACTGTATAGGTTTAAACAGATAATATTTTATTAGCTTTTTATGTGAATAGAGAGGTTTTTGATTTTAGACTTGAACAAAGTATAAACTGTATTTTGAGAGAACTACTCGTTCTGAAACGCACACAAATAGAATCAGGATTGGTGTATTTTAATGATAGGGCCAACAAAGCGTCCTCGACCACTGTTAGTAGAGCGGGCAGGGAGCACGCAGGCAAGAAAAAGAAAGACACACAGCGCTGGTGGTGTGGATGCGATGCTAGTCTACATGGACGCAGAGAACCTGACGATGAATGGTTGTCAATTCGACTTTAAATTATACACCGTTGGCCTCCGCTTCACAAACTTCAACAGCATATTGTGATTTCGAGAAAAACAATCGATAATCGACGCCTCCGTTTTCAGATTCTGTGGCTAGTTGACGGAAATACAAGAGGAAGTTGGCTTGGATCCCCAGCACCCTTTGCATGATTGTCTTCCAGGCAATCTTCGAAATGCGTCCACACCTCGTTGGATCCGCCTGCTGGAAAGAGAGCAATAGCGCATACTGGTTTTCGCAGATGATCTGCAGTAGAGATTCCAGCGTTTGCTGCTCCAAACGCCGAGCCTTTTCTCGCCACTCATTCCTCCCAGCGGCTTTCAGTTGTTGCAGCGGTTGCGATGAAAACTGCACGACGCGCGGCTGAATCGCGCTGCTGTCTCCGCGTTCCAAAAGAACACAAGCCCCTTTGTTGGTCTGAGAACCGCAATAGTTTGAGGCCGAAAACACTGTCAAGAGAAGTCCGTCATGGACGATGTCGAACCCTTCTTCTCGACACTCGTGAGACCGAATAATGAGGCCAATTCCATTCTGTTTGCAAAATGCCTTGGTGATGTCAGGACCAAATTCCACTCCAGCCCCTCGGCTAGAAGGCTTCCACCCTTCTTCTTCGCATGGATCGCTCCACAAAAGATGCATGAGCAGCTCATCCGCGCGGCTAGTTCCCTGTGCTGGTTCTCCTCGGTGATCGAGCTGGAGTAGCTCCTCAATCGTGACATTCTTGTGGTTGCTCAAGCCACCATGAACAACGAAGATACACCCATTTACTAGCGCAAAAACCGGAAACAAATTGAAGACCGTCTCGAACATTTGAAAGAGTTTCGTCGCCGAGTAGTTGGCCGATGAGCCTAGACCAAACTTATTGCTATCGGTGCCGTACTTGGAGTAAATTTCTGCTTGGAACCCAAAGACTTCGTTAATCATACGCTCTTCGTGATTCCCACGATTTAGAAAAACGAAGTTAGGATACAAGAGCTTGAACGCGAGTAGTAACAGCATGATTTCGACACCATGCGCTCCGCGATCCACAAAGTCTCCGTTGAAGAGATACCACGTTTTGCTGCTAGGAACACCGTTCTTCTCCATAATTGTCAATAAATCCTCTAGTTGTCCGTGAAGGTCCCCGACAACGACCATTTTCCCTCCAGGAGGGATATCAACAGAGTTCATAGGTGACTCATGCAGTGTTCGAAACAGTTTTTCTGCCTCGTCCAGGATGCGACGAACGAAAACTGGATGCAGCAAGATACCATTGCGGAACTGGTTGATCAGTCTTTTCACTGTCATGAGGCGCAGAGGGAACAGGACACGGACTCCGCGATAGTGAGTGAGAGAAGAGGAAAGGTTAACTCGCTCTTTATCCGGAACGACGCCGTCGAGTGCGTTTAGTGCGCCAAGCAGCGGTATCATGGAGTACAGTTCGTTAATACTCATCGACTTCTTTACGAACCGCATCATTTGCATTGTACGCTGCTCCTGCATCGCTTCCAGCGTGTTCCATGTGTTGAAATTGAGTCGAGTTCGAAACACTGAGTATGCTAGGTGCTGTCGGATCGCGTTCTTGATCCGGTTCGCCGATAGCACCGCGTCCGAGTACAGCTGTACGTGTTGTAGTGCAAAGCTCTGCACTTGATTGCTTTGCTTCTCTAGTTCCACATCTACGAACGCTCTGTCTTCGGTACCCTCAGACGTATTCACTTGGACCACACGGCCGATCAAAACGCCGTACACAAGGACACGCGTACCCTGTTTCAGCGACGAAAGCGGAATGCTGATCGGTGAACAGTCTCTACAGATACGCACTTCATCGTAGTAGCCCTGCAATGGCAACCGCGGGGCGAACACTGTGCACTCATCGCACATACACGTCCCGCACTTACTAAAAATACACGTGTTAGTGTCGAATAGCAAAGATCTTCGCTTGCCAAACGTACCGACAGTGATGTGGGCGGGTGAAAAAGGTAAAGTCCTTCTTGCAGACCATACAGTGGGTCGAGTTTTGCACCCAAATCGGTCGTAGTGCGAGTCGAAATGCGCGTTCCCACTTCAGATACACGGCATCCCTACTGGCACGAAGTTTCCAGCACAATAACTGTCCCGATGGTGAGTACCCTGTAAGTTGCATCTCGAGCTTCTTGCGGTTGAACACAAGCCCGCGTTTCAGGAGATCGGCCTCGTATTCTTCTTCATTCCTAGCTAAATCTTTAACGTGAGTCGGTGCGTGGAGCGTCAGGATCCCACGTTGATGTTTCGATGTAAGGTGGACTCTTCGAGCTCCCCCGGGTGTCATCGCCGTCGTGGGCAGTTCGTAGTAGCAGAAGCGTCCACTGCGGAAGAGCTGGAAGTACCGATAGTGTGCGTAGTCCCCCAGCTTGATGAGCGCGCCCTCCATGAGCTTCTGTTCGCCATAATAATTGTTCTCGATCACCTCCTCATCCTGAGTCCGATGGCCAAGGCCCGCATGCATCGTGAAAGCTTCGGCGCCCATAGGCCGGAGCGCGCAACAGAGTCTTCCAAACATTATCGTTTAGATCAGACAAATTAGCAAGTGAGGGCAGCTCCAGGGCTGTTTGCCCCACTTCAAATAGAACAGACTGGAAGGCGATACACGCATCGCATCTTATGATCCAAAATCAGCATTCATCGTATCGGATAGTAATATTGAGTGACATCTCGACAGTGTTGGCTTAACATCAGGGTTTCCTAAAAATATATGGTGTCCTCCATATTATGTCCGTCATTTGGAATATCACCTTCCATTATTGATTTTTTCCTCATCTGTCCGGTACGTCTTGCCCATGTCTCGGAGGCGATGATGGTTGTTCCATCATCGGTTTTAGCCAGTTGATGCCGCCTGTGCAGCCAGCCAAAGTGCTTAGCTCCAGTTGAACCGTTAGTTTTGGTCTCACGGTATCAACAGTACGGAGGCATTCTATATTTTGCTTCAAACACTATGTATTTTCCGGTTTGTTTCTCGGCACCATCGTAGCTCCCTCCGTTCAAATAGTATTTTAGCAAACCTGGTTAATATGGAGCGTGGACATTCTATCCACCCTTGCTCTGGATCGTGTTCTGCTGCGTCGAGTTCAACCCGTCACATGCCTCCGTGCTGCCAGCGCCAAAGTCCTGCGCCCAGTGTAGTGCTTGTACGTGATGTAGGCGTTGTACGCGTACGCTGAACCAAGCATGATGCGGTTGCTATGGGAGAGACACTTAAGCAACAACTTGAAGAGTGAGATAGCAGAGCAAGCGATTGGCAAACTTGCCGGGTGCATGTTGAAGCGATTGACCGTGTCCACTATCATCGTTAATAGCATAGGATATCCCAACACTGCGTGTGGTACTAGCAAATATCCGATATCGCTGAAGAGCTTACATATGTGGTGAGAGCAGTTGCTGCTTGCTATCACCGATATCAGTGGTTCAAGTGTCGTGGGCCTGTCGCCGACAGTATCGGGACTCGAACAGAATCCACTCATTTGCCCCTCGAGTACCCACATTACAGCCACAATGGCGCCCCTGGTTCATGTTGTGTAGGTATCTGCGAAACTGGTCAAGCTGTCTGCATTGTGTCTTCTTCTGTCCGATCACCATAGCGTCGATATAGGGCCCCCTCTGATTTCAATATGGACATCGCCCATTGACTACCGGCGCAAGCTGGTACGGTTAGAATAGGACCTCTTGTCTTAGTTCAGTTGTTGTGGTTATCCCAAAAGTGTTTCAAAAGGACGGTTCCAATATTAGTGTGTGTTGGACGTCCACGCACCACGCTGCCTACCGTTCTTGATGAAGATCTCGTTTCCAGTGGACATGAAATCCGACTCCGCACTGCCGCTGACTTGGAACAGCTCCGACTGCTTGCACAAGCAAAACCTACAAGGAAAGCGAGGGCAATTGTTGCCTCACTACCGGCGGCGTATGAGGGCACTACTTTATGCCACCTACTACCAAAGCTAAGCCTAGCGCAGGCGCAATGTGGCTACGCCAACACGAAACACATCACATTACAGAAGTTTGCGATTTCGTTTTCGTATGCTCAAGTTGTTCATTTATTGTATAAGGGTTTAGTCTGCACCTTGAGATCTCACTCAATCTACGCAGTTACATATAGCTCTATGTGGTGTTGGGTGCCCCGCAGGGGAGGGGGGGGGGGGTCTGAATGGCAAAGACACTTCTTCGTGCGCTTGCTTAAAAGTTCGACTGGCAGTCAGCCTGAGCAGGAGTCTCAGGCGTCGAGGTGGTCGGAGCGGGTGTCACCGGAGCCTCCGTGGCCGGAGCATCCGTAGCGGGAGCATCAGTGACCGGGGCCTCCGTCACCGTCGTCGGCGCAGGCGTCGGGGCCTCCGTCTCGGCCTCACCCTGCACCACGTCCACGTTCTGAGTAGCATCCTGCACCGTCGTCGAGCCGCTCGTGGTGGCACCGTCACACTGCTCGGCGTCACCCGCACCGAAGTCCTGCGTCCAGTAGTGCTGGTACGTGCCCTCCTTGTTGAACGCGTACCCAGGGGCGAACATCGTGTACGCTTCGCCCATGATGTTCTCCAGGTGCTCCGGAGAGTTGATCCACGCCACCATCACGGCGTCCACATCCACCTGGCCGGCGGCCACGTTCTCGGCCACGGCGTTCCAGTCGTAGCCGGCCTGCGTGATACGTTCCGACATCGTCGAGCCGTCTGAGCCGTCGTGGGCCATGTAGTCCTTGGCGGCCATGTCATCCGAGTGACGCTGGGCGGCGGCGTGCAGCTTCTTGTTGAGGCACAGAGCCGACAGGCCCTTGGTGGCGCGCTGCTTGTTGACGGCGGCCAGCATGGCCGGGGCGTAGTCATCGTAGGCCGAGTAGGTTTTGACGTTGGTGGCGATGGTGGTGCCGCCGAGGTTGCGTTGGCGGAGGTTGGCGGCCTCAGTGAGGCCGTTGGACGCCGCCGCCACAACGAGCAGCAGAGCGAGCGAGGACTGAACGATGGCCATCATGATTATTTGAATTGGTGTTGTGATTGAGTTGGTTCCGATTGGGATAGAAGATGGCAAATTGGAAAGTGAGGGTTAGTAGTGATCGATTCATCAATCCTGTGGTGACGAGCAGAGCTCCGGTCCAGCGTCGTGACCTGATGGCTTTCTGGAAGTTGCATGCGACGGACAAAGTGCCCCTTGCGTCTCGCCAAGCCAACTTGGCACACCGATACAAAACGCTGGCGCACGAGTGTGTTCGGTCGATGAGGCATGTCGGCCACGAATGTGGCCCCCCACGTGCTGCAGCGGAAGATTGCAAAGGGCCACGACAGCGTCGCCAATTGGGTTTGGACCGCAAATGGGCGAACAGTTGGGGCTCATCTCTCGAAATGTGACTTCAGCGAACTGCACGAGGACGCGACAGCTCCGTGTCGAGCATTCCATTGTTGCATTGTTGCGAGTGTTGTCAGAGATGGTCAGCTATTTTAGATCGGCATTCCTACAAGTGGCAAACCCACGGATATCGATTTCAGTAGTACTTTAAAAGTATCCTATTTTTCCGTGCGGCGCGCGGAGAAGGAGGGACTGCCGAGCAGGAATGAAAAGCGTGCACTACGATCGCCATTACAGAATTACGCCACGGTCTCCGATACCGGACGGCGCCGAAGCTGCAGACACCCAACGCGGCAGCAACGATAGCAACAAACGGTAACCTCCATCGCAACCCGCAGTGCTGACGCACGCACGAAGCATCGAGTAAACGGCTGTCTCGAACGAAGTGGTGAAAGCTCCGAGCTCCATTCGAGCGCGCTCCGAATGTTGAACGGCCCTCGGCTCTGTGCGCAGTCTCCGAGACCGTCTCGAGACTTTCGAGCAAGTGAAATGACGGTGCAATGCGACTACGACGAGCCGAGCGCGGTCTCTGTTCCGCTCGAGCGATCAAGGCAGGCAACTGTTTTCAACGCTCGCGGTGGAATACCACACGGGACAGACCGACGAGGCACCACCGCCGTGACCCACAAGCTCCGCGCCAGACGGCTGTAGCGCTTACATGCCCTTTGTTGTATGAGCAGAGAGATTCATCAGCCGTTTAGCTGCAGCACCAAAGCGGCTTAACCAGCAGCTCACTTTCCAATTTGCCATCTTCTATCCCAATCGGAACCAACTCAATCACAACACCAATTCAAATAATCATGATGGCCATCGTTCAGTCCTCGCTCGCTCTGCTGCTCGTTGTGGCGGCGGCGTCCAACGGCCTCACTGAGGCCGCCAACCTCCGCCAACGCAACCTCGGCGGCACCACCATCGCCACCAACGTCAAAACCTACTCGGCCTACGATGACTACGCCCCGGCCATGCTGGCCGCCGTCAACAAGCAGCGCGCCACCAAGGGCCTGTCGGCTCTGTGCCTCAACAAGAAGCTGCACGCCGCCGCCCAGCGTCACTCGGATGACATGGCCGCCAAGGACTACATGGCCCACGACGGCTCAGACGGCTCGACGATGTCGGAACGTATCACGCAGGCCGGCTACGACTGGAACGCCGTGGCCGAGAACGTGGCCGCCGGCCAGGTGGATGTGGACGCCGTGATGGTGGCGTGGATCAACTCTCCGGAGCACCTGGAGAACATCATGGGCGAAGCGTACACGATGTTCGCCCCTGGGTACGCGTTCAACAAGGAGGGCACGTACCAGCACTACTGGACGCAGGACTTCGGTGCGGGTGACGCCGAGCAGTGTGACGGTGCCACCACGAGCGGCTCGACGACGGTGCAGGATGCTACTCAGAACGTGGACGTGGTGCAGGGTGAGGCCGAGACGGAGGCCCCGACGCCTGCGCCGACGACGGTGACGGAGGCCCCGGTCACTGATGCTCCCGCTACGGATGCTCCGGCCACGGAGGCTCCGGTGACACCCGCTCCGACCACCTCGACGCCTGAGACTCCTGCTCAGGCTGACTGCCAGTCGAACTTTTAAGCAAGCGCACGAAGAAGTGTCTTTGCCATTCAGACCCCCCCCCCCTCCCCTGCGGGGCACCCAACACCACATAGAGCTATATGTAACTGCGTAGATTGAGTGAGATCTCAAGGTGCAGACTAAACCCTTATACAATAAATGAACAACTTGAGCATACGAAAACGAAATCGCAAACTTCTGTAATGTGATGTGTTTCGTGTTGGCGTAGCCACATTGCGCCTGCGCTAGGCTTAGCTTTGGTAGTAGGTGGCATAAAGTAGTGCCCTCATACGCCGCCGGTAGTGAGGCAACAATTGCCCTCGCTTTCCTTGTAGGTTTTGCTTGTGCAAGCAGTCGGAGCTGTTCCAAGTCAGCGGCAGTGCGGAGTCGGATTTCATGTCCACTGGAAACGAGATCTTCATCAAGAACGGTAGGCAGCGTGGTGCGTGGACGTCCAACACACACTAATATTGGAACCGTCCTTTTGAAACACTTTTGGGATAACCACAACAACTGAACTAAGACAAGAGGTCCTATTCTAACCGTACCAGCTTGCGCCGGTAGTCAATGGGCGATGTCCATATTGAAATCAGAGGGGGCCCTATATCGACGCTATGGTGATCGGACAGAAGAAGACACAATGCAGACAGCTTGACCAGTTTCGCGAAGATACCTACGCAACACGAATTAACCTTTAAGAAGCCATCTCGCATACGTCGCGACACCAAACCATTCACACTTGGTGAGCCATAACTCATTCAGCCGCTGATTTCCTACGTACGTCACCGACCCGGTGAGAGCATTCTATCGTCTTTATTTACTGACGGAGGAGGACAGAGCATTTGCGCGAAGTGGACGTCCTCGACCTGCATGCTCTGGAACTGGCCGGTCGCGTCCGCCAGCAATCGCGCCACCATGTGCTTGCACTACATCGACAAAGCGTCAGCTCAGCGCACTCTCCACCCACCAATTTGCTGCTCCGTACCATTGCTGTCGGGTGCGACGTGACGGTCGTCTCGTGGAAGGCCGTGCACGTGCAGTAGTGGCTGAAGCTGTTGTAGTAGTTAGCGCCACTGCCGCTCACCATCGCGTCGTCGAACGGCTGCGTCACACTTTCCATCGACACGTCGACGCCCTGCTGGTCTCCTCTCCGTTTGTACTTATTTAGCGACTCAACGCGGTAGAATGTGCGCATGGACGGAGTTGCCGTCACCTTCACCACCAGGTCTCTCGCCACCAATTCGCTGGCCGCCTGCAGCAGGCGCAGATCATCAGGAGGCAGAGACGCCAGCATCTCGCCGTGCGCATCTGTAAACTGCCGCGTCTCGCTCTGCTTCACCTCCACCGCCACGCGGGTCAGCACACTCACGCCTACTGCCGAGCTCATGGCTGACTTGTGATATGGATGGAGTGGTGCACACCATCTTCTTGACGTAGCCTAGAATTTCAGCCAATCCGAAGCGATTATTTGCTTTTCCGAACTTGACCCCACATTGAGACCTGACGTCACTTAACGTTAGTATGTGGGAGTTAGTTTTCCGCAATGGCGCGCGAATGCTGCTGGGCTCGACGGCCATGGGCGCTGGCGGCGTCACATACGCCGCACACTCGGACGAGGGATTCAACCGGTCACTGTACTTCTGGCGCAAGGCCTTCCCCATCTACCTACACTACCGTGCAGCTCAGCTCTACATGGAGCACGCTCAGCTGTCGGACGAGGAGCAGGACGTCGAGTACGAGAAGCTCCACGAGAAATACGCGCCCGAGGTGTTCGACATTGTGCTGGAGCTCAAAGGATTCTACGTAAAGCTGGCCCAAACAGGCTCCACGAGGCCCGACGTGCTGCCCAAACAGTATCTAGAACGAGCCGCCAAGCTCCAGGATGACGCGCCGTCCAAGCCCGTGGAGGAGATCTGTGCCATCATCGAGCAGAGCTACGGTAAACCCATGGACCAGGTGTTCCAGTCCATTGATACTAAGCCTCTCGGAGCCGCCTCTATTGGTCAAGCACATCGAGCAGTGCTGCTCGATGGACAAGAGGTGGCCGTGAAGGTGCAACATCCAGACGCCGAGACGTTCTTCCGCTGGGACATTAAAACGATTCAGGACTTCTGTAGATACTTCCAGCCAGCGCATCTGCCGTATCTTGTTGAGGTCGAGAAGCAGTTTATGACGGAGTTTAACTACGTGGAGGAGGCCAAGAACTTGGACACAGTGAGGAAGAATATCGCCAAGAGTCCGTATGCTGCAAAAGTGGCAATCCCGGAACCAAGGATGGAGTTGTGTACTAAAGAAGTACTGGTGATGGAGTTTCTAAAAGGTCGAAAGCTGCTGGATGGCATCCAGGACCACTTTGAGGCGATCGCAGCGGATAAAGGAGTGACAGTGGAGTTCTTAAAAAAAGATCAGGAACGGAAGGATAAGGAACGAGAAGCAAAAGGACTGGATATCGAGGTGGGTCCTTCTTCCTTACAGTTACGACTGTATGGGTTGACGCTAGGAGCGAAGCACCTGACACGACGTATTGGACGGGCGTCTTATGACTACACACTGGGGTTTGTTGCCCCGAAGAAGTGGACATTACGAGAGGATGAACAGCACCAGTTGCTTAATCTTCCTGAGATCTTGAAGCTCATCATGGATGTCCATGGCTACGAGATCTTCGTGGATGGATCGTTTAATGGAGATCCACACCCAGGGAACATCCTGCTGCTCGAGGACGGACGCCTCGGCCTCATCGACTACGGCCAAGTGAAACATATCTCGAAAGAGCACCGAATTCACCTGGCCAAGCTGATCGTAGCGCTTGCAGGTGGCTCCCGTGACGATATCATTAACGTGCTGACGAAGGATATGCGCGTCAGAACGACAAAGATGGACCCGTATTTCTTGGAGAAACAGGCTCGCTTGATGATTGACAACGACGACCGAACTGTGACCGAAGGCATGAACGCACAGCTTTTCCTCGAGCACTTGCACACGTACGTAACGAACCATGTACAGGGTTTTTCTTTACTTTACTGACAATGCCATTGTGTCTTATTAGGATCGATCGAATTGAGTACATTCCTGACGAGTATGTGATGGCATTCCGCTGTTCGTTACTGCTGCGTGGCTTCAGCTATCTCCTGCATTACAAGTTTTCGCATGCCCAAAGTTGGGAGGGGGTTGCTCGACAGGTACTTCGTGAGTCTGAAACTGACACGGCGAACTCCTCAGCGCGAGTCGCTACTTCTTAGACGTGCTGAGGAGAATGTACTTAAAAGGTGACGAGGTGCAAGCACATAGAGAATGTAATAGATGGTGTACCTTTGGATCGAACACCTTGCATCACCCGAATGGCTACACTATGTGCGCCACACGCTTTTCGTTTTTGTCATAAACTGGCGCCATATCGAATTTGGCGCCATGAGCGACAAACCCGCAGAGGACGAGGTCACGCCGTCGCTCGGTGCCGCCTCCCAGAGCTGGAACTGGCTGGCGCTATCTCAAAAGAACGGCGAGTCCAGTAGCAGCTCTTCAGGCCACTCCAATTCCGTCCAGAGCCAGCGCAATGCGGTCAAGTCCAAGCGGCCGTTGCTACTCAACCGACCACCGACCAATACACAACCAGAGCACCCAAAACCCAAGACAATATCTACTGCCACCGACCGCGAAAAAGCTGTCAAAATTAATACCGAAGCGGTAGAAGCGTTTTCAAGGCTGCGCATCGCGGATCGGACCATCTCGGCCGAGGCGCTACGCCAGGAGATGGAAGGACGCAAGTTCATCAAGCTGCAGCAGATGGACCGCGTTCCCAAGGACACATTCACCAACGGAGAGGTCCGTCATAATTTATACTGAAGAGTTACAACCTCAACTGAAACTTTTTGTTTTGTGCAGGTTGACTGGGTGACGATCGGCGTGTTGACACGAAAGACGCTGTCAAAGCCAGCAGCCAATGGGTCGACGTTCATGGTCTGGGGGCTGTCAGATCTGGACGGGACCGAGTTGGGCGTCTTTCTCTTCGGCGACGCCTATGCGAACCATTGGAAGGAGTTGACGGGATCCATCGTTGCGGTTCTGAATGCAGCATTACTGCCAGCGACTGAGAAGAACAAGTTTGCCTTCAAAGCAACCCAGCCAACGGAACTTGTGAAGCTGGGGAAGGCGGTGGATTTCGGTATTTGCAAGGGCATGACCTCAGGGGAAGCTCGTTGCCGTCTCGCAGTCAATACAGCAAAGGTGAGATCGGTCTTCTGCTTGCAGGTTAGACTGGTGCTCCTATTAACGCTTGCGTTGTTCCGATATCGTAGTCACAGTACTGCTTGCATCACATCGCTGCGAACTTCATGCAGGCAGGAAGAGGCCGTCAGCAACTCAATAATTCAACGGGTAGCTTGCGTAAAGCATTGTTTGCTGGCCTAACAAAGCCGAAAAACTTGTCGGCGGGTGTGTACACATCAGCTCTGTCAACGTCGAGCAGTTCTGGATGGAACCCAATCATCACCAAGAAGCGTAAGCGCAACGATGCAGCTGGTGGAGTTTTGGGAGTGCCCACGGTGTTGTCGGCGTCTGGCGCTGTTGTACAGCGTGGCAGAGCTCGTTTTGCAGCTGCTGGTGCCTTGAGTGAAAGGCGACGAGGCACGATGAGTCTAATGGATCAACTTCGAGAACCTGCTGCGTCCATGAACTCGGTTGTTCGGTCAAGTGCGACTGTTACCCACCCATCTAGCAGAGCCCAGAAGATTGTGTAAGTCTTATTCTCGTTTAGATGCTTTCTGTAATGAATACTTACGTACTGATGTTGCTTACTGGACTCGCAGATCTGCAGTTCTTGCTGGAGATGGAAAACCGCTTAAAAGATCCAAGACGAAGAAGGTGGACATGATGCAGTTCATGAACACGGGATCTCAGGTGAAAAAGTAATTATGCATCATGTGGGTTTGCACATTTTGTATAATACTGCCATCAAGTTTATTCCATGTGTCTATTTCTCACGGGTTTTTTTCAACTTGGACGGACCCTGAGAGCAACTTCCACTAAGCCAAGCATGTCGGTGCGCACGATCAACAGTGCAATTAGGCGTCTCGATCGAGAAGTACTCAGGGACTTGCTGCTTCATAACGATGACAATGGAGATCCAGTCCCGGTAGAACTGTGCGAGGCATCAGTGGACGACTGGAGTCGCTACGTCAGGTCTCCAAACAAAGCGAAGTACCGTCGATGAAGGAGTCAGCATGATGTCTTAAATGGCTGATCCCAGTCCCTGTCGCTAATAGCATGGTCGCGTTAAACTCACCAGCAGCATCGCCATGCAGACTATTACCAGGCAACTCCACGATCCTAATTCTCCTGTCATTCCACTCCATCCGATACACCCGCCCCCCCATTCCCAGAACAGCATGATCGTCGATGTGCAGCCCCCAAAGGCTCGATAAGCGGCCAACGCCAATGGAAACTTGTCGACGAAGATGCAAATGTCTTGGAGGACCGGTGTGTACGAAGGGTGGGGGAGTTTGAATCGTAAAGCGGCTATTTGGCGGCGGTATCTCGGTGTATCTTGTGGCCATACGGAGCTAGAGATCTGGCAGTACTGATGCGAGGAGCGTGTCAATGGACAGTTTCCGACGATAGTAATGCAAACCGAGCGCCCATTTTGCCCATCAGCCAGAATACTGTTCTACAGCTCGACACCTATCGACTCCTAGGACTTCCGACAAACGTAGATCCCCCCGAAGGATTCAATGACCCAGTGTTGATCAACCTCTCTGAACGGATCGAAGAAATCCGCCACGAATCGGGTACGACCTCGTGAGAGACAAGCTGACTAGCAAATGGAGGTGATTGAACTCATGCCATTCCGCGTATTTGCAAGAAGTCCTGCTGATACAAACAAATTCGACGTAATATTTTGTTAGTGATCTAATTTACTGTACCCATTAACGAAATGTTTGCACATTCTTTACAAAAAATCATTTTTGGGTACATGCTTGCCAATCATGATACCTGTATCAGTTGAATATTGCAGTCCATTTGGATTTTTGCGGGGAAATACGCACGAAGGTCGCGATGGCTGCCTTCAAGCTGAAAATCGTATCGCTCGTGCTACTTCATCGCACCAACTCCGGCGCTTCACAGCATATCGAGCCGATTATATCGAGTTTTCTCGGCCCAGATTCGAGTCTCCCTCTCCACAAAGCTGCCCGCTTCAACTCCAAAAAGCTACTGAATTGGATATGGAAATCCAGTTGTGCGTCTATTGAGGAGAGGTCGAGTGGGTGGAGTCTTACGAACTTTCTCCGGTCGGATCCCCACTACTACCAGTGGGTGTTCACAAAGTCATTGGAGGAGATTATTTCCTGTGGTGGAGATATGAGGCTCGTGCAGTGGATCTACGAACATTTTCCAGGGTGTGAAGTGCCTAAAAATGTGGTTGAAACAGTAGCTCGCACAGGATATTTAGAGTTTCTACAATTTCTGTGGGATCAGCAAGACAAAATTAAAGTCGACTGGAGTGGAGAAGCCTTGAAAAAAGCTGTGGAAGCCGGACATCGCGAGGTTTCAACGTGGCTGTACGAACACATACCATACACCTATGGTGGTACTGAGCTGTTGCGTCTATCCCAAGCCGCACTAAGAACGGGAAATGTCGACTTTGCACAAGTGTTGTTGCCACCAGACAGGAATATTTTCCTGGAAGCTGGAACTTCCTGGCGACCAGAAGTGATCGAATGGATGCTGGATCGTGGATACTACACACGTGAGATGGAAAAAGCAGCAGGAGTAGCTATCTGGAAGCTGGCCAGTCAGGGGCGACTGGATCTCATACAGCGTATTGTTGAGCTGTACCCTCCCCCTTGGATGGATCTAGAACAGTGGGTGTTCAAGGACTGGTATGACGCTATCAAGATGGCATGCAGTGGTGGACATCTGGATGTTGTGCAGTGGCTTGTAGAGCATCCAAATGGCCAACAAGCGTATCTACGACAACAGAGCGGACAGCAGATTCTTGTATGGGTAGCTGCTGGAAATGGCCACGTCGCGGTCATGGAGTACATTTACGAGCATTGGCGTACTGGAAACAGTCCGTCTATCGTAATTCCTCTTGCATCGTCCGTGGCAGCTATAAAATGGCTGATCAATCATTATCCGAGCTGTGTTCGGCAAACTGTGACCCACCTTGTCAAAAACGCCGCAAAACTTGGGAATTTGGAGCTACTACAGCTTTTTCACGGTTTGGATATAGCGATAGCAGCTGAGTCTGCTCTGTCAGATTCTTTACCGCAAACACGACGATTGTGGTGGCCAAAACCCGTTCATGTCATGGATTTTGCCGCTGCAAATGGACAGTTAAACGTACTAAAATGGCTACAGGAAAATCGCCAGGAAGAATGTTCAACAAGTGCCATGGATGAAGCTGCAGCGGATGGGCATCTAGAAGTAGTGCAATGGCTCGGCACTAATCGATCAGAGACCTGCACTTTAGAAGCCTTAAATCGTGCCGCTTGTAATGGGCACGTGAAGGTTGTTCAGTGGCTGCATGCGAAAGTCGGATGTACACAAGACGCTATCGACTTGGCTGCTGCGCACGGTCATTTCGAGGTGGTTAAATGGCTTTACATCAATGGAGCTGTCGGGTGCTCGACTTCAGCGGTCAGGAAAGCTATTGAAGGCGGGCATATTAAGGTTGCTGGCTGGATTCTAACGCGTTCTCCTGAGTGCCTCCCGACAAAAATTACCTGTTTAAATTGTCCTAGGAGCGACTTCGATGCTCTCCTCTTCCTGCATGTGTACAGTCCAATTCTCTTCACCCGGGCGTTCGTGAGGATGATCAAACGTGAAAGAGACGCATTGATCGTGAGGTGGCTGGACGAGAACTACCCGATTTAAGCAACTTGGGAGGTCAAAATCCGAGGAAAAGTGGCTCGATTGCACAGTCAAAATGGGACTGCACTGCAGATCTAGAAGCTACTCTGATTAATGACGAAACCGAGCGGTTTACAGCTGCTACTGCCTCGCTTTTTGTGAAGCTCGAGCTCCAGCAACAGGATAGAGCCAACGTGTCAGCACAACGTGCAATCAAGTGTGAGATGATCGGCATGCTACGACAATTCCTAGGTTACGAGGCGTTTCAAACTCGAGCATTGTGAGTATTGTTCGTAATCTGCAAGAAACCAACCGTTCGACGGCTATTGATAATATGTGGACTTCAGAACGCGTAGTCGGATTCTAACAGCGACTACCTCGCCGAGCAAGTATTTATTTGGGAGGTTCTCTGCTAATCGCGCTGCTCGCATCTACTGCAAACGACTTCGAAGGTATGCAATGATGGCGTTTGTTGAGGGCTTGCCGGACGCGTGTATATCCGTCGAAGTAAGTTCACCCACTGTATTAGACGAAGCTCATTGTACTCCGTCAGATTATTTGCGTGCCTCAAGAATACCACCCAATTGAATGATATGGATGCCAAAAGTAAGCGGTACACTTCGCAGGTGCTGTTTTACTTGAGATGGCTAATAATTCCAATGCTAACTGTCTTGTGCAAAAGTATGATAGTTGCTAGATGTTGAATCCCATCGACTGAAATCAAAATCTCTGAGGATGGCCGAGTTGAGAGCTCAACAACGCGGATCAACGAACAATCTTTATCTAAGTAAGGAAAACCACTAAAAAGAAACAAGATCGTTTTCTCCATTTGTTAGTAAACGCGTTTCGTTGTTTTGTAAACGATAGTACTAGGTGCATACAAGATTGCTTCACTTTGGCTGGGAGACCATTTTTTTCTGAAGGATACTGTATCAAAATTATCCGTGCAAACAAATAAGAAAAACAAGAAACAGCTCTGACCCGGCTTACAACCCTGAGTACATGTAATTTGTTCCCCAACAAGTAATAGATATGCGTTCTCAAACAAATTCGCACTGCGTTTTCGGGTTCAACAGAGCCACAAAAGGTAGAAGACACGTTGTTATTGTCTACGTTGCTACGAACTGACGAATCCATTCCAATGAAGCATCGATGTAGTGCTCCTAGTTTTAATTGTTGCGACAGGTACCGAAATTTACATTCACTGTTGAAAACGTTCGAGACTCCTAATCTTTGCCAAAGATTAGCAGATTCTAGTATATTCTCGTGTGGGCATACTGTATCTACCTCATCGAGTGCTTTGACGAAAAATGGGTTCTACAAGAGCAGAGCGCATCACATCTTTTATCAGCAGCTCTGCCAGCGGCATACCATTGCGTGTGTACTCACACCGGTATTCACTGGTCTCACGATGCAACTGAAAGTTACCAGTAACTGGGGATACATTTGGCGACGAGTTAAAGTTTCTGGGGCTGTCCTACCAGCAAGCTGATCTCCCTGGATAAGCTCGCATTTTACTCGGCTGGCCAATTAATTGGCCAGCCGAGTAAAATTTTGGAATACCTGTTTTTAAAAAGATGCAGTTGTGGTATAATTCGAGCAAAGATACTGTTGTAGTTTGCTTTACTTAAAGCGATATCAGAATAGTTCAAGAGCTAGCAGCAACGCAGTAGTTAAATTCGAGTACAACTTTCGCTCGCGTCTTAGAAAGAATAAAATCTGCCAAATATTGTACAAAGTACTACTGCAGTGTAGTAGTATCAACCAACTTTTTTCCTTAAAAAGGTTGTCGAACATGTGTGGATGAGACGCGAGAAGTGAAAGACACACAGTTGTATAGGCATCTAGCGCTTGCTATAACCGAAGTACGTCAGTGACAATGACGTTGGATCATCGAGGGTCGACCATAATAAGAAAATATTGTAAGTGGCTGGTGTGGTGGGGTCGTTTCAGTCACTGTCTTTTGGACAACATGGAAGTTGGAAATCAAGCTGCGAGGACAGACTATTACGCCGATGCCATGTCCGATGACAGCGGATCCACTCAAAACGGCAGTGATGGTGGAGTCAAAGAAGACGGGAGCCGCGAAGTCGTTTTATAATTTATAATATTGATATAAAACCTAATGCATGCGTAATACAATTACCGGTAAATTGTTTACTAGGTTCTTGCTTTCCAAAACCCATGATAATTTTTTCCAGTGATGATACATAAAATGCGGTAAACAATAAGTTGAAGCTAATTGTTTGCCAGATTTTGGTTTTAAAAAACCATGGTGATAGTGAGAAAAATGATCATCGTTTTTCTTTTCTTTCATCGGAAATACTAACTTTCCAAAACCGTTGTTACTCGCACGTTTCTTCACTTCTTTTTTTACCCGGCGATGAAGGAGCTTGATCGAAGTGGAGAGCTCTTAGCACTGTGCTACCGCGAGCAGTGGCCCAAGGCTACACAACTGCTTACCGATGCAAACTTGACGGTAAAAAAGCTTTTACTTCCTTCTTGTTACCCTGTAGATGTGACGGTGACCTCTCGTACGAACGCTTTGAGGCCAGCACAGTTGCTTCGGCACTTCATCAAGCGGTTATTGACTCTCGAGAGGTTGGCAAACCAGCTACAGTAGCAACTGCTCTAACAGGAGACTATAGCCTAATTGAATCGCTACCATACTCTTGCGTAGGAGGTACTGCTGTTTGTGCTGGAAACTGCACGTCGCGACCTCCTAAAAGTAAATACATCGGTGCAAAAGGTGCGTCGTTCAACATTCAGCGATGACTATTAGTTAATGAATTGAAAGTCAATAGGACGGCAAGACACTGCTTCACCTAGCGCTCGAAAGCAACAATCTCGTACGTCCAAGGTTGAATATTTACGATAAATATTCTCGAACTGATGATGCGGCAACCCAGCGGTTTGTCCACGCATTGTTGTCTGCAGATGCAGATGTGGCCATTCCAGACAAGAAAGGCGTGAGACCCATGGACCTCATGACTTGGACCGCTGTAATACACCCTACCGTGATGGTGCCGTTGCAAGATAATATACTGCACCTTCAGCAGTGGAATGAGCGGCAACACGGGCAGACTAGTGCTCTAAACGAAATGACTGCTTCATTGCAGACCGACGAGCGAAAACTCCTCCTTCGAGCGAATGAAACCCAAGAAGACGCCGCTGCAGCACGTGCCTTTCGAGCAGAAGTGGATGAACAGATACGCCGAGCTCAAGTGACAGACTGTGAGCTATCAACGTCTATCGAAGCGGAGGAGGTCAAGATCCAGTGGATCCGTGGAGAAGTGGCTCGATTGCACACTCAAAACGGGACTGCAGATCTAGAATTGGCTCGGATTAATGAAGATACAGAGCGATTTACTGCTGCTGCAGCATCGCTACGTGAGAAACTCGAGCTCCAGCAACGAGGTAGAGACAACGTGGCAGCGCATCGAGCTGTCAAGTGTGAGATGATCAGCATGTTACGACAATTTCCAGGTAACAAGTTATTGCAAACTCGAGCACTGCGAGCTTTGTTGGTAATGTGCAAGAAACCTACCGTTCGGCGGCAATTGTTAATCTGTGGACTGCAGAACGCGCTAGTCGAAGTTCTACAACAACTTCCTCGCCAAGCAAGTGTTTATCTGGGAGCTTGTCAGCTAATTACGCTGCTCTCATCGACTGCAAAAGACTCCCAAGATATGCAAAAATGGCGTACGAAGGAGTTGGTTGAGGCCTTGCTAGCCGCTTGTACGTCCGTCGAAGCAGGTTCGTCCACTACCTCAGACGAAGTTTATCGTACTACATCAAACGTATTTATGTGCCTCAAGAAGATTCCTCAATTGAATGATGTAAAGGGTAAGCTTGCATTGTGGTACTCCTTGAAATGACTATAATTCACTGCTATTCGTTCGCCTTGTGTAGAAGAATTATGCACGTTGCTGGATGCTGCAACCCATCGACTGCGTGCTACTTTTCAATCACAGACAACTCATTAGTTGACGAGCTTTTAACAAACCTTCTAGCGACTACAAGTACTGGACTATTCTCGATCACAGAAAACCAAAATGAATTGGGTAAAGCGAATTTGCTTAGCAAGAAACGTTTATTGTAGCGCCTGGGAGATGGTTGATGGAGTACAGACAACCCTGTAGAAACAAACCCGCGCAATCTGCCAGCATGACGCCGACTGTATCGCCGACGGACACAGCCGAAAGTGCCAATTCCACATGACTTGAAGGGATCTCCTTTGACAACAACGTGAAGGCATTCACGTACACAGCGCCACCCAGTAAACCGGCAACGAAACACAGAGACAGTAAGCCCCAGTTGTACCAAAAGTGCGTGGCTGCTACGAACGTGAAGAACACGAGAAGCACCACTTGTAACGCCGGCATGAGATACAATATCGGTCTCGTGGCTTGGAAGAGCACCCCTGACGACCTCGAAATGAACACTCCAGCTTGGTAAGCCAGTCCTGCTGACGAGTAAAAGCTCGCACGGGCTTCTTTACTTTCCACGGGGAACCCAATCGCTGACCACACTCCTGTCTGCATGGTGTACTCCGCCAAATAAACCGTTGTCAGCGAGATAATATACGGTCCGAGCGTCATAATGAACCTCATTTTGGCCTTGAACCCCATCGTCGATGCATCATACACCGACGGTTCTTCTCCTTTTTCCAGCTCTTTTTTCTTCATTTCCCACTGATCATTAGCGTTATCCACCACTGCCATTGCTGTATCATGTGAACTGTCTGGGATTGCCATGTAGTTGCATGTCCTAGCTGGAGGAAGTTTCGACCTGTCGAGGACGAAGAGGAACACCAGAACGTAGAGAACTGGGAAGATACTGGCGAGTTCCAGTGTGGTCTGGAAGCTGAACCCGCCCCAGAGGTGAAGGACCGCGACCCACGCATAGCCGCCCACCCCGGCGAGGCCCGTACCACTCGACCAGCACGTTAAGCAACGCACGGGACTCGTATAGAATGAGGACATGGCCAGGAAGGTCGCCTCCATCATCCCGGACTGCAGACCGGAGAAGGCTACGCCTACTAACTGCAGCCAGAGTGAATGTTTCCCCTTGGAGACTACTAAAAAGCTCAGTAGCATCCAGATAGCGCCCATGATGGTGCGCTGGCGGTATGAGACGAGCTGGAACCAGTACGGGCCTGAGAGCTTGACGAAGAGAGCGGGAAAAATGTCGAAAAAGTAGACGAGACCCACGCCGCCTGCCGCGATCTCCTGGGCACCCGCGATCATGATGACATAGCCGATGTTGTTGATGAACCCGAGCACCCAGAATGCCAAAAGGTTGCGGAGCTGCTCGGCATCAGCATGCTGCTTGGCACTCATATAGAAACAAAATGATAGGAACAACTGGGTAAAGATGGTGTAAGAAACGCAGTTGAACAATTATTCGCAAATTTATCTTTTTATTTTATTTTTTCTAAATTTTAGCAAAAAAATATTCTCACTATTTCTGTGTTTGGTAAACAATTATTATATTTACAAAGTGCTATTAATAAAACCCAACACAAAACCCAACATTGCCATCAGGACAAAACATGAGCCGGCACAGCAAGAATGCGACGTCAACGACGCACTTTACGTACCGCGAGCGCGTGGCAGCGGGCCACGGTACGCTAAAGCGGCGCTTCGGGCGCGACTCGCAACTGCCGTTCGGCGTGTGCTGTCTGTGTCTGGCCACCACGCACCTCCGCAGCCCGCTCGTGTCTCCGGGAGGCTTCGTCTACTGCAAAGAGTGCATCTACGCCAATCTACTGGCGCAGAAGCGCTCGATCCAGGACAGTGTGGCGGCCTACGAGCGCTTCATGGAGACGCAGGGCCGGAAGAAGCAGGATGAGGCCCTGCAGAAGGAGCGCGAAACGTTGCAGAAGGCGCTGAACGCGGCCGAGGGCGCCTTGACCGGCAAGACAGCGCAGGACCTGGACCAGGCGCGAGCGCTGGCCACGCAGAAGCTCAAGGAGAAGGTGGACAGAGCCACAGATGATGACAAGCGCGAGGCTATGAAGAAGACCAGTTTCTGGATCCCGGACTGCACTCCCACGCAGGAGACGAAAGTGGACAAGCCCGACACCAAGACCAGAGACCCCATGAGTCTGGAGGAGATGAAGCTCAAGCACTTGATGCCAGTCAAGTTTGAGTGGGACACGAGTGCTGCAGACGGCAAGCCGAAAGTGTTATGTGCCGTGACCAAGAAGGAGATCTCGCACCATCGCGCGGTGCTGCTGAGACCCTCGGGACAGGTGATTCTGGAGAGCTGCTTGAAGGACATGGTGCTGCCCACCATGACGTGTCCCGTCACAGGACTAAAGCTACGCAAGAAGGACATTGTGCATCTGCAAGCGGGAGGCACCGGGTTTAGCGCGCATAGTATGGTGGAGGCCAAAAAGTACCGACCGACTATGACTTAGATGAGCAAGTGGCTTGGATTAGTACACACTACGCGTTACTATGAGAAGAAGACACCAGTCTTTAAGTTAACAGCTCTAAATGTGCATGTCGGAAGATTGGTCGAGGCGGGTCGGAGCTACCACACGTTGGGTCCCGAACGCTCGATATACTGCCGCCTGTATGGCGTCGGGCTTGTTGCCTTGTCGTACCAGGTTTCGGATGCCCTGCAGCGTCTGATCAGTCACATCAGTGACAGACAAGTACGTTACCTCATCAACCTCGGCCGTTTCCTGCTGCTCCGTGGCATTCTGCTCCGTGGCATTCTGCTCCTTCGTTCTTAGCAGCTCAGATGCAGCTTGCACCGCTTCTTTTGGTACACTTTGACCACACAGACTCTCTTCGACAATGAAGCACGCGTTTTGTTGCACAATGAGACCTGTCAAATGAAAAGAAACAAGTTAACCTTGCGCCACATTTATCGGATACAACGGGAGATAACGCTTACCCTGTTCACTCATCTTCCTTGCAGCCAAGTGCCCAGCACTGACACTTTCCGAGATAAAGAAGACGACTTCAGAGTTGCTGTCAATCGAGTGGCCCGCTCCTCCCTCCCTTTCAGCATTCTCGTCGACAATTTTCTTGTCCCGCGTTGTCAACACACTCGACGTAATTCCGTGCCTGTACAGCAGTCCTGTTGCCACCTGCGACGTCGATAGATGCAACCACGGGCTGCTCGCACCCCTAACAATATCTTCAACGCACTCGCCTCCTTCTTCTTCATCCACAGCCAGGATCACGTGCGTAATTCCACGCTCATGGCAAACAGAAGCGATAAACGTCAACACCGCCGACAGCGGGCTAAAGCACACATCGAATGAATCCGCTGCTGACGGCGGTATTGGCGGTCCACACAGGGGCAGAACTGCCACTGAATACACGGAAGTGCCGTCCTTTTTCGACGCCTTGGTCTTCAATTCCCCAGCGTATTCTACTGTCGTCTCTACATCATTGAGCTCCACCTCAATCACTTTCACCCTCTCTCCCTGTTCTCCTTCCTCCTCTAACTGCACTTCAACCCCCACTTTCTCCCAGTTTACAGTGTCCAAGACGCTGTTCGCACCCGGTTTCTTCGAGCTCTCTGTATTCAGCGGCACGGTCATGATATGGTCCCTGTGTTTCCGTCTCGAAGCTCGAGACAGCGGTGAGTTCACAGGTGCGAGACGTACCACGCTCTCCCCATACTTAACTCCTTCTTTGTTGCCATTGTTATTACTACTGGCAGTATCAGATTCGTGCCAGCGCCACAGACTCCACGCAAGTCCGTAGCTTCCGGCCGCTAGACGCAGCGCCCGTACCGACTTGACGAGCACCAGCCGCTTCCCTACAACTGCAGAGCGCGAGCTGGCTACATCAGTATCGCTTATAAGAGCAGATAATGGGACACCCGATGCTGCGGCGACGTGACGTGCCGGGACGGATCTAAACACGACACTGGGCAGCACGTTGGCAGCGGCGAATCGCAGCGCGAAACGAAGCGGGATGGGGCGTCGCTCGATTTCCAGGCAGCCTTCAGTGAAGCCCAGAGCGAAGGTGGTGAAGAGCGCGCCGCCTACGCCCAAGACCGAGCACCACGGTACGCCCGCATCGAGCGGCTCGGGCGGGAAGTCTGTCTGCATTCGCACTGCAGAACTCTTTTGTTTTTCGACCAATCAACACCCATTGATTTATCACATACTTCTCCGGTCCTAGAAAGAATTAGAGCACCCCTTTAGTCCAGGTTTTGTGAATCAGGTATAATACAGGTATATTTTCCAGGTATATTTTATCTCGTTTAAATTACCCTCCTTTCTTCTTTGGATTCTCAGCCACCCAGTTGGGAGACACGTGGCAGCCCCCCCCCCCCCTGGCACGCACCGACGATGGCACGCACGCACAAGACGGCGCAGATCAAGGCGAAGATGGCAGAGCAGGAGCACGCGGCCGATGAAGCTCGCCTGGCCGGCCTCGCTCGCCTGCGTGCTGCACGTACGCGCTCAGAGAGATCACAAGCTAGAGAAATGATGCAGAAAGATCAGGCTGGCGAAACTAGTGCAACAGCGGAGGGTGATACTCAAGAGAGTGTGGAGGAGGCGACAGATGAAGCCGTGGAGGAAGGAGCAGACGGCGAAATAGCGCAGGAAGACGCGAGCGCGTCGGGCGATGATGAAGCGGAGGAAGCTGAGACGAAGAGGAGGAAGATGAAGATGCGGAGCAGAAACAAGTTGCTGAAAGGACTGGAAGGCGCCGCCAAGGGAAAAAAAGGCGGGTGTCTGATGTGGAGGAAGAAGGGCTGACTCAAGTCCCTGCGTTTAAGGCGCAGCACGACTCGTGGGCATCGCTGGAACTTTGCCTGAAGGAGTACATGGAGCCTACACGCCAGAAGATTGTTGTCAAAGAGGTGGTCAACGTGGGGCGTAGGAATCCTCATCTTCGTGCCCAAGTCCGGTACCAAGGGCTTCCTGATTCGGAAATACCCCTCGTCCCCGCGGAGATGGAGCCATATCAGCGCAAATATATCTGCACGCATGGGTGGTCAGAACACGACAGATCTACAGGAAAGCGAACGTCGCACAAGTTGAACACTACGGATTGTCCGTTCCAAATGCTGGCTCAAGTCACCAAGCGTCGCGACGGGAGTTGGGGCATCGTGATGAAATGCGAGGTGTACTGCCACAACCACCGGGTCTCAGAAGACATTTACAGGTCCCACCCAGGTATTCGCCAGGTTCCGGCAAATTCACGTTTGATGTCAGGTATTGAGCTACTGGTTGAAGCCCAGGCTGGCACGACAAGTGTGTTCAACTACATTCGAGAGAATTCCAACCACCGAGTCACCATGGACGATGTCCACAATCTACTTCGCCGGATGCGACAGCAAGGTAGGCCTTTGGTGCGATGCCTGTGATTTTGTTTCGAAACTAATTTATCGTATTCGCAGGTGCGGAATTATCTGATGATGATGCCGTGGCTGAGATGATCGTGGACTTCAACAGAAAGTCCTCGGCGAATGTTTCGTCGGTGCACGAAAGTGCACGTGGAGACTTCGGTGTTATTTCTTTCACGAGTGGACATATGCGCGCGATGCTGGACAACTTTCCTGAGATGATTCAAATGGATTGCACACACAAGACCAACCAGTAAGTTGCATGTCATGTATTGTAATGGGACAGGTTTTTTCCTGGTTCGAACAGGTTTTGACCAGATTTTACGTGTGACTAGGTACAACTACCAGCTGCTCACAATGTTTGCTATGGATCAATTCGGAGAAGGACAGCCCGTGCAATACTCACTGATCGAGACAAACGGAAACTGGCATATGGCCAAGAGTTTGGATCATTTCAAGCGTGCGAATGAACACTGGCGTTTCGTACGGATTGTGATCGTAGACAAGGATATGCGCGAAGTCGAGGTCATCCGCGAAAAGCTCCCCGAAGCTCGAGTGTTGAATTGCCGCTTCCATGTGATAAAGTGGTTGCACAAGACGATCAGAAAGTCTAAGACGTATGGCATTACGAAGACGATGTTTTAGCGCAGATGAAGCACGCAATCACGAACATGACTTACTCCAGGACAGAGGAGGACTATCACATGCATCGGAACGAGTTCAAGAGCCTCGCATGCCAAGACGACCGCACAGAACTGTGGGAGTATTTCGATAAGAACTGGAACGAGTGCTGTGAGATGTGGGTGATGGCGTATCGGTTTGACCTGCCACAATTTGGCAACCACACGAACAATCGCGTGGAGAGCCTATTTGGCAAGCCCAAACGGCATCTGAAAGGATACTTTACCATGCGAGCTAGCTTGAAGGTGCTTCTGGACTACCAACGACACAAGGAGGAACAGTATCGGTCCAAGGTCGAGATGCCTGGTACCTTACGGGACGTCTCCTATTCTGAAGAACTGAATGTTGCGCTGAAGATGACGACTCGTTGGGTGACAGCTGCTATCAAGACTCAATACGATATTGCTACGGATGCTGCAGTTGCTAACAACTTTCCGTTTAGCTTGATTTTCGGTACTCGAGCTGGTGTTGTACTCGTTGCTGCAGCTCGAGTTGCAGGTCCAGCTACCTGAGTCGGTGGTTCGTCATCTGACTCATCATTGGGATCCGCTTTCCCTTCATTAGGCGTAGTGTCTTGTCCACTGTTAGCGTCTGTAGCCGTACCGCCTTCACCTGCCCCCCCTTCGGAGTTGTCGGCATCGTGCTCCCGGTCGTCATTTTGACTGGACGCAGGTTGTTCTATCGAAGCTTGTCCATTTCTTAGATTGTACCACCATTGATCCAGCTGGGACATCACACTCTCGATCTCATGGTCGCCAAACCTGGCAAGCTCACCGCTGATGCGACCAAAGGACTGCTGAGCACGTCTGTATTTCTCCGCTTCGCTCAAACTTCCACCACCAGCTTGCGAATGGACCTTGTATATCTTGGCCACAAATGGTGTCGCCACCTCTGTTATAGCTCCTGTTGCGAGAGTCGGGTTTGCCCAAACCACCTGCAAAGAGCAGACAACAAATATCACAAGCATTATCAATACCTGGTAAATACTTGGTCAATCCCTGGACATTTCGTTGACGTACCGTGGCGCGATTGACGAGAACGGGGTAATGAACGGGTTTACGCAGCTCTTCCGGTACACCATGGCGTTCTGCATGGAAGCTTCATGGTTTGAGAGAACTCACAGTCGCACAGCCAACCCTCTTTTTCTAGAAGATACTCCCGCTCACCACCTTTGATAGTGATCGTGGCCCCGTTGTAGCTGAATGTGTAAACAAAAAGGTGCCGAGAGACCAATTCAGTGGCGCGTTGATGGAGATTACGTACCGGATCGAGTCCGATTCCGACTCCCTGAATCGGTTGTTGACACTGCGCTGGTTAAGTTGAAGGGCGGGTTGGCACACGATGAAGAGATTGAGTTGGATAGTGACGGAGATAGAGCTGGTGTAAGTGAAGTCTACGTGGTTTCAATTGAGAAGGTGGGTAAGTTCACCAGAGAGCAGCTGGAAGCAATGAAAACGCTGTGGACTCTGCAAGAGACCTGCCGTAAAGCAGTGCTCTGGTGTACGTGGATTAATAGCGGGGTAAAGCCAGCTCTGGATGACCCCGTCCCTGCATCGATTGTGTTAGGAAAGATACTCGAGGGCTGGCCGTATACACCGCTAAATGGTTTTGGATTCGATCTTACCTACTCGGATCTCTTTTGCTGTCGAGATTCTGCGTGGTTAAACGACGATGCCATGCATGGGTTTGCTGCTTTTCTCGCACGGTACAAGAACAACGTGACAGTCGTGATTTCGCCCCCCAAAACGTATAAGGTGGCGCAGAAGAAGAAAGCCACTGAGGGCCTTCTCCCTGCAACTACGCTGGATAAATTGGTGAAGGCGTCGTCTCGTACCCATTTGCGCTGCTTCCGGTCAATTTTGGTGGTACCCATTGGGGATGTCTAGTGGTGGATCGAGGTGCAAAACTAGTTAAGATGTACGACAGCATGGGTGGTAAGAGAAACCGGAGCGGTTGCAGAAGATGGCGGCGGAGATTCGTGCTGGCCCTCTGCATGACAGCTCTTACAATGATTTGGAAGTGACCGAGCCGATGCAAACGGACAGTGACAGCTGCGGTGTATTCGTGTGCCGCTTGTTCTGGGCGTGCGTGAGCAGTGAAGCCCCCAGCGATGTGTCACCGGCTGGCGTAACGAAACTGTGGTGGGAGATGCTACACGCGATCATGAATGTGCAATCGCGCTAGTCACCCGCGAATACATGCGCGCGCAGCGCATGTCAAGGCCAACAATTTCAATACATGGTCAATACTTGTTTGCAACCTGAAAAAAACTGTACGGTACATAAATCGATGATGGTGCCTCACCATGTAAGCGAGTGCCGACACTACGCAGCGGTCACCACTTTGGATTTTTCCTGAGTAGCGCACACATGAGTTACCCAGGTGTCGCCACCTGCAAAAAACCTGGTCGACGAGAGAAGGCAGTGATTGGTTAGAATGAGCTCCGACACAGGTTCCTTAACTTCATTTCCACTTTTGCTTAGATCGTGCACACATGAATATCCCAGTTTTCAGACCTGGATAATACCTGATTTGGTCATTTAAATCTTCGTACGAAAATTACATAATCTGATTCCGTTCTTTATAAGGATACCTGGGCTAAACATGGAGAATCAGATTTCTGAGTATTTTTTGATCTGGGAAACCTGGACGCTAAGGTCGTCCAAAGAATTACTACCTCTGGCTGAAAAGGATGAATAAAAATGCTATATGATAGTCGATGGGCTCAAACATGCAAAACAGATTTGATCGATTTAGACGGGTATTATTTACTCGGCAGGCTCGAAGAAGGCAAGGTTGCCGCGGTCGGATTCAGCGAGCACTACCTTCGCACTATCGTACAACTGCTGGTCACAACTAAGCACTCTAGGCAGAATCCCCTTCCTACGCAACTTGGCCTTCCCAATATGCGGCAAAGCATATTGATTCTCACCTTTCTGCCGTAGGACGCATCGCATACAGTCTTGCAGTATCAGGAAGATGTTGTCCAGCGTGTCTGCGCTCATGTCTTTGTACGCAGCTTGGACGGCAGTGATGAGATTGTCGATACCGTGAATGGGGACACGGTTCTGAATGCTTTGAATGGCATTGAACAGTCCTAAGTCCAGCACGTTGAGGTCAGGTGAATTGGGGGGGGGGCTGGAACAGCAAGCAAATGCACCACCCACCTTCCATCCCAGCTGCCACAATATCCGCGTCATGAGGGAGGGCGTGAGGCTTGGCGTTGTCCTGCTGAATCATGATGGGGCGGCGCCGGTCCCCACTAGGCCACTGCTGCTAGCGACGGCTGCCAAGAACATGGCCTTGGGGACGAACCGCTTGCTTTTACGCGTCCTGAGCGGCGGATCTTCTCCTGGAAACAGCAAATAGCTACGCTTGTCTTTGTCCTCATAGAACCATTTCTCGTCCACGTGGACGACGTTGTCCATACTCTCAAATTCGAGCGTCGAGTCGTCGATGAAGGTGAGACAATGCTCAACCCAAGACAACTTGTTTCCAGGCGTCAAGGTTGGGCGGATGCGCGCCGTAACTCTAGATAAAGTACCCTCCTCTACTAGCGAACGAACGAGATGGCGGGAGACACCTGCGAGAGAAGCAGCACGCCGCTCAACGGAGCTATCTTCGATCGGAAGCGCCTGCAGCAGCTCGACGATTTCGGAGCGGTCCTTCCGTTTCCGACCGGCGTTTTGCTTGATTTGGCTTTGCCACTCGCCTCCCACGATCCCAGCCTCTATGCTGAGGGTGTAGCGTACCCAAATCTTACCAACAACGGAGCAAGAGTGACCGAAATGTCGAGTGACGGCTCTCTGTGTTCCATGCGGCAGCTCGCCGTTAATACTTCTCTTGAGCAGCTCGTCGATGACGCAACGGCGCTGGGGATCGGAGAGGTTGGTCATGGAGAGTTTGCAGCGTGGTGATAGTGCTAGGTGCGAGCTGGGGGGGGGGAGTTGGTAAATGAGGAAGGCGGAGTCGGCGTACTTAGAGGCGCGTAGCTCTTCCCACAGAGAGCTCCTAGATCCAACCAGACTATGAGCCAATAGGTGACACTCGCGCGCGTAATTTATGCCTATCAGGTATCATTTAACGTAATTACAGCTCTCGCAATTGTTACGGATAGCAGACTGTATCCATCATTTTCGACCAGAGGTAGTAACAGTTAGTTTTTTATTTTAAAAAAACTCGCATGTTTGATTGATCAATGCCCCATCCTAGATCTCTATGATTGGATAAAATATGAACAATAGAGGATTTGTATGTCAAGCTGATTGGGTGTTATTGACTCAAGAATGACCTTGATTGCTTCTAGTGATATATCGCTAGATTAAGCTCCTTTTCCTCTTTCTTGAGAGTATTTAAAGTCTGATTCCGCTTATTTCTGATGACGCTGCGAACAAAACCATTGCTCCTCCATAAAGTGATAGTTTAAGCGGCCGGGTATTGAGGTAAGCGGCGGGAAAATGCATTTGAAAAAAATACTGAGTGATTCTACAAATAAGGAGCTTTACATCAAAGCCCATTCCAATTATATTGTATAGCTAGAACGAAAGTTCTCGCAGGTTTAGCGAACTGTTAATTCTTTAAAGGACCGGAGAAGTATTTTTTTTTAGCAAGGTACATGAATTAACCCTTATGTATGGGGTGGATAACGGGAAATGCCAAATAGTGTACCCGTGCCAAATAGAATACCCCTCTCAAATATGATGGGAGTGTTGAGTATACAAATCACATTGTATCTATCCCGAATAGTATACCCACGACAGACCTCATGCTGAGAACTACCAGCTCTTATTTAGCCTCCAACAGCAACCTTCTCTTCCTCGATCAGGCTCCATCCCCGTGCCTCCGTCTCGCCTCGCCAAATCTATGGCCGAAAAGAAGGAAGTCGTCACCTGGATTGAGAAGCATGGTGAGACTCCAGCCAAAGCGGCCGGACACTTCCAGAACGAGGGTGGCTGGAAAGTATCTGCGGCCCAGATTGCTACTGGTGGAAGCAGAAAGAATCCATCAAAATGCTCCTGCCTCCAACCTCGGCTGTTACCGTGCCGGCACGTGTTCTACTTGCGCAAGGAAATAAAGAAATAGACGGTAATCCCATCTCACCTGCACCGGAGATAGCTATTGTATACACTTCGATCGTCATTCGCTGTTCCTGACATACCAGATAAGGCGTTTCGTATTCGACGGATTGTGCGGTCCGAACCGACAACATGGGATGCAAATCGAAAGTTCCGCGAAGCAAGCCAAGTTGCAAACAGCATCACAAATACAATGAACAGTCTGGGCATGTGTGAGTATCGAGAGGCACTTCGCGCGCTAAATTCTGTTGTAGAACTTTTCAAGCAAAAACAGTTCCATGAGATCGATCGCCTGGTTTGAGACACTCAGACTGGCGAGCCTCAGATAATAGATGATGAGATCCCGACTGTGCCCGACCAGCTCCCTACGGAGCACCATGGGGGTGGCGACATGGCTACTGTGAGGCCAACTTCGGTTGCACAGGTGATACAAACCCACAGCAACGCGGATTCACTCGGCGATGGAGAAATTTTGAAGTCGTGAGCCCTGTCCGGCCGGGCGGAAGGCCAAACCAAAAGGCATCTGCAAAGAAAACCAAGAAAAAGCGCGGGGTCATTGATGCTTGCCACGATTCGAACATGCATCACATGCAGCTAGATCTATCGCTGCTATCAAAGATGCTACTTGAAGATCACACTCTCAATTCATCCGAGAAGACACTGCGGCAATACCGCTTGTTCGAATTCGACAAAAAATATAACAAGCAACCTATCGCCCACCGCAAAGCCAAAATACCTCCCAACAAATCGATTCTAAGAGAGGACGAGATTTCGCGAATACTGCCAAAAAGAAGTGCTTCGAAAATGCAGAAAAAAGGTGACGACATTGCAAAGCAGGCATAAGGGTCTCAAGGAAGTGGATATAGTACTCGAAGTGCCAAATATTGGTATTTTCTCGGCAGAAACGTTGAGAACTATGCGAAACTATCATCGGGCGATTGATGCAATTGCTGCTATCGACAGAACAATTGGTTGGGTAGCCACAATTGATTTTTCAATTGATATAGACCCGTAGTTTTGTGTGAAAGAAGATAAAAGCCTGTTGAACCGCTTAAATAGTACGCGACTACAGTCAAAAGAGGTAAGACTCTACTTCATCTTCATATTATAGATGACGTTGCTAATTTCTCTTTTCTTGCCTTATAGATCGAAATACTAGATATTATCGGACGCGGCAATCTCAGCGACGCAACGATTAGTTGGGTTATGGCAAAAATGTACTCAAAGAACTCGCGAGTAGTAGTGGCTACCCCCGATGTGTTTGGCTGGGTTGTCGGCAGAAAAATTACTATGAACACTGACGCAGTCGAGGTCACGCTAACGACGATAGCTGGAGAGTGTGTCCTCGTCCCGATCAGCTGCAATTCGAATCATTGGTGCTCTATCATGATCGATATCGTCAAGTGAATAGTCTACATCTATGGCTCAATGCAGTCGAGCGACCTGAGCAGCGTCCGAGTGGCAGCGGAAAACTGACTTAGTTGCTAGCGAAAAACACGGGAGAAAGATTTCGCGTGCATACTTACGAATCGGACATGGGGGTCCAGCTGGACAGCTACAACTGTGGCTTGTTTGTCCTGCTTGCTTTTGAGCACGTTACAGGTGTACCATCGGTCGGTCAAATGGACAAGAAGTTGCTGATGTATCTACGGTATAGATACCTTAGCTTGTGTTTACACTGAATATAGCATTGGCTTGCTCCATACAATAACGATTATTTCTTTAGTACTTTGGTAACTTACAATATCACCCTGCTGCGCTGGTACAGTGCTTGAGTACTGCACTCAGTCTTCACTGTACGTGCGCAACACATAAATCAAGTTAAATATTATCCAGGTATAGACGGGAAAAGCAATCTGGCTCTTGGTCAGTCGGTTGCCAGTCGGTGCAGTCTGGCGCTGGTCTGGAGGTTCAAGACCCCCAACACTACACCAGAGAGCATGTCGTAACTGTTCGGTTCACGGAATCAAGAGAGTGCTGCGACAAGAGTTGGGAGCGATGAAGAGGTGCGGACATCGCGCAGAGTGCGTCGGTCAGCGGCGACAGCGGGTTGTCTGAGGATTTGATATGGTGTTGAAGTGCTGAGCCGGAGATTGCGGCAGTGGCAGTATTACAGGGTCCAGAACAGCTTCCACGAGCTGGAGCTTGAGTAACCACGATGGCATTGGCCAGAGGAGACTTAAACTCGAGTGAATCAGGTTCGTTGTCGTGCTGGGCTTTCCCTGGATATAGCCCCACATCTATAAAATATCCAGAGCGATCCTGATAGAGGATCTTCGTGTAGCCATTAGACGCACCTGGTTACAGCCCCACGTTCGTTGCATCTTCAAGGATGAGCCCTTGGCAGCCGTATAGTGAACCACAGTCAGTGCACACAGAGCCCCACAAACGTAAAAGCGCGGGAAAATCAAAGACGGCCTGTGCAAAGGACTTGGCTGTGCCATTTGCAAATGGAAGTGTCTACGTGGACCAACTATTTGGTCGCAAAAGGGACACCCAAATACCGGTAATCCCCAACCTTGCCTTTTTCTAAATTTGAAAAGTCTAAAAATCAGCTACCCCTGTCCGTCCATTCCGCATTTCCCCCTCCGATGGCGGGGTCGACAGCCAAGAAGAAGGGCAAGCGCGGTTGGCGCGCTCCGAGGATCGCCGACAGCTCTGACAGTGACAGCGACGTCGCTTTACTCCAGGCCCTCTCTACCCCAGACAGCAGTCGGCAACAAGAAGACAAGAGACCGAAGTATCCTGGAAAAAAAGAAGAAGAGCAGCCCAGTGTCATCTGTAAAACCAGGGAGCGATGGTATTAATGCTCCTGCTGAAGTTTCTGTCACTTGTCCACGGTTTAATGGGGTGTTCAACTCATGGGAAGACATGGAGGCTGCATTTGCGAGGTAAGAAGTTTGCATGCTTTGCTTGCGTTTGTATCTAACATATACATTTGTTACGCAGCTACCAGAGCGACACATTTCAAGTGTACAAGCTCCGCACGTCGAATTCAATCAAGGATCGGAACCGGGGTCGTATCAAACAATCCGCGAAGCGAGGCAGTGAGCCTACGCTTTGGGATGAATCTCGGCTACTACACCAAGACATGGAATTGCACGCATTCGAGGCCATACCCATCTCGTGGAACAGGAGTCCGCCAAAACCACACCACTCGCCGCATTGAATGCCCAGTTAGACTTCATGCATTGTTGTCGGAAGATGGAAACGGTGGGTTTCAGGTATCTGTACGGAGTCACCATTCGACTCACAATCACGATATCGACGATAATATCTTCAACACGTACGTCGAGACAAGGTAAGATCTCTTCTCCCGGGACCTGCAATGTCGTCCGGACGATGTGGCAAGGTACGTGCGTTATATTAGACGAGATTTAGCATTTACAGACTATTCCTAATGTGTTATACGTCTGTAGGCGGAGCTAAACGCAAGAAGATCCTGCGTTACCTGAAAGAAGTTTCTGGCAAACCAATTATGCTCAAGGATGTGAGCAACATGATCGCTGAAATGCGCCGAAATTCGTATACGTCTTCTGACGATAATGTGCGCGTGACGGAAGTGTTGCAAGATTTCAGTGAAGGTCCCGGGAACGTTGTCAACGTGTTTCGCGATGCCGATACCAAGCAAACAAGCTGCATCACTTTTCAGATGGCCCACATGAGACGTATGGACGCGAATTCAAGACTCAATTAGAGGATGATGGCAATCTTGAAGTCCTTGTCCATGTAGACATATCGAGGTCCTTGGGCCACCAGTAGCATGTATCCGTGGTTCCTCGCAGTCGTCATGATACCGAAAGCCAGCTTGTTGAGGTAAGGTAGCACCATTCACGAACCAGTCGGGGTGGCGGCATTGCTAGCCGTGCATTATCGCAAATAGTTGACGGAATCGTCCGTTTGGTTGATAACGAGACGTTGATCGGGTGGATTTTTTGAGCAGACCCCCCCCCCCCCCCGAAAAGCTTTTGTTTGGATTCTAATCGGGCACATGTACTCGTATTGACGAGTATAATGAATGACTAAGGATATCCGGAAGTTGGACACCACCGGTGATATTGGAATATTCAAGTTGCTTAAAGATAACATATCAGGCCTGATTAAACGCTGGTAGAAATTGGGAGGTTGGAGATAACAATGCCTCGGAATGGTTGCTCACTGTCGAACAGTGCACAACTGAATGGAGAGAAACACCATCATCAGTAGTAGTGCAGCACTCAATTGAGGCGCAGACATTCACAAAGTACGTCATGCTGGTTCATCTTAAACCACGACAATTGTGGATGGAAATTCTAGCACCGATGGCGCAGCACAACAAACTAAGAAGAAGAGGGAGGTTAAGTGGAACTGGATCCAGCCTTAGTTCGTCGAGGAATAGAAGCCCTCTTCGAATAGTGGACCCCTGCCTAAAACGATCAGGTTTAAGAGGCTACTAATAAATACAAAACCGGCTACTATTTTTAAAAAATCCGTTATATTCTACCCTTCCTTGTACCGAAATACCGAATGCATTCGACTATTTCAGCAAATAGTTTTTTTTCTCCTGTGTTTCCTTCGATTGTTCACCCTTCTTAGCGAGACCTCATGGCCAATAGACCTTAATACATATTGGCACGTGTTGGTGCGCCCAACTGAGAGATCTGAGACGAGGCAATAGTCCCATTTCCTTTCAATTCTCGCTTGCTAACAGGAATATTGCATGCGATACTGAAGCGGAGACGCCGGAGCATTAATGTTGGAGGTGCAACTGTTCTCGCTGCGAGGATCTATAACAGAGCGTTGTGATTCCGGGCACACTGCTATATTTCGCGGTTGCTCAAGATTATGGGTGGTGTCGACCACATCCGGTGTTTTTTCGGAATTCGATAGTACTATACTACCGGTAGTACTATTACTATTTTAGGGGGGAAGCTACTGGTGCCAATAGTAGCTTGTTTTCCTGTACCGGTACTAGTAAAATACTGAGAGTAATTTAGAAGAAAGGCGTATACCGGTACCAGTACATATAATAATACTACCAAGCAATGGTGGCGGTTGAAGTCGCCGCCGATGCGAATCGAAGTCGCCGAGGTGACGTTGTAATCCGGTGCGATGTGTCACTGCAGCGATAAGCACCACGAGAACTCCCGACGCGAGGCCATGCGCGTCCAATAGTCAGCCCAGGCTTCAGCCCGCTTGATTGGAAGCCTCCCTGTGACAGTCGACGTGCGCACGCCGGATCTTGGCCTCCGAGTGTAGGTCGTCGACGTCGCCGACGCTCGCCTCCTTTCGTTCGATGTCTGACGCCCGGCTCCGTAGCGTGGCGCATGAACCAAAGCCGAGGCGCCGGCGGTGGATTCCAATCGCGCTGATGAGAGGGCTGCATACAAATTCTCATACTGTCTGGGCTCGCTCGTTCTCTGCATTGCGATCGCAAGGCGGCCCCGCTCCAGATTCCCGCGGCATACTTTCTTCAAGACGAAAGCGCTGGTGCGTGGTGCCTCGCATGTTTTTGTGGTGCGCTTGCAGTTTGCCTTTGCGGGTCTCACGTTGCACTGTCGCTGGAGCGGTCGGTCGGTCACTCGGGCGCCAGTCAAGGCCACAAGGGCAACGAAAGGTTCAAGCCCCGTCACTTTTCGGCGGCCGAGGCTCGCTGGCCCATTCCGCAACATTCCAGCACCACAGCAAGCCTCGCCAACACCCCGCCACCCGCCTCAATGGGAGTGCAGCCTCAGCTCAACCTGCCGCGCGTGCAGGAGCAGGTGACCAAGGTCCGCACGGGTTCACCAGTCGGCAAGCACCACATTTCGCGCTGGCACCGCCACCACGAGGCGCTCGTGCCCGTGGAGGCATTGCCCGAGGAAGCCCAGCAGCTCAAGGAGATGATCTTGCGTACGCACAAGATCAAGCTCACGCGCTTCAGCCTGAGCCACATGAAGAAGCGCGTGGTGCCGCCCGTCGAGATCCCCAAGGAGATGAACAGCCACCGCGCGCTGTCCACGACCGTCGCCGGCCGCAGCGTGCCGCTTACTCGCTGCATGTGGGACAACACCAAGCGCAAGACGCACCACATGGAGCAGATCTCCGAGTCGTACCCGCTGCACTGCACGCTCTTCCGGTGAGAGCCCTCACCGCTGGTGCCCAACAGCAGCAAACAGCAACAGCCAGCAAACGTCGACAGAACGACGCAGCAGACTATAGATTAGCAAACACCCACGGCAGCGGTTCCGCCGGCCGCCGTATATACAATATTTAAAACACGAAAGCTTGAAAAACAATCCGAATGGGCCCCATTCCTATTTAATGAGATCATCGTGTGGTAGGCTCGTGCATGATTGCTTCTTGCTAGATACCAGTACACCGAAGAGCACGTACATGTAGTTGAAGCCTTTTGCAACTGAAATTCCGGTGCAGATTTGAATGACGATCCTAGAAACGTGCCCAGCTTTGGCCGCGCACGTGAAAAACAGAGCGAGAAAGTTGGAAACCAAAGAACAAAGTTCCAGATAATACATGTATTCGCATGCAAAATGACCTGGGCACTTTCGCCCAAACTCGGCATTTCATTGCGCGAAATGCCTCAGCAAAAATACAGATTACATGTATTGTGGCAATCGCGTTGTTTGGATGAACAACACCTGGTTGGTAAACTCCGAGATTGGATGAGCGTACAGTAATCCCCGCCTAATCCGGAATTGCGACCAGGCAAGTACCTTCCAGAGATAGTTACAGAGTGCAGTCAAGATTTGATGCCCACCGAAGAATGTACTGACTTAAAGTAGAAGTGGAGGGTCGTCTAGCGGGAAGCGTACATGGCATGCATCGGTTGATAGTTTACAGCACTAAATGAAAGGCTGACAATGAACATTATTTATTGCAGTGGCATGCTTCGTGTACGTTCATGTGCTTCATTCTGCATTCATCATGCCCAGCGAACCTCACTCTAAGAAGCACTACGTGCGACTGGGCATCGCAAGCCCGGGACGCAGCTACTCTCAATTAGCGACAAGTTTAGATTAACTCAGTACATTTTGCATCTATGTGAGACCTGTGCGAATCTAGCCACCTCGCAGTCTTTATTGGTCCCATCGTACCGGATTAGGCGGGGATGACTGTATGGCTACTATGGGACGAACGAGATGTGTGGCGCTCGTGTTCGTGAAGTATAATTTACCATCTAAAAGTCTCAAGATTTGGGCCCGAGGTCGACTCACTCCAGATTTTGCCGTCATGGAGTCAACCCCCAAAGCCTGCAGCGCCTGAGAACGCACAGTCAAAGCCACCCCAATCCGCCTCCGTTCCAGCTATCGATGACCAAGCTCTCGACCATGACCTGACGACGCACTGCAGCGGCGACCTACCACCGGCGCTAGAGCTCGCCTCGCCTACCAAGCGTACCAACGCCGCATTTCAGCACACGAGCACTCGCTTGCTACATGGCTAGCTCGCGCTCGTTTGCTGAGTTGCAGCGCTGGTTCGCTTGGTACGCTAGGCGCACTCTTGCCAAGTCAAGATGCCGCCGCGATATCCTGAGTCAGTAGCTACGAAGTCGCGCGATAGCATGAGTGAATACACATCGTCAATTCCTGTGACCGGCAATGGTTTGATTTTGTAGTACTGGGTCAGCTTTCTAGCTTTGTTCCTGGCGCTTCAGACATTTGCCGGCTTTCGATATTCACCATAGACTGTCAGCTGTATGCGAGTCGAAACGCGCTTGCCCAAGAACAATACTACAGTACTAGTACTACAGTGTAGTAAAGGTTTTTGCCTTCTGGTCGATATCAGCTACATGTGCCATTCTTTCTTCTACTAACTGTAGTAAGCTTTGCTCTAACATTGTGCTGTTGCTGTCTGGACGAATCCAACGCCCCACGGCCCCCGTCAAAGGGAGTGCTTCTTCAAACCCACCGCCTGGTAAGTCTTCACAAAACACAAGAATTATCCGTGTACCCATGCAGTATGCTAGCGGGCGTTTGGGATGTTCAAGCACGCGGCCCTTTGGGACGCGCTGAATCCAAGCGCCTGGGGCGTCCTAACTGCTGCAGGAATCAAATTTGCATCTCAGTCGTCCGATCTATCGCCTCGGACGTGTCTACAGGCGGCTTCGGGTCGGATTCCGGTGCAGACGGGAATCTTCAGGAATCCGGCCGGCGCCAAATCGCGCCGCGGCTCCGCATCGTGTGGCCAAGCAGCAAACTTCAAAGCGGCAAAGACTCGCTTTGGTGCTTGTCTCGCGCCTTCGAAGGCTGGGATTGGTCCGCTCGTGCCGGCGGGGGCGATGCGCGGGCATCATCAGCGCCAAATGTGACAGTCGAGAAAAACGCGACGAGTCGAGCGTGCCTTGCGTGCGGTGCGCACGGAAGGGCCGTAGACGAATTAAGTTGCTGGAAGCAATGGCACTGGCAACTGTCCGGCATGGTTGCATTCTAGATGGCCGGTATTAATACATGTAACCACGACAATGGCAAGTCGAAGCTGGTGGCGTCGCCATTCACTTGATGCCTTCGCGTGATTTTTCGGAACCAGCACCGCTCGAGCATATGGCGGCTACATCGCTGTCAACACAATCTACGCTCGCTCTGTATTAATAGCTAAAAGTAGTTGCATACCTTAGAACTAATATAAGACTGTGCTGTCGCTGCCTCATTGAATTTTGTCGGAGGCACGAGTTGATAAAGTCCAGCGTGACGTGTGCGGCCCCAAGCACCAATAGCAGGCGAGTTAAGTTGCTGCATCGACGACAGTGAAGGGACTGGCAAACGTCGTCGGAACCAGCGGCGCGGGGCTTGTTTCTGGGCGATGAATCACTTGCGGCACAGCTCGCTCGCGTTTTGCCCCGCTTCAGTTTTGCATAGCCGTGCTCTGGCATCCTATCATCGGCGCTGGAGGCCCAATCACGAAATCGGAAACCACCACGCCAAGGCCGCACGGTATACGGACAGATTCAAGACCGGCCGGTCCCTCACCATACTCAGCGCAAGTATAATGCCCTTCACGGGAGCGTGCCAAGGTCGGTTCTACGCCCGACGCGTGCAGAGGCACGTCCGGCGTGTGTTTGCGTGCGCGGCTGGCCAGCGGTCGCCGAAGCCTCGAGGACCTCAACCGGGCTGCCTCGTCACTTTTTTCAGGATCCAGCAACTCGGCATTCCACAACTGACCAAGCCGACTTCACAGCAGCAGCAATGGGCGTGCAACCGGATTTCCTGCCACGCATCCAGCGATCGCAGCCGCACCCCGCAAAGTCTCCTCGCGGAGTCTCGAAGCGCTCGAGCTTCCGCCGTCATTCTCACCCCGCGGCCATCGAGCTGCCCGAAGACGTGCGCGCGCTTAAGCAGAAAATCCTCGAAACACACCCAGCCAAGCTCACGCGCTTCAGCCTGAGCCACATGCGTCACATGGCCATCCCGCCCGTGCTCATTCCGGGCACGCTCAACGACCGCCGTGCCGTGCGCACGGTCGTGTCCGGCAAGAGCGTGCCGCTCACCATGCACATGTGGGAGAACTGCAAGAAGAAGACCAAGCACCTGGACATGATCGACGAGTACGTCACCTACCGGTGAGAATAACACCGCCTCGCGTCCTGTTCCAGTTATTAGTCCCTTTCGCCGCCGTCCATCGGAGACGACGAGTTCAGCGCCGAGAAGTTTCAGCTACCCCGCCAATAGATCTACTTGCACCTAGCACGTAAATAGAGTAGAATGCCAGGTGGCCTAAGCTTGAACACGACGCACCCGCAGTGCCGTGCAATTATTTATTCATTCTACCTATTCCCAACACTTTGCCGTAGATTCTTCAGATTCAAAAGAATCAAACTAAACTACGTAGTACCACGTAGTATTAATAAGCTTATAGTATTGAATGCATGTAAGCTGGAGCATTTCAGTCTCTCGCGCTCTACCATTCACACTGTGAATCACAGTTCCAACGATGCCAAGTCGTCACGGCGATGGATTGTACCGGATATCTTTGGGTTTTCGCATGTCGCCACCTTGAAAATCCCTGAACACCTCCCAAATCCGTGCGATCTCCATTGGAAGGGCCCTCCGGGGATGTGCCAAGACACCGGCACGCGTTCATGATGACCTTCATGATGAAGTTCATCCGCCAAGCAGGATTGGACGTCATTGCGTTGCACACATTTTGTGCCCGCTTGACATCAGCACGGGTGATTGGAAGCCTCTTGTCGTTTTGAATGAGAGACGGAGCTCATCATCCTGGCGCGTCTAGCGCAACGCTGCTTCTTGTGCACCAACCCCATTTTTGAATTGGTTACGTCTAGCTCAATCAGCTCGCCACCACCACAGGTTAATAGAGTTAACTGCTCGCCATGGGACTGCTGCCTCCGCTCAAGAAGTCCAACCTGCACTTCAAGCCGCGCTCTAGCACGCACAAGCGCCCGGTCGAGGACCCGCTCAGCTCGACCCCCTTGCCGCACGAGGCCCAGCAGCTCAAGAAGCACATATTGGAGTCTCACCCGCAGCCACTCATCCGCTTCAGTTTGAGTCGCATGCGCCACGTTGTGGCCCAACCGCCAGTTGAGATCCCCGTCGAGCTCCGCAAGAAGAACCTCGTTTCCAGCCGTGTATCCGGCCACAGCGTGCCACTCACCCGCAACATGTGGGACAAGAAGATGAAGCAGTACAAGAGGCACATGCTCGGCGTCATCGGAGAGGGCATTCACTACCAGTGACAGCTTGGACAATCGAAAATCCAAGTGATCATTTAGAGTGTGGACATGTAAACTAAAGTATGAAAGCAAATTAATATAGTTCTACGAGGATAATATCAAACGGAAACAAAATGTATTAATACTACTACTAGTACTATTCTTCAGTTTGTAAAAACTTGATATTTACGAAGTCAAAACGTGAAGTGAAAGGGCCTAAAGAGATAAATACAAGTTGCTGTGTTGGGGTTCCCTTACACTTCCAGCGGTTGTTTGAGTCCTGTCGCAGTCTCCTCGTCGATGGTAAGCATGTTCTGTACGCTGGTAGGGATCTCTCCGCCAAAGAGCCGCTTGAACACGCCAACTTGATCCCAGCAGTGATGCTGCTGGGCGATCCGCAGCTCCTGGAAAACGACGTACGTGGTGACTGTGAACGTCAAGTCCGACGACTTGATCGCCATCAACGCCACTCGCATGGTGGCTGGGCAATCCTCTGACGCGCACACGCGCTCCAGATGCTGCGCCGAGGCGATCTCGCCCTGGATGCGCCACTTGGTCAGGATCATCTCCCCGTCAGGCAAATGCGGCCGCAGCTCCACGATGTCCACCACGATACTCGTGAACACGGAGCGGATCATGTTCCACAGACTGATGGTCTGCAGACGTCCGAACGCGTCCCACTCGCGCACGCCCACACCGATCCGGCAGTCTTCATGCCAGACTCGGGACGCGTCACCCAGACTCAGATACGCCGCATTGAGCAGCTCCACCATCTCCGTCACCACCTTCGTCCTCTCCGCCAAGAGTCTCTGAGTGTTCGCGCGGTTCTCCACGCCGGGCGCTCCAGGCGCTCCCACGCCCCTCAACCCAGCCAAACTACTCAAAGCCGCCGCAGCGCCCGCTGCATTCCGGCCTGCAGCATTTTTGCCCAATAGCAAGGCCTGTTTCAGATGCAGATTGTCTCTCTCCAGGTTACGCACGTGTTGCTCCAGATCCGTGAGCTTCGTGTGTCTGATGGCTGAGCCGGTTGAGCCCGCGTTGGATCCGGGGCCGCTGCGAGTCGCCAGCGCTTTGTCCCTGGCTGCATTGTCCTCGTCCTCGTTCCCTTTCTCCCGCTCGTTATCCGACTCTGTGTCCTCATCCTCCTTAGGGCTGCGCCCCGCCTCGCGCTCATAGGGTTTGTGGCGCTGGTAGCTGACCGCTACCTCGTTGTGCACCTTCCGACGCTTGTGCGTCTCCGCGCCGCTCTCCTGCTGCGCGTCGTCCATCTCGCTGGGGAACGTGTCCAGCAGCTCGTTCAGCGCGATAACCTCGGGTTCCGCGAGCTGTCGCTTGGACCCCGCGCCGTTGCTGGAGGCCGGGAATGCGCTGGTCGATACGTCTGCACCTCTGCTTGCTGACGCGCGTCCGTTTGCTGCACTGCTGTCGGCGGTGGGCAGCGAAGAGCGCGGTGGAGACACCATCTGGAAGGGGACTGGTTTCTTCCTTTTGGCGTTCCAGTTTGGTGTTCACCACATCGATTTGTGTGCATCACATTTGTGTAGAGACAAAACATTGTTGAAGTTGCACACACAAACAAACGACCTTGCGTTCTCAAGAACGAAGAGCTCTTTCTCACGCCTCTTCTTCCTGCTCGTAGCTGGTCATGTGGACGACCAAGACGCCGCTCATGCTGCGCACGATAGCGTTGCGGCACCAGCAGACGGCTCATGTAGGTTAAACCGCACTAAAATCACCAGAGTCATCGTCAATTTACTGATCTTTCACCTTCTAATTTGCGCAGGAATCGACGTTCCGCGTGTTGGGTCTGCAGCAAATTGCTGTCGGTGGTCCCAGTAAGAGCGCGCTGAGTGCTCTCTGGGTGGACACCTTCGGACTGACGAAGAAAGGGTCCTTCCGCAGCGAGAAGGAGAATGTGGACGAGGACATTCTTCAGTGCGGCAAGGGACCATTCGCTGTGGAGGTGGATATCATGCAGCCCATTGACCCCAACAAGGCGCCAAAGGTTCACGTGCCTCCGCTCAACCATATCGGACTGTGGATTGACGATCTGCATGCGTGCGTGGACGAGCTAACCAGGAAGGGCGTACGCTTCACACCTGGAGGCATCCGCAAAGGCGCAGCAGGCTTCAACGTGGCCTTCATCCACCCCAAGGGAAACGACACCACCCCGTTATCGGGGGAAGGCGTGCTCATTGAACTCGTGCAGGCCCCAGACAACATCATTACGGCTTTCGACGCTGTCAAGGATGAGTGATCACAAGCATATTCGGGGCCGGTTGATATTTTGAGTTAGTTACTTCCAAAAACAATAATGGAATCGGCCAGTATAAGTAGCAACGACGGCCATGCGTTGGCGCGCGAAGAGTGAAGATAACCATCATAGACTTAGGACGTAGTGCAGCGTGGCAAATACTTCGTAATAAGCGCATCCAGCCACAGTAAGTCGATGAAGTCCTCGTCACACTCGTGACCTTGAAGCGTCGGAGGCAAGTCAGTCCCGTAGGACAGTTTCTCAAGAGTGAACGAAGGAAGAGGGGCCGGAACGGGGATGTCTTGGCCGAAATATCCGTGCACCTTAGTAACCTCGTTGTCACCACGCTGGAGGATGTGGATGCTGCACTTGGGTGTTTTCCTCGGTGATCTTGTTGCAGTAGAATGGAATTTTGACACCAATTGCAGCTTGAACCGTTGGGTGCTTCATCAAAGTTTTCAACTTTTTCTCCAGATGATCACACTCCTCTCTGAATGCCACTCCCAGAACCAGAGTGGGGAATGTGCCTTCCTCTGCCATCTCGGGTTTCAAAGATCCATCGACCCTGTATGCAGTTCCGTCGATCTCCAGTGTACGCCCCCCCTTGGCTTTCCACCGTAAGCCCCAGTGAGGATTCGATCGCGTTCAGCTGGTTCTGGATTCAAGAGGTCATCTCACCTGCAACGGCCGAGTGAACTTCCGTCGTGAATTCGTAGACGACAACGCGGCCTGAGTCGTTCGTCCATGGCTCGTAGTTCATCGGGATAGTCCGTATTCATGCTCTTCCAGCCACACGTGAAAATCATCGGCCGTGATCTCCTCAAACACAACCACTGGGCCAAGACGTGCGTTCACTCCTCTGACTTGGTCGCGTTCCTGGAGTTCTCGGTACACTCGGTTCAGCAGTGGCTCGGGTTTTAAGGTCATGACAGTGTCAGGCTCCATCAGTAACGTTAGCGATGCGTGCACCTTCTGGAGCGGATGTGAGCGCTGGGCGAAAAGTTTTCGAGTGGGAGAGCTAGATATGTCTCAATTGAGTGAAAGAAACCTCAGATTGAAGTGTTCGAACTCGCAGAAAAGTAGCAAGAGCTGATAATTCGCGGTTGGCTGTCTGTAAATTGATATTATGACTTCACTTGCCAACGCTGTATATACGCCACAGAATGCAACTAGTCGTCCATCACTGCATCTTCTGAGCCTCTCTAGCTCCGTCTGAAGCCTCCGCCTGCTGCTGTATAGAGGCCTCATTGTCCACTCTCTCCACGGTATCCTCGGCAGGCTTGGGATTGTTCAGTTGTTCAGTCACAACCTTCACCTGGTCTTCCATCTCGTGGGCCAGCGTCTCCAACTGTGCTCCATTGCCTGCAAGCTGCAACGTCATCTCGACATCTTCTCGTTCAGCCATGGCAGCCTCCCACGCTCGGGTGATACTACGCTCGACATCCTCCAGCTCATCCTGCTCTCTGAGCATGGCTGAAAAGGCTGCTTTCTGGACATCCATCTCCTCTTGGAAGCGCGTCTTCTGCTCCAATACCTCTGCCTTGCGAGCCTCAAACTCCGTCAAGTGTTTCTCCTTGGTCGCTTCACATTCGCTGAGTCGCTGCAGCGTGGCCGATAACTCTGAGCGGCGTTGGGCTTCTACCTGGATCAGAGCCAACCCATCTACCAGCAGCTTCGCCTTGGTCTGCAACTCACGTTCACTACGTCGCACCTTCTTCGCCTGCGGAGTCAGCGGTTCCTGGATAGAAACATGGTAGTCCAGTGTCTTCTCATTAAGCCAAGAGAACGAGTTATCCCACTCGAACACCAGCGTCGTGTTGTCCTGCCGCACCTGGAAGACTCCCGACATCTCGTTCATCCTCTCGGGCGACACAACCTCCAACGTCGCATCCGTCATCGCCGATAACTTGAACGAGACATCAGCCGCGTCTTCCTTGACTGAGAAGTTCCAGACCACACGCCATCCGCTCTTCTCACAGATCACCGGCAGTTGGAAGCTTGCGCCAGCCTTGATCACCACCCCACTCCGCATCACGAGACACTCCTCAAACTCCGGCTCATTAGTTTTTCCCAATGCACTCTCAACTCCTTCAGAAAAGAGCAGAGCGCGATGCTCGTCACGGAAGTCACAGACGTCACGGAACGCACTCGAATGCTCCTCCAGTCGCTTCTGCAGCTCGTCTACAATGCTCACTACTTGTTTCTCGAAGCTTGATACCAAAGTTTGTCGCCTTTGGAGCTGCATCGCTCGCTCCTTCTCAGACTGCATGTGTGTGCGTGTAGCTTGCAGTTCATCGAGCTCTTCTTTCTCAGTTTCGAGCTCAAGCGCTGCCTTCTCTTCACGAAGTGTCTGCAGCTCTTCTTGTAACTCGAGAACCTGCACACGCAGCTTCTTTAACGCTTCATCCTTGGCCAGCAGCATTGCTGAGGTCTTGGAGACTCCACTCGAATCGTCACCACTCTCTGGCTCGGAGGAAGGTGCAAGAATATCAATTTGATCACGTGCAGCTTGCAACTCGTCTCGACACGCGTCCAGAGCTCTCGATAGTAAAGAGATCTCCGTATTAGCGTCTTGTAGCTCGGTTTTCAGTTGATGAACTTCTTCTGACGACTCCTGACTCATCGTTGTGTTTGCTTCTGGCTGCTGTCCACTTACTCTAGCCGTCTGAGCTTCCGCTGTCGGGGCAGAAGTCGCTGTCACAACGTTACCATTCGACTGCACCTCAAGTACGGTATTCAGACGGCTGATTTCTTCAGTCGCAGCAGCCAACTCCATCTTCCAGTGGTTGCTCTGTTCCTCCAGCGCAAAGACCTTTTCAGCGTTGGCTGCTTTGGTCGTGGCAAAGCGCTCCTGCAAGCCAATTAACTCTGCTCGGGCGTCATCGAGCTGCTCTCTCAGTGTCGTCTCTGATGCTCTCAAAGCAGCTAATTCTTTCTCGAGTCCAGCTGTAGGTGGCACGGGAACGGGGAGAGCAGGATACGTGCTGTTCGTCTCAGCCGTTGCGTTGGATTGCTCCTTCAGCTTAAGCTCCAACGACTCGATCCGTTTCTGTCGCTTCTCATTCTCCGCTTTACTTGCTTCCAGTGCTTCATGAACCTTCTGCAAGTCCTGCTTAGCGGTTTGGACCGCAGCTGTGGCAGTGCTAAGACGCGCCTGGAAAGCTGCCTGCTCTGCTTCCTTGATGCACTCACTCTCGTCTTCGATCTGCTGCTTCTCCCTCTCTAGCTCCTGGATTTTAAGCGATAGCACCTGAATCTTCGCATCCGTTTGCTCTCTCTCCGACAACACCCGCTGTCTTTCTTCCTCCAACGCGGCAATGACGCGGCCTTTCTCCATCGCAAACTGGTCAAAATCCGCCTGCATCATCTCCTGTGTACGCTGCACCTCCTGCAGACGAGCCTCGCTGTCTTTACGGGCAGCTTCTGCCTGTTCTCGCTGCTCGTCACTCTCCTTGACTTGCATCAACAGTGCCTCGTTCTCCTTCCGCATCCCGTTCAGCAGTTCTGCACGCTTCTCCATCTTCTTCAGTGCAGTGTGGGACCGCACACGGTACCGCTCAAAGTCGCTACGCACACTAGCCAGTTGTTGCTGCAGCTCAGCGACCTCTTCTTGCTGAGCTGCCTGCTGTTGCTGCTCCTGGATACTTGCAGAATGGTTCTGAGCCATTAACGTATCAGCTGCCTTCACCATTTCCTCCTTCTCTGCTCGCAGAGCTGCCAGTTGTTCTCTTAAAGACTCGACTAGTACCTCGAGATCGCGCATTGAATCTTCCGCAGTCGCCAATTGTTCTTGAACTTGCAGCTTTTCCTGCTCTAGTTCAGTAATCGTGACTGTGTCTTTCTCGACGCGATCGCGAAGCTGCTGAAGATCATCCAGCCAGCGTGTAGAATTGGCTTTAGCAAGAGCCAAGAGCTCGCCAACATCCTTGTCAGAATTCAACTTCTTCAGACCTTCTTTTTCCTCTTCCTCCTTCGCGAATAATCGCCCATCCGACGTGTTTGCAAACTCGTCAATAACCAGCTTCTGCTTGTCGTTCTCAGTGCGGATCAAGTTCAATTGCTCCTCAGTTAAACGCAGCTGGTCTTTAGCAGAAACCAGATCAGTAAACAGCGGTGCAAGCCCACCGCATAGATCTGTTGCTTCTTGGGATTGCCACGCTTTTTTCGTGAAATCACGCGCCATCTCGACATCCATCTCATCTCTAAAACTCAAAATGGCCACCAGTTCTTGCAGTTCAGTAGTCAGCAGTGCCAGGCGCTCTTCAACCTTGCCGCACTTCGCATCTTGTGCGTCTTGAGCTGCCTCCAGATCATTCTTCAGTTGCGTATATATGCGAATCTGACAGTCCAGTTCAGAGCGAGAGACACGGAGCTCAGCTTCGCAGCGCTCTAGAGACTCTGCTGTTTCGCTCTGCTCCGATGATTTTGCTGCCAGTGCCTCTTTCAGCTCCTCCAGCTTAGCTGACAACGACTCAATTGTACTTTCGCTGTTGGCAACCTGCTGAGCCAAGCGTGTCGTTTCTTCTCCTTGTGTGTTTTGCAACTCATTCGTCACCTGATCCTTCTCGTTGGTAAGAATCTGAACGCGCTCCTGAAGCTCAGCTTGCTCATTCTCTAATGATATAATCGTGTTTTGCTGGGCTTCACAACGCGCCTCATACTCCGTAACTTGAGCTTGAAGAGCGCCAAGATCGGCCTCCAATCTTCGCGTTTCCTCTTCGTGCGTGCGCTGGAGTTCGTCAACTGTCTGAGCCTTGTCATTCGTAAGACGTGCAATTGTCTCCTCGAGCTCGACTTGCTCCCACTGCAATGTCGAGATTGTCTCTTGCTGAGCTTGTTCACGCTCTTTGTATCCTGCAATTCGAGATTGTAACTCGTCAAGAGCAGTCTGCAACTCCGATACCTTATTCGAAATACTAGCATCATGGTGACCATTGGAGCCCGCCTCAATTTGGTCTTCAACGGTATCCACTGGCTGTGACTCGTCTTCTTCTAGTTCCAGGAGAGGTACATCGGTGCTCTCTCTATTGTCACCAATATCGCTATCTTCTTCCGCATCAGACTCCACTTGATCTCCTGAAACGCTTTCTGCATCACTCTTTGCGTTCTCCAACTGGTGATTAAGCCTGTCAATTTTATCTGCATGCTCCTTTGCGAGACGATCCTTCTCAATGGTCAAGGCTCCAACCTCGGCCCGCAGCTGCTGCAGTTCATCATTTGACGCCGTCTTAGTTGACAGATCAGCTGCAGCACTCTCTAGCTGGTTATGAAGCTCTTCGATCTCGGCCAAGTGTGTCTCCCGAAGCTCCTCAAGCTCGTTAGCGTGGACTTCTTCCAGCTGCTCCTTCTCCGACATCAACTGCTTGACTTCATCTCTCAGCAACTGCAGTTCTTCAACGTTAGACGTATCGTTTTCATCATTCTTCGTGGAAGAAGCGGTTGTGCTTTCAATTCGGCTGCGAAGCTCCTGAATCTTGTTGCTGTGTGCCTTCCTAAGCTCTTCAACTTCGTCCGCGTAGGAGTTTGCAAGAGTTTCCTTCTCTGAAGTCAAACTATCCACCTTGGCTTGTAGCAACTCAAGTTCTTCATCCATGGCTGCACTCTCTTCGTCTGTCTTCGTCAATAATTCGTTCTCAGCTCTTGTAAGTCGTTGATGAAGCTCTTCAACCTCTAATGAGTGCGTCCGCTGAAGGTTTTCAACTTCACATGCGTGCACTTTAACCAGGTCTTCCTTCTCGGAAAGCAACGCATCAATATTGGCCTGTAACGACTGGAGTTCTTCGTCTGTGCTCTCCTCCTTTGCAGCGACAGAGGCTGCTGCATTCTCGAGCTTAAGACGCAGCTCTTCAACTTCATCCTCGTGCCTTCTCACCAGTTCCTCCTTTTCCGAGGCCAAACTCTCCAACTGAGTCCTCAATTCCTGCAGTTCTTCAGCACTAAATCCCTCACTCTCATCTGCTTTACTGGAGAGAGCGTCCATCGCACTCGCTAACTGACCCTGAAGCTCCTCCACCTCATCAGCATGAGCTCTCACCAGCCTCTCCTTCTCCGACGTTATACTCTCCATCTCAACTCTCAGTGCCTGCATTTCCTCCGCGTGGATCGCTGCGCTCTGCGTCATGCGTTGGATCTCCTGGTCGCTCTCACGCACCAGTTGCTCCATAGCCTGACACGCTTCTCGCTGCTGTTCCAGCAACATAGCGTCTTCTTCCTGTCTCAGTGTTTCTCTCTCCTTCATCCTCTCCATCTCCTGTTTCAACTCTTCTAGTGCCAAACTCTCCTGTTTCAGCATCTCCTGAGCTTCCAGCGCTTCCTCTCGTGCAGCCTCCAGCGCCTTTTCTCGCTGTTTTAATCTCTCCATCTCTGTCTTTACCTCCTCCGCATTATACTCCGGGAAAATCTCCCTAACTACAGCCTCAAGCTGCACAAGGCGTCGGATTCTGGCAAGAAGCGTCTCCTGCTGCTTTTCTTCCTCCCTTTCATTTGTATTACTATCCACCACGTCCTCTAGCATCTCCCAGCGCCCCAGAAGCCTAAAGATCGTCTGCTGCTGCTCCATGAGCCGCCTGCGGCCCTGCTCCACGGTCGACGCTGACTGCTGCAGCGCCGCCGCCGCGTTCTCGTTGCCCTTGGCCTTCATATCGTCCGACTTCTTGCCCAGCATCGCCTCCACTCTCGCTAGTCGCGCTGCCAGCTCCTGGACGTGCGTGTCGGCGTCGTCCTCTTCGTCGTCGCCCTCACCGCGTCGACGCGTCAGCAGATGCCGCTGCTCCGCGATGAGCGCCATGGCCTGACGCAGGTCGGACACAGAGGAGGCCAAGGCACGCGCGGCACTCTCGTTGCCCTTGCGTTGCGCATCCTGCGCCTTCTGCTGCAGCTTCTCGGCCACGAGATGCACCCGGGCGCTGACGTCGGCCGCCATGCTGGAATTACAGAGTGTGTGTAAGACACCTCATTTCAAGTTGCTATTTGGCAACTAACACCTCAAACTTGCAACACAACATACTAATTATCAGCTCTTACGGGCAACTTTTCTGGAGTTCGAACACTTCAATCTGAGGTTTCTTTCACTCCCACTCGAAAACTTTTCGCCCAGCGCTCACATCCGCTCCAGAAGGTGCACGCATCGCTAACGTTACTGATGGAGCCTGACACTGTCATGACCTTAAAACCCGAGCCACTGCTGAACCGAGTGTACCGAGAACTCCAGGAACGCGACCAAGTCAGAGGAGTGAACGCACGTCTTGGCCCAGTGGTTGTGTTTGAGGAGATCACGGCCGATGATTTTCACGTGTGGCTGGAAGAGCATGAATACGGACTATCCCGATGAACTACGAGCCATGGACGAACGACTCAGGCCGCGTTGTCGTCTACGAATTCACGACGGAAGTTCACTCGGCCGTTGCAGGTGAGATGACCTCTTGAATCCAGAACCAGCTGAACGCGATCGAATCCTCACTGGGGCTTACGGTGGAAAGCCAAGGGGGGGCGTACACTGGAGATCGACGGAACTGCATACAGGGTCGATGGATCTTTGAAACCCGAGATGGCAGAGGAAGGCACATTCCCCACTCTGGTTCTGGGAGTGGCATTCAGAGAGGAGTGTGATCATCTGGAGAAAAAGTTGAAAACTTTGATGAAGCACCCAACGGTTCAAGCTGCAATTGGTGTCAAAATTCCATTCTACTGCAACAAGATCACCGAGGAAAACACCCAAGTGCAGCATCCACATCCTCCAGCGTGGTGACAACGAGGTTACTAAGGTGCACGGATATTTCGGCCAAGACATCCCCGTTCCGGCCCCTCTTCCTTCGTTCACTCTTGAGAAACTGTCCTACGGGACTGACTTGCCTCCGACGCTTCAAGGTCACGAGTGTGACGAGGACTTCATCGACTTACTGTGGCTGGATGCGCTTATTACGAAGTATTTGCCACGCTGCACTACGTCCACATCCTATGCCTTGGATGGCATCTTTGCTGGATGAATGGACGATACAGATCGACTTCATTTTGCGCTAATATAGTCAGTAGGATCACGAATATGAAGCTCTTCAGCTCCAGCATTACGTCTTAATGTATCACTCACAGCTATTATCACCTGTATCTGCTGTAAAAACGTAGTGTACGACGACAAACATTTCGAAGTAGTTGGGAGATCACGAGTTGTTTGAGTGCTGAAGATAGCTCAAACGCGGATGAATCATTCATGGAGGCTAGTGAAGTTCGTCATCTCAGTTAAAAAATCACCGCGATGCTGATCGCCGAAATTCGAGGAGATCAAGTTTTTCCGGGTAGTTGGTTGCTGACAGGAAGCGACTATTATAGCTAACAAACGGATGGATGGATGGTCAGAAGATCTGGATCCGCGGCACAACCTTGGAGCGTCTTCTGCTACACGTTGTCACCAAGCCCATGTGCGGAATTTGAATCTGGACCTGATGAAATGCGATCCTGCACGTCGAGCACCGCTCCAGTAGCAAGGCTCTGTGGAGAGAGGATTTACTCGTGCCTGGTTGATAATGGGAGTAGTGTCGACGAGAGCCTACCATGGTATTATCACATTGAGGTTCCATCAAGCAACGTGGCGCCAAAAACAAACGGTACACATTGCTTCGACAGCAACATGCTGTCGTAGAGCCACAAGCATGTCGACAAACAGCGATTGCATTGACGCCGACAGGCAACTAACTGCTGGACGAAAGCCCGTGGAGTTCATCTCCTGTGTTGCTATTTTCTTTCCCGTTACAGTACTATCTTCCGTTGCTTTTTCGCGTTGCGCTGCTGGTTTTCGGGGAGGCGTCTCAATCCGCCGCCTGCAACGTTATCAGCAGGTTACCCTCACGCTTCGACAACAAGGGTGGTCCAAGGGGGGGTCCTAAGGATGGTGCTTGGAGGGCTTCTACTCTCTTGGCCGCAAAGTTGGCGGGAGCGCGTAGCAAACCCTCGCGCCGCAGTACACAAAGCAAAGCCTCGCCACTCCGATCATAGAGCGGGAGTGGAGCGGTGCCGGGGCGGACAGTCCGCCAAAACACAACAACGCGCGGCATGATGCCAGGGAAGTTGACTTGTACCATAAAATGTTACACCAAGGTTGCGCCAAGGTCGTCTGAATGCCCCTCCCACCCCTACCCGCGCATTACGCATTGGTCGAAACGGTCCATCGGTCGCGGCTTTGCACGTATGCCACACAGAAGTGCCACGATTGCCTATCGCCAAATCGCCGAGCAACCGAGGGTGCGGCTAGACAGACAAAGTCAGTCAAGAGCATCAAGCCCAACGTCAGAGAGCTCTCTCTCCAAGCCAAGGCGAGCGCTCCTCCGCCTTATACAAGCCTTCCTCTCCTAGCTCCACAATGGACGGCGACTTCCTGCACGCGATCAATGGCGACTGGGACTCTCTTCTCACGGTCATGCGCGAGAACCGCCAAGTGGCACAGCGCACGGATGCCAGCGGGATGACGGTGCTCCACTGGGTCTGTCTGCATCAGGACGCGCCCACCGACATCGTAGTCAAGGTGGTCTTTGGCAACCCGTACGCCGTGCATATGCGCAACGACGCCGGCCATCTACCCATCGATCTGGCCATTCAGGCAGAGTGTGGCGAGCGCATCCTCGAGGTACTACGCGCCGCTGCACACGGCAGCCACCGCCCGGAGGACGACGGAGGCGAGCTGCATCAACACGACCTCATGGGCAAAGACGACGGAGAGCCTACCACCGAGACTATAGACTACCAGCTTCCGTACAACAACCACACCATCCTACACGATGACATCCGCGACGGATCGGACTACCAGCCCCACCAGAACCACACGTACTACGATGAATCCGACGATGAAGTGGACGAGGATGAGCTCGAGTACCAACAACACCACCGACACTACCAGCCGCAGCCGTTCCAGCGCAAGGGGAGACTGGAGAGAAGCGTGTCGGACCAGGACTCGTTCTACGACCCACCGCAGGGAAACTACGGTGGCACTAGTGTGTATGGCGTTTTCGGTGTGGGCCCGGACCGTGACCGTGGCAACACTCTATCGAGGAGTGACCCGCACGTTAAGTCGTTGCTGACCGAGCAGCGTCTCCGCGAGCGTGAGAACGATTTGATCTCCATCGCGACGGCGGACGACTCGATGCCTCTTGGCTTGTTCGACCCGTCCAAGGGACCGCCGGATATGTCGATGATGTCTGGCTTTCAGATCAACGAAGACGTGAAAAGTAGCCACGTCAACGTCAATATAAGCTCGAGGAGTATGGGGGGTGCAGGTCCTCGCAGCAAGACGGCCTTCCCTCCTCGCTGGAAACAGTCGCGTATGTGCCACGTGTGCGCGTGCGGGTTCTCGCTGGTAAAGCGTCGACACCACTGCCGGAATTGCGGCCAAAGCGTGTGCAGCCAGCACTCGACGAACCGCGTGTCACTGCCAAAGTTCGCGCTGTCCGAGCCGCAGCGCGTGTGCGACCAGTGCTTCCTGAGCGGCGACCATATCATGGTGCCAGGAGGTTCGACGCCGTCTATCGCTAGCTCCTATCAGTCGCTGCCGGCTCAGCTACAGCGAGAGCAGCTGCAGCACCCGTTCCAGACGTCCCAGCAGTATCAAATGCAGTTCCAGCACACCCGGTAGATGGTTGTCCGGGCAACGTTGTACGTGTTGCTCTCGAGCTTTAAAATTGTAGCCATGTTGCAGAGCACTAATTCCGATCGAAGGTTTTTATTCCGACATACATAGTTCAAGTCATTGCGTGCGATATGATTGCACCCGCTCATTATTTTATCGATAAACAAAGCGATGGCAGATCTAGAGCAGACCCAAGAGGAGCCTGGTTGCTGGCAGAAGAAGGCCGCGTACGAGCAGTGCTTCGATAAGTGGTACACGGAGGTGTTCCTGCAGCAGAAGGCGCACGGCAAGGTGGGCTGTCGAAAGGAGTACGAGGCCTACACACGCTGCTACTTGGTGCGTCACAAAAAGACAATTGGTTGTCACTGTGTGGACCAAACTGACTGAGAGCGTTTCAATTGCAGAGCGAGTTAGACAAGAACAAGACGCTGATGGACGGTATCAAGTCGGTCATGCAACCGGAAACCAAGGAGCGCTTCGAGGCGCAGGAAGCGAAGCGACAGCAGAGAAAGTCTAAGGAATAAGGATGACAAGTTTTGTTACATGAGGTGGCTGTCTCTCAGCGTGAAGAGGAGGGAGGAAAGGCACGAGACTGCCTCAGTCTTCCTGTGGCGAATGCTGTCGTTGTCTTTTAGTCTGTCCAGCATTCGGGTGCCTGTCCTGCGACCGGAAGTACGAGATCGGCTCGCTGCAGAGCTATTCGGTCCCAAGACTCGGTGATATTAAGCAGTTATATGCATGAAACTTTCACTAAGAATCTTCGAGCGAGGCATTACGGTCTGCACTGGTGGCAGATCCGGCCTGTCCAACTGCGCCTGTAGCAGTTTGAACAGTTGCACAAGTCTCAGGAAAAGGAAAACCCACTTGCTGGGTGTTTGAAAAACTCCCAGCACCAGGGCTCAAAGGCGTGCTAACAGTTCGGATACCAAGTGACATTAATACTCGCACCACTTAAACTTCCATCCGACCGTAGCATGTCAGGTCAGAAAGGCCTCGATGAGAAAGAGCTCCTTATCACGCTCCACCGCTTTTCATTCGCGCATTCCTTCAATTCCGCCCTAGTGCAACATTCCACCCAGTCCAACATGCAACCACGGGACTATCTCGCTTCCATGCTCGAGCGCGTGAACCAAGAGCGCGCTACAAAGAACCTCCCTCCTCTGCGCATGCACAGTACACTGCAGGCTGCAGCCCAGCGCCAAGCAAATGACATGGCTGCGAACAACTTCATGGGCCACCAGGGATCCGATGGGTCCAAGATGGCGCAGCGAGCTGCTGCAGCTGGTTTCACAGGCGGGGCAGTCGCTGAGAATGTGGCTGCCGGTCAGAAGGATGTGAACGCTGTAGTGGAGTCGTGGATGAAGTCGCCAGGTCACCGCCGCAATATCCTGGGGGACTACACAATCTTCGGTGCAGCGTATGCGTACAACCGCGCAAGTAAGTACAAACACTCGTGGACGCAAGTGTTCGGAAGAGGGGGAAACGACGACATCGACGACGAGAATGATATCCCCTGGACCAGCACCGGCCGCGACTTCAGCCCCGAATCAACGGACGAGAACTCGACCAGTGAACACGCATCGATGCGTCAGAAGCAGCGTTATGACGAGGATACGACGGTGAGAATAGTAACTTGCACCGGTTGCTGGTGTTTTTGGATCTAATTAGACACCAATCCTAGAAAAATAAATGAATCCGTCTTTTGAAGTTTTATTGACTCTGCTTTTTCTTGTCGGTTCACTTGAGTTGCTTTTTACAGAGCAATTTTGCTGTCCTCCGGGGCTGGCTCGTTGGGAAGCACCACCGTCGAGTTGTCCGTCAAATCGGTCGTGGAATTTAGAGTTGGAGTCGGAGCATCCACGTACTCGACGTCCTCGTAGCTGCACGCCTCGGTGCTGCCCTTGCCAAAGTTTTGCGTCCAGTAGTGTTTGTACGTGCTGCCAATGTTGTAGGCGTACGCAGTGCCGAACATGGTGTAGTCGCCCAAAATGTTGGCTCGGTGGCCGGGAGAATTCATCCAGGAAGTCATGACAGCGGCGACACTCGATTGACCAGCAGCTACGTTTTCTGCCACTCTGGTCCATTTGTAGCCTGCAGCGGTGACTCGCATCGACATCGTAGACCCGTCAGAGCCCGTGTGGCTCATGAAATTGTTCACAGCCATGTCAGTCGAGTGGCGCATTGACGCCGCCATGAGTTTGGCGTTCATACAGAGAGCAGGTAGGCCTTGAGCAGCGCGTTGTGCGTTCACGCTTGCCAACATACTGGCGGCGTACTGGCTCGTCGACGTATACTTTGCCTGCAGAGTGCGCGATTCATGGCGGAGATTACCCGAGACATCGGCATCCGTCGAGGTAGCACTGATAGCGAAAAGAATTGCCAGCGAAGTCTTGGAGAAGGACACCATCTTTTGGTGCTTGGGTTGCTTGCTGTGGTGCGAGTTGAAGAGTGAGTGAGCAATGGAGACGAACAAGTTGTACTGTCTCGAGGCTTGATTTCACTACGCCACCACACATCACCTAAAGCTTTATATAAAAAATGGATTCGACACCTTACCAACCTGAGCAACAGTATCCTAATGAAACATATACTTCAAGTTCAAGTACATCCGTAATTAGTTTTGACCGGGTAGGCTACTTCTAGAGCACATCTGATCGCCAGTTTTAACTTGGACAAGATGGCTCTCACCTTTGTTCTATTCTAATGCGTAAAAGTAGATGTGACCCCCGCCTCCTTGAATAGATGATTGTTGTACTACACTGTCCACGTATTGCATCGCTGGAGCGCTTACCTCGTTGACAATGACAGTCTGTGAAGAGCCTCTGGACACCCGGCCTGTGTATTCGGAGTAGTAGAAACTATGCTTGAGATCGTTGATGTCACCATCATCGGAGCCTAGAGCGATGCCACGGGGCCAACTAGAATAGCAAAAGTAAGGATACCGTAGCGATCTCAATGAGAGAAATCTGGTATACTGACCTCAACATAGAGTTTGCAGTGCCACCAACTACAACCTGGCGCTGAAAGTCTCGACGCAGAGCTCTAGCGACAGTGTTCGTGTTGGTTTCGCACCAATAGAGATATCTGCAAAAGGAAGCGATATTAGTTTCATCATCCCATCTCAACTCGGAAATACAAGTTCAGCTTACTTGGAATCAACAGCGATGCCATCGAGTCTCGTCATCGACGCCAGCGTCGCGATTCGACGTATACCCACTCCCGGTGATACAATGGATGCATCATCTGGTAGGATACTCGCTTTTTGACGAGCTGTCATGGTCTTGCCAAGACGCACCTGGAAAATCCGACCAGTCTTCTCGTTAAAAAACAGAATTTGGTTCGTGGAGTCCATAGCTAAGCCTCTCGGGGATCTCAAGCCACTTAGAAGCACTTGTGCTAATGAAGGAGAGGTAATCGACATGTTCGGAGAAGGCAACTCGATCTGGGAGATTGTACCTTTGGATTCAAGTGAGTACATGAGGGAAACTCTTTCTTTCCCAGCGTCCTGAAAGATATTCAAGGCCAAGCCGCGCACGCTCCAGCAACGACGTTGTAGCACTTCGATGACATTTGACCTCAAACTGGAGCGGTATATAGTGCCGTCCTCCGAATTTGACCAGTAGAGCCAATCTTCTCCCTCGCGATCATCGATGGCCAAAGCATGTGGAAGAACGAAATTTGCATAAATATCAACTCGCTCCACAATTGGTGAGGAAGTACCCAACGCAAACATTTCGTTGTAGTTCAGTGCAATTCCAGTCATGGGCCCGTGGTTTGTCTGGATGCTGCAGTCATCTTCGCTCACAAAAGGAAGTTGAGTTTGCGAGAACCGCAGAGGAAGTCCAACAATGCACTCGACGCGTTCTGGTGACCACGAAATGATGCTATCACACCGGGTGCCTTTGACCGTCAGCATTTGAACATCAGCTTGCGACTGGCCAAAATTCGTTCCCACCCACACAACTCGCGCTAGTGCACCAACGACAACTTCCACATCGGATCCGTCAGTGGCATTTGCACTTTTGACAGCCCTGCCATCACTCCAGAAGATACGCCCATGTCGCCGATGAATCGCTAGCCCCACAAAGCGCGCATATTCACTGGACCCTTCAATTTCTGTCTCGCTGCCATCTCGTCCGTCGATAGCGAAGATAGAGCCGCCGCTCTGCTGGCGGAAATACACCGTGGAAGTGCTAGTCTTCTAGCAAATAGAAGCACAATCTACGCATAAGTTATTCAGCAAAGTGAGTCCAACGAAGTAATGATTCTTACGCTGGATGTCACACTAAATAGCAGCAGACACCATAAAATGAAGAGCAAACTCCTTGATCGCCACCGAACTGCGTTCCTCAACATCGATCTATAATAGTAACTTCGAATCGCGACCTTTTGATTAAACGCCCATTGAAAGATACCAAAAGCGAAGTAAAAAAAAAATAATCTGTGCTTGATCTCCTCATAACTACTAGGTTTTCTACTCGATGCCAGCAAAATTAGATTCATGACCTAAGCCAACTATTACTGTACCCCAGTACATCACGTATGGTCGTGATGCTGGTTACGCTGCAGCGTCGCGAGTATCCGTGTCAGCAGCTGGTTTTGCTCCTCGGCCAGCTTTAACTGCTTTCCTTGGCCTTCTAACACCTTCCCGAAGCGATCGTCGATTAGATTCCCTAGTTTCGATAGGCCTGCGCTTTCCACGGAGGGATCCTTGGGTCGACCAGTGGTCTGTAGTGCAACATCTTCCAACTGAGCTCGGGTAGACACTGCGACACCAGTACATGTACCAGCTTCGACAGGGGAACTCGAAGCTGTTTTCGACGCAGGGCCTTTCGTCTGAACAGGATTTGCAATCGACGTTGACACCGGAGCTACAACCGGAGCTGCAACTGCTAGTGAGACTGGAGCAGGAGCGATAGACATCAGTGACTTGCTATCCATCCTCCCTTCAGCATGTGAAGTTGAAGAAGGTCCCACTCGTGGCTTCTTGACTTGTTTGCGATGCTCCAGACTCGGTCTCGACTGACGTTGCGACTTGCTCGGCACCGCTTCATTCTTGTCACTGCCCCAGAACTCGTCCATGAGGGCGAAACACACGGGTTCCGACGTCATCCCAGAGTGATAAGCCAACCACTTGTTCCTCAGCGCCTTGAGCTACGATGTTAGCAGCAACGAAAAATAGGTTAACCTCTCATTCAAGATCTACAAGGTAAATGCGTCCGTGCATTGATTGCATTACTACCGTTTCCCTCTTTTTACCTTATTGCGACACTGCTCCACCGACATCACGCCCCCGTTGTTCTGCCGCGTAAGCTCCGCCGCCAGCTCGGCCCACGCCACTCGGAGCGACTTGGTGCCTTGTGCAGACGCCATCGGCTCCGCGTACTTCTCAAACCTCAACCTCAGCAAACTCTCGACCAGAGGCTCCGTCCACACGATAAAGTTCCCATCTGCCGGTGGCCGCCCGCGAGGTTTTGAGCTCGCCATGGATATATCCACTGGGGTTAACCGTCGCCGCGGCCAGGTAATGGGAACTCAACGGATTTACTCTTTAAAAAGTTACATTTTCAGCCAATCAAACTCAATATCACGATGAACCTTGATCTAGAGGAAGAGCTCATGGACTTGGTGAGTAATGAGCTAGCCTACATGCCCTCAAGCACCGCTTCCTCCTCACCTCCACGTAGATTTTTGATCCCACCCACATCCTCTGCCCCCACTGGTACATTGGTACAGCAAGTGACCGAGCAGTTATTGTCTCAGGCAACGCAGCAAGTTGCTCTTCAACAGCAACATAATCAGATTTCGCCCAAGCCCGTAGCTTCGAGCTCCGACGAGGAGCAACTTAGCCCTGAACAGCTCAAGTTCTTAACAGAGGAAGACGCGCGACTAGATAGACGTAATGCAGTGGTGAGGGAGCTCACAGCAATGAGACAAGCCGCGGTCGCCAGACGTCTTGACGAGCTGGTGTTGCAGTTGGAGCAACTGCAGCAACGCATCACAGATAAAATCGGAGCCAGTGACGACACTGGAGACGATAATGAGAGGCGCAGGAGACTGGAGACCCAGCAGATGACAGCTAAACTGAATTTTGTGGTGGAGCAAAGTGCGCTCGAACGTCAACGTGTAGACGAAGACGTCAAGTGGACGAGGCTGCTGGAGGAGCTGCCGATGGAGGAGCGGGGCTATCTCGGACGCGCTGCAGATGAGAAGTTCGTGGAGCAGATGAAGTATCTTCGAGGCGAACGGGAGAGTGAGAGACAAGACTCGATTCAGCGGCATCTGCACGGGATTCTGGTGCTGACTGCGCCGCATCGCAATGGCCAAACGGTGGCGAAGACGTCGATGCATCATTCGTTGCGGCACTTGTTGCAGGCTTTTGCGAATATTTTTCGAGGCTGCTATTCAGATTTTCTGCAGTATGGAGGACAAGGGTTTGGAGTACGTAGGGATGTCTCTGTGGACCGAGTGACGTGCACATTACCGCTTGTTGCCGGGGATGTGACGCAATTTGGGGCCATTTTTACGCAAGTTGTGCTGTTTAAGTACCCATTTCTGCAGACTAGTGAGGCACAGCGCAACGCGGTTCAACGTAGTGTAGTCGCTGCGCTTTTCGATGCTCTACAGCCTGTGTTGCATGGGCTGTACGTTGCCTCCTTTCAGCGCGAAGATTCGATTGTGGATGATGTTGCTGAATTATCACGTACAAAGCCTCTGGCGTATTTCGAAGTGAAGCCAATATTCCGACTGGATGGGAGTTGGTCTGGTGCACAACAACAACAAGAACTTTTTGTTGCTGACCAGAATGAGCGTCGTTTATTAACTTTACGACATTATACTGCTGCCATTTACCACATGAATAACCTGTCATCCGAACGATCGCCATACGCGAAACTGGGACGTTTAGCGCAAGTGTGCGAGGAGATTGATCGTGCCATCAAGGAATACTACGATTCACAACCTGCTGAGCTTCGACCATCGCCGGAACATTTGAACGTGTACGTGATTCAAACACACACTCCATTCAGTATAGGTGAAGAGGACTAACTTCGCTTTTGTGATTTATGATCTTTCGTGTAGATCAACGGACAATCTGTGCGCGTTGCTGAGCTTTATCCTCATATCGGCACCTTCGTCGTGCTTGCACGTTTTCACACAGTTGGCGCTGCTGGGCAGTTTTGCTCCACAATCGGTCGCAAATGGGCGAGAAGGCTTTGCGTTGGCCACTTGCACGGCTGCCGTCCACCATCTAATGCAATTGCGATGATTTGGTGCTTTGTAGCAATACATTTTGATGCAGACACCACACATTCGTCTGGATTATTTTAACAGTAAGTATATGCGTACCGCAGACATATCTCTTATGGTATTAAACAGTATGGGTTGCTGAAAAGAACCCTTGCAAATGAAAATGCGTTTGTGATAAACATATATTTGAAAAATGAAAGAAATGATCAAGTGCAATATCAAGAAAAAGAGTTTCGCCAGTGACTCGACGGAGGCCGCGGGCATTACAACCACAAGTTTATTCCTCCATCGGCGTCGCCTCCGCCTTCGAATTCGATGTGGTAGCCTGTTGCTTCTCCTGCGTCTGCGTCTTGGTCTGCTGTCCTTGCTCCAACTGCTGCTGGCGCTGCTGCTCCTTGATGGTCTTCTTCTGTGCCTCTCCGAACGGCGTCTGCTGCCACAGCGCCTCGAACTCGTCGGGCGTGCCGCTCGAGCACATGGCCTCGAGTTGGCCTTCGTCGTCGGGGCCCATGCGGTTCCACGTCGTACGCAGCTTCTTGCCCTCGATCTGGCGCTCGTGCACAGCTTTCAGACGGCCCGTCGAGTCTTCGTAGCGGCGCCTCGAGCTCGTCACGCGCCGGCCCTTATCGTCCACAATGGACGAATTGCTGAGCGTGTAGGACGAGAAGGCGCGACGGTGCTGAATGTCTGCGTCGGCATCGGCACTGTCAGACTGGTTCTGCTTCTGGGTTGAGGTCTTCGTGCTAGCGTTGGCCTTGGCCTTGACGGTCTGTTTGTTTGGGTCGTTGTCACGGGTCAAGGTCGGGTCGTGCGCGTCTGTCGCCGTTTCCGCCGGTTGTGTGGCTACCTGGCGGTGCTGCGTCGCTGGTCTCCGCCCACGCGACAGCACGGGCAGGTCCCGGAAGAAGTCGTCGTCGTCCAGATTGCTGGGCGCCGCCAGCATCTCGCTGTCCATGTCAAACGGGAAGCGCGAGCGGTTCATCAGGTCGCTCATGTGCTCGAGCTCCATCATGGACTGCTCAAGTGATGACATGGGGTACCAGAAGCGCGGTCGGACGAGATCCCACGTGCTGAACATGGCTAGTAGGCTTGGTACAAAACGGGTTGGGAGTGTTGTTTGAGTTGTGGTCGGCTTACTAAGCCTTGGATTTGTCGCTTGCTTGGTTGGTCGCTGTGAGTAGTTGCTGGCGAATTCGGAAATGACGTGATAAAGTTGTCCTGAGGTAGAAGGTATTGCGATCTTCCACTTCAACGTGGACGATAAAGCTCTCGAAGGTTTTCGAATAAGGGTCGGAACATTCGTACAGTAGGATCAATACATTTGATAGCCACGTGTTTGATGTGGACTTTTTTCTTGCAACATCTCAAAATCTCGCTACCCTCAATCGACAACATTCGAGAAGCTCAAATGTTGAAGTGGAAGATCAACGGACACCAAACATCTGTTTCGCAATGCCGAAGAGCCTCATCATCATGAGGCGAGGGAGCTATCGCATTTCCCGCCGCTCAGGTGTAATGTATCTTATAATCAAAGACCTAACAGCCTAGTAGGTAAAAAGCTCGCAGCCCACGCTTCGAAGCACATCTGCTCATGCATGACTCGTAGTATTAGGTGTTGGAACAGATAGCAACGCGATATTCTTGTTTTGAATAAATACCGTAATCTCGGTGTTAACTGTCACCCTGTGCTAATTGTCACCCTCTCTATTCACCCAGTCAGCGGAGCCAATTTTGCCAGCTTGCGAAACTTTGTTAATTGTCACCCCGCCAAAAACCCTCAGCCATCCAACCAGTGTAAATACCTGCAGACCACCACATCCTACACCGCTGCAGCAGCAGCGCGATGCGAGTCGCTGCTCAGGGTACACAACACTGCTGTCAGCCCGCGGATATCTCATGGAACAAGCCGTTGAAAGATGGCTTGCGCACAGGTTGGCTGCAGCATTTGAAGCTAGAGTGCTCTATGTGTATAGTAAAATTCTCTGCTAGTGAGAAGGGGGTTGGCACCTTCGAAGTTTCCCCCTTAATCCCAATTCTGCTCAGTGGGAAAAAAGCGTTCCTTTCGGTTGATCTTCTACCTCTTCAGGCTGTTCCTAGCGTCACTACTTGTCTGCGCATCGTGCCAGTCTAACAGCAGTGTGAAGCTGCTCCTTAGTGCGCTTGCAGAGGTTGGAGGCGATACCTGTGCAGTCCGAGAGCACGAACGGTAACACAGTACTGGTCCACACTGAGCAGGCTTGGAATTAGCTGGAGCTCCACCGCAGTGGACTCCGTTAGAGAGAGAAATCTCGACACTCAGAAATCTCACTACCAGACTTCTAGTTTCTGAGACTGTGTGCAGCGCAGGTCTCATACTCCCCCGAAACTTGAAGTCTGCTTCGACTCCTTTGACGCTTGGCTCCGTTATCAACAGCACGGGTGAGCTCGCGTATTCTTGTGCATGGACCTTCATCAACTGGTGCATGGCCAGCGTAGTTCCGATAGATTGAGCGTCACCGATCGTGTCAGCTTCTCCGTCCATTTGCACTTGGCGAGCTTCGCGTCGGTCTCACCCAACTCGAGCTCCCTTGCGCTTCTAGCTCTCTTCTTCTCTTCTACGTCGCCTCCAACCTGCGCGACACCCATACTACCGATACATCGGAGCTATGCAATGGCAGGGCAACCTTCCTTGTTGTTACAGGAGCTCGAGTAGTCTCCAAGAGGCACGGGTACCACCACCAGATCGCTTAGCACAGCATTCCATCCCGTACTTCACAATGCCACCATTGATAGGATCCAATACACTTAACTTCGCAGCAGGCAACGCCACGCCGTCCGTTGCCAGATCCAAGTCACATCGTGTGCCCTTGCTCAGCTCCACGGCGAGCAACCCTCTTCGTCTTTCTCTCCTTCTTGGACACGTCTGTCCAACACACAGAACACAATTCAAACTAAATAAGAGCCGCCTCTCAACTCTTACCGTTCTCGTCTTCATGGCGTCGTCCGCCGACTTGAACTGCTCCGTGTTCTTCTCGCTCGTCTCTCTACACTCGTCTCGAGCGCCTTCAACACGCGCTTGTTTGGGCTCATAACCTAACAGCGGTGTTGAAGGCGCTCTAGACGAGTGTACACGGTCTCATAATATTAACTAGCAACGAGGGCAAGATGCGAGCTCCAGATCGCGCGCAAGTGGTCAAGTGGCTACGTGCTGCATGGGATGGACTGAGCAAAGCAACAATAAAAAGTGGCTTTAAGAGGGTGCGCCTGCTATTCGATGAACGCACGGTGGAGCAAGCGGAATGTGAGGCGCCAAATGTCAACAACGAGCTGGCGGAGATACTTGAGTCGTTGTCGTGCGTCGATTCGGTTGTAGGCGAGGTGGCGTGGGATGACGACGTTGAAGGGCGCTATCTTTAATTTGATGTGTCCACACCAGAGTTTTTGCACGTGAGGTTTTCCTTAAACAGGGGTAGGCTGCACGCATGGGGTGACAGTTAACACCGATATTACGGTAGTTTACAACTTCGTAAAGTAGTTGAATCCAAATGATTGATTTTTTTTGTTTCTACCCTCCCACAAAACAGAGCATTTCCACTTACCTACCCGCCCTGCGCCGATGTACTTAAGTACATGCGACCGTCTTCCGCAGCGCTTATCCAACACCGATAAACTTGGTCAGACAGCCCATACGCTACAGAAAGCTCAGCTGCTGGGGGCTGGGGGCAGCAGTAGCAGAATTTATTTTTCATCTACAATACTACTAAAAAACTATATCAAAATTCGATGAGCTTCTGGAAGATTTTCGAATGAGGATAATTCACTTGGATCATTCATTTGATCCTCATTCGACAAGTTTCCAGAAGCTCATCGAATTTTGATCGTGAAGAGGAAACTCCGTCAAAGTGTAAACTTCTCGAATGTTGTCGAATGAGGGTCGAACGCGCAGCGAATTTAGAGCTGTCGTAAAACCATAATAAGAGCTGTGCAGTTTTTGTTTCGCTTTTTGTCAAATTTAATACTTGAGTCGGTAGTGTTTTTGTTTCGCTTCTGCCAAATTTACTAGCCTAGTGCGAATGTTCCGACCCTTATTCGAAAACCTTCGAGAGCTTTATCGTCCACGTTGAAGTGGAAGATCGCAATACCTTCTACCTCAGGACAACTTTATCACGTCATTTCCGAATTCGCCAGCAACTACTCACAGCGACCAACCAAGCAAGCGACAAATCCAAGGCTTAGTAAGCCGACCACAACTCAAACAACACTCCCAACCCGTTTTGTACCAAGCCTACTAGCCATGTTCAGCACGTGGGATCTCGTCCGACCGCGCTTCTGGTACCCCATGTCATCACTTGAGCAGTCCATGATGGAGCTCGAGCACATGAGCGACCTGATGAACCGCTCGCGCTTCCCGTTTGACATGGACAGCGAGATGCTGGCGGCGCCCAGCAATCTGGACGACGACGACTTCTTCCGGGACCTGCCCGTGCTGTCGCGTGGGCGGAGACCAGCGACGCAGCACCGCCAGGTAGCCACACAACCGGCGGAAACGGCGACAGACGCGCACGACCCGACCTTGACCCGTGACAACGACCCAAACAAACAGACCGTCAAGGCCAAGGCCAACGCTAGCACGAAGACCTCAACCCAGAAGCAGAACCAGTCTGACAGTGCCGATGCCGACGCAGACATTCAGCACCGTCGCGCCTTCTCGTCCTACACGCTCAGCAATTCGTCCATTGTGGACGATAAGGGCCGGCGCGTGACGAGCTCGAGGCGCCGCTACGAAGACTCGACGGGCCGTCTGAAAGCTGTGCACGAGCGCCAGATCGAGGGCAAGAAGCTGCGTACGACGTGGAACCGCATGGGCCCCGACGACGAAGGCCAACTCGAGGCCATGTGCTCGAGCGGCACGCCCGACGAGTTCGAGGCGCTGTGGCAGCAGACGCCGTTCGGAGAGGCACAGAAGAAGACCATCAAGGAGCAGCAGCGCCAGCAGCAGTTGGAGCAAGGACAGCAGACCAAGACGCAGACGCAGGAGAAGCAACAGGCTACCACATCGAATTCGAAGGCGGAGGCGACGCCGATGGAGGAATAAACTTGTGGTTGTAATGCCCGCGGCCTCCGTCGAGTCACTGGCGAAACTCTTTTTCTTGATATTGCACTTGATCATTTCTTTCATTTTTCAAATATATGTTTATCACAAACGCATTTTCATTTGCAAGGGTTCTTTTCAGCAACCCATACTGTTTAATACCATAAGAGATATGTCTGCGGTACGCATATACTTACTGTTAAAATAATCCAGACGAATGTGTGGTGTCTGCATCAAAATGTATTGCTACAAAGCACCAAATCATCGCAATTGCATTAGATGGTGGACGGCAGCCGTGCAAGTGGCCAACGCAAAGCCTTCTCGCCCATTTGCGACCGATTGTGGAGCAAAACTGCCCAGCAGCGCCAACTGTGTGAAAACGTGCAAGCACGACGAAGGTGCCGATATGAGGATAAAGCTCAGCAACGCGCACAGATTGTCCGTTGATCTACACGAAAGATCATAAATCACAAAAGCGAAGTTAGTCCTCTTCACCTATACTGAATGGAGTGTGTGTTTGAATCACGTACACGTTCAAATGTTCCGGCGATGGTCGAAGCTCAGCAGGTTGTGAATCGTAGTATTCCTTGATGGCACGATCAATCTCCTCGCACACTTGCGCTAAACGTCCCAGTTTCGCGTATGGCGATCGTTCGGATGACAGGTTATTCATGTGGTAAATGGCAGCAGTATAATGTCGTAAAGTTAATAAACGACGCTCATTCTGGTCAGCAACAAAAAGTTCTTGTTGTTGTTGTGCACCAGACCAACTCCCATCCAGTCGGAATATTGGCTTCACTTCGAAATACGCCAGAGGCTTTGTACGTGATAATTCAGCAACATCATCCACAATCGAATCTTCGCGCTGAAAGGAGGCAACGTACAGCCCATGCAACACAGGCTGTAGAGCATCGAAAAGCGCAGCGACTACACTACGTTGAACCGCGTTGCGCTGTGCCTCACTAGTCTGCAGAAATGGGTACTTAAACAGCACAACTTGCGTAAAAATGGCCCCAAATTGCGTCACATCCCCGGCAACAAGCGGTAATGTGCACGTCACTCGGTCCACAGAGACATCCCTACGTACTCCAAACCCTTGTCCTCCATACTGCAGAAAATCTGAATAGCAGCCTCGAAAAATATTCGCAAAAGCCTGCAACAAGTGCCGCAACGAATGATGCATCGACGTCTTCGCCACCGTTTGGCCATTGCGATGCGGCGCAGTCAGCACCAGAATCCCGTGCAGATGCCGCTGAATCGAGTCTTGTCTCTCACTCTCCCGTTCGCCTCGAAGATACTTCATCTGCTCCACGAACTTCTCATCTGCAGCGCGTCCGAGATAGCCCCGCTCCTCCATCGGCAGCTCCTCCAGCAGCCTCGTCCACTTGACGTCTTCGTCTACACGTTGACGTTCGAGCGCACTTTGCTCCACCACAAAATTCAGTTTAGCTGTCATCTGCTGGGTCTCCAGTCTCCTGCGCCTCTCATTATCGTCTCCAGTGTCGTCACTGGCTCCGATTTTATCTGTGATGCGTTGCTGCAGTTGCTCCAACTGCAACACCAGCTCGTCAAGACGTCTGGCGACCGCGGCTTGTCTCATTGCTGTGAGCTCCCTCACCACTGCATTACGTCTATCTAGTCGCGCGTCTTCCTCTGTTAAGAACTTGAGCTGTTCAGGGCTAAGTTGCTCCTCGTCGGAGCTCGAAGCTACGGGCTTGGGCGAAATCTGATTATGTTGCTGTTGAAGAGCAACTTGCTGCGTTGCCTGAGACAATAACTGCTCGGTCACTTGCTGTACCAATGTACCAGTGGGGGCAGAGGATGTGGGTGGGATCAAAAATCTACGTGGAGGTGAGGAGGAAGCGGTGCTTGAGGGCATGTAGGCTAGCTCATTACTCACCAAGTCCATGAGCTCTTCCTCTAGATCAAGGTTCATCGTGATATTGAGTTTGATTGGCTGAAAATGTAACTTTTTAAAGAGTAAATCCGTTGAGTTCCCATTACCTGGCCGCGGCGACGGTTAACCCCAGTGGATATATCCATGGCGAGCTCAAAACCTCGCGGGCGGCCACCGGCAGATGGGAACTTTATCGTGTGGACGGAGCCTCTGGTCGAGAGTTTGCTGAGGTTGAGGTTTGAGAAGTACGCGGAGCCGATGGCGTCTGCACAAGGCACCAAGTCGCTCCGAGTGGCGTGGGCCGAGCTGGCGGCGGAGCTTACGCGGCAGAACAACGGGGGCGTGATGTCGGTGGAGCAGTGTCGCAATAAGGTAAAAAGAGGGAAACGGTAGTAATGCAATCAATGCACGGACGCATTTACCTTGTAGATCTTGAATGAGAGGTTAACCTATTTTTCGTTGCTGCTAACATCGTAGCTCAAGGCGCTGAGGAACAAGTGGTTGGCTTATCACTCTGGGATGACGTCGGAACCCGTGTGTTTCGCCCTCATGGACGAGTTCTGGGGCAGTGACAAGAATGAAGCGGTGCCGAGCAAGTCGCAACGTCAGTCGAGACCGAGTCTGGAGCATCGCAAACAAGTCAAGAAGCCACGAGTGGGACCTTCTTCAACTTCACATGCTGAAGGGAGGATGGATAGCAAGTCACTGATGTCTATCGCTCCTGCTCCAGTCTCACTAGCAGTTGCAGCTCCGGTTGTAGCTCCGGTGTCAACGTCGATTGCAAATCCTGTTCAGACGAAAGGCCCTGCGTCGAAAACAGCTTCGAGTTCCCCTGTCGAAGCTGGTACATGTACTGGTGTCGCAGTGTCTACCCGAGCTCAGTTGGAAGATGTTGCACTACAGACCACTGGTCGACCCAAGGATCCCTCCGTGGAAAGCGCAGGCCTATCGAAACTAGGGAATCTAATCGACGATCGCTTCGGGAAGGTGTTAGAAGGCCAAGGAAAGCAGTTAAAGCTGGCCGAGGAGCAAAACCAGCTGCTGACACGGATACTCGCGACGCTGCAGCGTAACCAGCATCACGACCATACGTGATGTACTGGGGTACAGTAATAGTTGGCTTAGGTCATGAATCTAATTTTGCTGGCATCGAGTAGAAAACCTAGTAGTTATGAGGAGATCAAGCACAGATTATTTTTTTTTTACTTCGCTTTTGGTATCTTTCAATGGGCGTTTAATCAAAAGGTCGCGATTCGAAGTTACTATTATAGATCGATGTTGAGGAACGCAGTTCGGTGGCGATCAAGGAGTTTGCTCTTCATTTTATGGTGTCTGCTGCTATTTAGTGTGACATCCAGCGTAAGAATCATTACTTCGTTGGACTCACTTTGCTGAATAACTTATGCGTAGATTGTGCTTCTATTTGCTAGAAGACTAGCACTTCCACGGTGTATTTCCGCCAGCAGAGCGGCGGCTCTATCTTCGCTATCGACGGACGAGATGGCAGCGAGACAGAAATTGAAGGGTTGGGTTGAATATGCGCGCTTTGTGGGCTAGCGATTCATCGGCGACATGGGCGTATCTTCTGGAGTGATGGCAGGGCTGTCAAAAGTGCAAATGCCACTGACGGATCCGATGTGGAAGTTGTCGTTGGTGCACTAGCGCGAGTTGTGTGGGTGGGAACGAATTTTGGCCAGTCGCAAGCTGATGTTCAAATGCTGACGGTCAAAGGCACCCGGTGTGATAGCATCATTTCGTGGTCACCAGGAACGCGTCGAGTGCATTGTTGGACTTCCTCTGCGGTTCTCGCAAACTCAACTTTCCTTTTGTGAGCGAAGATGCTGCAGCATCCAGACAAACCACGAGACATTTCGAATTGCACTACAACGGGCCCATGACTGGAATTGCATTGAACTACAACGAAATGTTTGCGTTGGGTACTTCCTCACCAATTGTGGGAGCGAGTTGATATTTATGCAAATTTCGTTCTTCCACATGCTTTGGCCATCGATGATCGCGAGGGAGAAGATTGGCTCTACTGGTAAATTCGGAGGACGGACGCACTATATCCTACCGTCCAGTTTGAGGTCAAATGTCATCGAAGTGCTACAACGTCGTTGCTGGAGCGTGCGCGGCTTGGCCTTGAATATCTTTCAGGACGCTGGGAAAGAAAGAGTTTCCCTCATGTACTCACTTGAATCCAAAGGTACAATCTCCCAGATCGAGTTGCCTTCTCCGAACATGTCGATTACCTCTCCTTCATTAGCACAAGTGCTTCTAAGTGGCTTGAGATCCCCCGAGAGGCTTAGCTATGGACTCCACGAACCAAATTCTGTTTTTAACGAGAAGACTGGTCGGATTTTCCAGGTGCGTCTTGGCAAGACCATGACAAGCTCGTCAAAAAAGCGAGTATCCTACCAGATGATGCATCCATTGTATCACCGGGAGTGGGTATACGTCGAATCGCGACGCTGGCGTCGATGACGAGACTCGATGGCCATCGCTGTTGATTCCAAGTAAGCTGAACTTGTATTTTCCGAGTTGAGATGGGGATGATGAAACTAATATCGCTTCCTTTTGCAGATATCTCTAATTGGTGCGAAACCAACACGAACACTGTCGCTAGAGCTCTGCGTCGAGACTTTCAGCGCCAGGTTGTAGTTGGTGGCACTGCAAACTCTATGTATGAGGTTCAGTATCAGTATACCAGATTTTCTCTCATTGAGATCGCTACGGTATCCTTACTTTTTGCTATTCTAGTTGGCCCCGTGGCATCGCTCTAGGCTCCGATGATGGTGACATCAACGATCTCAAGCATAGTTTCTACTACTCCGAATACACAGGCCGGGTGTCCAGAGGCTCTTCACAGACTGTCATTGTCAACGAGGTAAGGCGCTCCAGCGATGCAATACGTGGACAGTGTAGTACAACAATCATCTATTCAAGGAGGCGGGGGTCACACATCTACTTTTACGCATTAGAATAGAACAAAGGTGAGAGCCATCTTGTCCAAGTTAAAACTGGCGATCAGATGTGCTCTAGAAAGTAGCCTACCCGGTCAAAACTAATTACGGATGTACTTGAACTTGAAGTATATGTTTCATTAGGATACTGTTGCTCAGGTTGGTAAGGTGTCGAATCCATTTTTTATATAAAGCTTTAGGTGATGTGTGGTGGCGTAGTGAAATCAAGCCTCGAGACAGTACAACTTGTTCGTCTCCATTGCTCACTCACTCTTCAACTCGCACCACAGCAAGCAACCCAAGCACCAAAAGATGGTGTCCTTCTCCAAGACTTCGCTGGCAATTCTTTTCGCTATCAGTGCTACCTCGACGGATGCCGATGTCTCGGGTAATCTCCGCCATGAATCGCGCACTCTGCAGGCAAAGTATACGTCGACGAGCCAGTACGCCGCCAGTATGTTGGCAAGCGTGAACGCACAACGCGCTGCTCAAGGCCTACCTGCTCTCTGTATGAACGCCAAAACTCATGGCGGCGTCAATGCGCCACTCGACTGACATGGCTGTGAACAATTTCATGAGCCACACGGGCTCTGACGGGTCTACGATGTCGATGCGAGTCACCGCTGCAGGCTACAAATGGACCAGAGTGGCAGAAAACGTAGCTGCTGGTCAATCGAGTGTCGCCGCTGTCATGACTTCCTGGATGAATTCTCCCGGCCACCGAGCCAACATTTTGGGCGACTACACCATGTTCGGCACTGCGTACGCCTACAACATTGGCAGCACGTACAAACACTACTGGACGCAAAACTTTGGCAAGGGCAGCACCGAGGCGTGCAGCTACGAGGACGTCGAGTACGTGGATGCTCCGACTCCAACTCTAAATTCCACGACCGATTTGACGGACAACTCGACGGTGGTGCTTCCCAACGAGCCCATCCCGGAGGTGGATACCACAACTAAACTGGACAGCGAGATTGTTCTGTAAAGCACTAAATGAACCAACAAAACGTAGAATGGTTTATGTTAGCTGCACGATACTCTAATCTACGACTAGTTTTTTAGCCCTCAAGCTCACTTAAAAATCCATGCATAGACACGAAAAAGCGGATAAATTAGAGATATTGTACATGCATATGGAGCGCAAGATACTTAGTGAAGACAATTCTTGTTAAGGAGTGGAATGATCGACATTTTTAAACCACTTGCTGCATTAACAATGAGAAGGTCTTACGTTCCACCAGAATTTGTAGACAACAATCACGCCGTTAAAACTTTCGATTACCAGAAAAGTTTTTCGACCATAAAGAACTTAATACTTAGTACTCGATCTTTCCAGAGTGCGGACAAGTTTCCGTAATAGCGGGGAAAAGTAGCGACAAGTTCAAGAGTGCCAGCACAAGGCGGAAGCGCTATGACGCGTGCTCCAAATTGAAGCATCCAACAGTGAAGCTCTTTACGTTCGCCCAATCGCTGGTGTCGTGAAAGAGAGCGATGAAGTTTAATTGGTAGCCCGATGCAGCATAGCCGAGCACGTAAGGCACCTTGCCGTAGAGCCAGATCATTTCTTCAGAGAGCTCTCCACGAACTAGGCAGAGGTCGGCACCAGGTACGTTCTCCTCACCACGAAAGATGAAAACATCATTCAAAAGAAAGTAAAAGCCGGGTCGCTTCCCTCTTTGGTTACTCGAATCTCGGTCGACGAATCCGCATGGAAACACAAAATCGAGCAAAGTGCGAATAATTGAATCCTTAAAAAAGTGAATGGAACTCTCGGTGGTTCCATTTCCCAATGGCTTGAGGAAGAATCCGCTAAGTACTCGCCATCTGAATTGCTTGCGTGGAGACCCATTGTCTATCTCGAACAGCTTATCTTGAAGCTCATCACTGAGTGATATCGCGGTGTTAGACCATGACGCAAGCAAGAGGCTGTCCGATAAAAAGCGTTAATGTGCAAGTGGTGGCAACGAGTCAACTTCTTCTTCTAAAAAACTCCATCATCCATCTGTTCGAGCAGTCTCAGTTAACTTCATAAAAAATTGTGAGCTAGACCCTCACCTGGTTGGAACTCTTCTCCAAAGTACTTGGCGTTCTTAATCAACAGCGTAGACATCATTTTCTCGTAGACTCGCGGGTTTCCATGCTCGCGATCGCCACCGTCGGTGCTGTAGCCTTAGTCAGCCACAAGCCATTTTCCGTCTTCGCGATGAAGAGCTGCAGCTTTCTCGCCGCAAAGGTATACTTTGATCCTCCACGACCACCTTCTTCAGGAAAACACCTGTAGCTCCTCGTCAATTGTGATAGAGACAACGCTCGCTTGACCGATGATAGCGCAATTCAGCAGCACCATATTTCCCCGAGGCGGCAGTTTATAGAGTGATGATTCTTCTTGCGTTGAATCATAAATTTATGTGTTGAATGGGACTTGTAGACCTGATTTGATAGATGGCCAGCAATTTTTTTACAACAGACGATTCTTGACCCCTCCAAACCGGGACCGAATAATAATATATGCATGTCTTAGCATTATTTAAACTTGGAAATTGTATATAACGGGATAGTATAGTATCGCCTGGAAACAAAGCTTTGGTGATCTGTCCCTCGACAAAATCGTGGTAAAACTATCCCAAGGTGCATTTGAACGCCAATTGGCATGTCAGGCCTGGATAATGCAGTATATCTGGGTGATGCACGAGGCAGTCCCTTTCTAGCGGAACAGAGTCAGGGCTTTGGGCTGCTTCATTTTCAGATATTTAGACCTGAAAACGCCCCATACAAATTGATTTACAACAAGGTGGGGGGGGGGGGGGGAGTCATGCACGGCGGAGCCGTCACCAGCAGACGGAATACATCATACAAAGATCAAAGGAAAGAAACCGCCGACTGTTACAACTAGTTAATAGCGCTGTTTCGTGCCGTGCAGGTAATGCACGAAAACATTTTCGTGCAGCACTGAATCATTCGTGCACATTTTCGTGCAGAGATAATTATATATCATTACAAAAATATCCCAGGCTAGGCTATATCACTGCCGGATGTCCTGGTGGAGGCATAGCGGTATCCTTGATCCTCCCGGATGCCTATTACACAGTGGTGTGGGGCTTCAGCCCCCGTTTTCCGCGAAGAGATTTGTGTTTGACCACAAAATTTAGTTTGAATAAAGTTTTCTTTCTACAGAAATAACCATGTTGGGACCATTGCACGAACACATCTACTGGTTAAGCACACGTCTATCAAATCGAAGACAGTCAGAGCGCACGTTCAGCACACCGAAGGCAGGCAGTTTGCACGTCTAGCACCGGCACAAGTAGCAGAACAAGACAAAGAAGAATGCACTTCAAGATGAATTAGCCTTTTTGGTTTCCATGTACAACACGCGCGAGAGATACACACAAAGCTTATGGTGCATATATTCAGCTTTAGGAAAACAAAATGTGCAGCATATTGCGTACGATCATGTTCTGCGTCTCTTGCTCTAGTTTGGTGTGGCGACTTGCCAGGAGTCGACGGCGTTCGTTGCGACGTACTCGAATGCTTCTCCAAATATTAACAGGGACCAGTCTTCCATTCACCCACTCTTTGTGCGAGATATCCCAGCAAGTCATCGCGACCCCGCGCACCTTGCGTCGCGCTCGCATGCAGAGATACTTTAACGTACGTTGAAGGACTTCAATCAGCTTTCCACGCGCGGTCGGTTTCGTCGCGCGGATCACCGTTTGGATTGAAGTGAAGATTGCGCGTGATCTCCATGAAACTATCACGTGAGTGCACCGAGCCGAAACACCCACGCAAGATGGCGCCTTCGTCAGTAGTTTTCCAGTGGTTAGCTAGTTTCTCCCGATTGGGTGCTACCGTTCTGGCAACTAGTAAACCAATGAACCGACACAGTTTATGAGGCAGGACCGGCTTCATCCTGGCCAACTCGTGGTGGATGTCGTGCCTTGTTTTCTTGGGGAGCTGCGGGTTCAATCGCTGCTTCGTGCGATTGCGTGCATAGGATCTTTTCACTCGAATTGGCAATATCTCCTGATGATACTCGTTAGAGCATGCAGCAATGTGCTGCCACAGCACCACGGGCATGAAGTAAAAGAACAACGCGATGGGGGGAGTCTCCTCTTCGCAACACCTCTGCAGTAGGTCCCGAAAACATCGACCGAAGTCCGGGATAGCTCGAAGCATTGTCGATAAGCTCACATGGCGTCATACAATAGTTCGCTGTGTCGGGCTCTTTGATATCTTGCCGGCCTGTTTCGGCCATGCCGCGTAGAACAGGATTTCTCAAGCTACCCGCGAGCACTTCACCTTCTCCTCCAAATGTATCCAAGAAATGCTTAGCAAATAGAACCTCGGCCGCGATCTCCGTCATCCTGTGGTGCACAATACGCCTTCACGTCTTCTTCAGCCTGGTACTCTCCAGGCTCAACGGCGTCCTTCTCGGCTTCATCGCCGGAACCCACCACTCCAAAATGTCCAGAGATATCGCCATCACAAACCATGTTCAAGTCTTCACTGGTGTCAGAAAGTAGCTTGTTGTTCAACGCACTTACCCCAACTTCGTCACCACCGTCACCTGAAGCACCATACATCGCCAATAAGTCAGATCTCATCGGATACTGCATATTTAGTTTGCGTACAGAATAAAATACAACATACATGTACCACTTCGTACTTCGACAGATGCCACAGAACTACTGTCATTATGCGTAGATGCGATCAAAGCTGAATCTTCATCCACATACGCTGACGCATCGACTTGGGATGAGGTTGCAACCCGCGGTGATCTGGATTGTGATCGCGCAGGTGCCGAGTGTGGTAAGGCTTCCATCGAGTGAGCGCCGAGTTCGACGATCGATCTTGATTGACGTCTTGACCTCGACACGTGCTACCGCGGCGGAGGCGTCTCTTGATGACGGTACTCTGGATCACCATTTACTGATACGCATGAGGCAGCAAATTATACAGCATTATTAGCTTCAGCATTACCTTCAGTACTTGTATCCGCAGTAGGGGGTGCTGGTACAGCCGCATCGCACTGACGTCTCACGCTACTTTCAGGTGAATTCGTAACTTAGTCAAGTAGAGACGGGTTCGTATCATCTACATCAGTCAATTCAGCATACCATTCATCATTTGAACCAGTGCTATGTGCAGCATAAATGCTGTATTACCTTCTGGATTCGATGCACCAGTCGTTGCTGCAGCAGTCCCAGCCGAAGTTTCAATAGCTGCAGCGGGTTCAATATCGGGCAAGTAGTTTTCACGAACCACTTTCTGAGCGCCTGCAAATTTGGCGCCGACGGCAGCGCTGGGGCATGAACATGACCGTCCGATCGGCTGGAAGCGCAGCCACGACTGCGCAGTACTACAAAAACAGTTCGTATGCGTGTTTGATGCCTTTAAACTGGACAGAGCTCATTCAGAGCGTACCATTCGCGTAGAATTTGATAGCTTGCTCCTCCACCAAAAATAAGTCGATGGAAACCGTGCCGATCGTGTGTCCACCCGGCCGCACGTACTTGTAACGATCGTCCAGGCTACTGCTTGGAGGCCGCTTGCTTGACCACCCTTGTCCTCTCAGCTCTCGCCACACCGATTTGAACGATAGGTCGCGCCCCGTGACCTCGTTGTCGCGGTGCACCTTTTCTCGTGGCTTCACCATCTTGAGACTACGGCTTGTGTTCCCCGCGCGCAAAATCTCGAATAAGGTTTTTTCCGAGGAATTCCTATAATCCAGTACATATGTACTGTTTTGTCCCAGGACTGATGAATAATTACACAGAAACTGCTCGATTCCAGTACATTTAGGTAAAGTTCGCAGCGTCATGAAATCCAGTGCATGTGGTTAAGTGCGCACTATTTTGAGAGCTTCTCCATGAGACCCAGGTTAGTTTAAATCTTCGCTGGAGCAGTCTTATCAGCTTAAAATACGAGATAATGCGCACTGCACGAGTAAGGTCTGTATTTAGCGATGCAGGCAGAATCTGCATTTAGCGCAGCACTTAGAAATCGGGTGTATGCCAGTGATTCTATTTTCATATGGAGTTTCTACAGAAAATTATTCACATCAAAGCTTAAGCTAAATTTTGCAAATGTCAGAATGACGAGCTAAAAATCCACGAACGCTTCTCACGAGACTGTGAATTCCTTGTTCTTTTGGATGTCTCATTGTCTAAATGGCGTCGTTGGCAGCAGACTTACAGTCCAAGTTCGGCCAGGCGCGCTATGTGGTGGATGCAGCAGACCTCACGACTGCACGGGAAATGGGATTGCTGCGTGAAGGTGTCAAAGTCGAGTCTGACGGTTCTTTGAATGCAGACTACGGTGTAGCCTACGATCGACAGAACAATATTGCAGACAACAGCTTCGCTTCCCAAAAATTGGCTTGCGCGTGTTGCAAATCCTTCGCAGTAAGGTGCGGTTTCCAGATTTTTGTGAAACAAAGTAGCGTCAAGCCAAACAACTCGGGGAATGCCAAGTACAAGTGCAAGAACTTCACGGAGCACAGTTTTTCAACCGCGAGACCCCATTCGATCGCCTTGAGTGTCCGTTTTACATCAACGCGTTTGGTCAGGACGGTGAGTGGAAGATTACCAAGGCTAATTTCGCTCACAGTCATGTTAAATACATCGGATTGACCGAGGTTCCCTGCGTTGAAGGCTCCATTACACGGCCAGACTGGGCCAAGCGCAATACAACGCAGGAAGTTGAGAAACTGACAGCTCTCGTGGAAAGCGAAATGCTGCCTGCGCACAATAGCTCAACAGTGTCTCTGACGGGCAAGGCAATCCAGACATTTTTAAGGTCTAAGGGTGCCGACGTGAGCCGAAGTAGAGTCTCAAGAATGAAACTTGAAATTGACAACCGGCTTCAAGGCGATTTGGTGGAAAGTTACCAAAAGCTGCAGTCCTATCTAGAGCTTATGGCCGGCAAAAACCCGGGATCTGTTTGGAGACTCGACAAGGCTCGCGATGGAATGGCATTTGAGCGGGCGTGCTTTATTCCAAATGTTGGGATTCACATTGTCAAAATGTCCAAGCAATTAATTGGGTTTGATGGTGCCCATCTGAAAGGCGACATGAACAAGAGAGGGATCGTTTTGGTCGCCACCGCCAAAGATTACAACAATCACGTCGTTCCGTTCGCGTTTGGTTTAGTTCGCGTAGAGGATTACGACAATTGGTGCTGGTTCATGACATGCGTGAAATTTGCAACGGGGTTGACACACCTCACCGTCGTTTCCGATCGTCAAAAGGGATTACTTTCGGCAGTTGCTGAAGTTTTCCCGGAGGCAGGTCATCGCTTTTGTCTCCGTCATATCATGGACAGCATTAACCGCATCTGCTCTAAGCTCTCGAACGAAGAGAGGGGAAGCATTTGCCAGTTAGCCCGAAGCGACTGTCAAAATGAATACGATTTGTTTCGCAGTGAGCTAGCGGAGTCCAAGCCTGAGGCTGCAGAATATCTCGACAAAATTGACCAAAAGCACTGGGTGAAATTCAAGTTTCGAGAAGCATTCAACTTGCCCACCTACAACGAGATAACGTCAAATTTGTCGGAGCAGGCAAATAATTGGATGGGTACAGAGCTGCGAAGTGCCAAGCCACTCGATGCTATCAGCCTGTACTTTAGAAAGCTGAGTGAGCTCACGTCAGAGAAGCGTCAAATGGCAGCAAATTGGTCAAGGACATGTGCTGATTCTGATTTGGTCCCAGTACTGTTGCGACAACGGACGGATCGTTCTACTGCTGCCAGTATGTGTGCCATCACACCGCATATGGGCGGAGCATACTCGGCGCAGCACCTGGGATCTCAGTCTTGCCAAGGGCAATCCATACATGATCTTCCAGCCTCTGAATGTACTTGCGGAAAATGGCAGGATCAAGCCTTTCCGTGCATTCACGCTATCTGCGCAGCGACCAAAGATGGTCGGAGACTCGACGATCTTTACGACGCCCAACGCATGTCCATCAGCCACTTCCAAGCGACTTATACGTTTGCATTCAAACCGTGGCCCACAAATGTCACTCTAGCAGTCGACGCTGAGATGCGCATACCTGAATTCGAGGCAGAACCAGAACGCGTGGGCAAGCGAGGATTAAAACCAAGGCCAAAGCCAAAGCACAACCGCAAACAGGCCAAAAATGTACTATAGTACTAGAGTAGGTGAGAAATGTTAGATTTTCTCAGAACATTCTCTAAATTTTACATTACACAGCATTTTTTCACTTTGTCCAGTGACGTGTGAGGCTACAAAATCGAAAAACTAAACTGGTAGTTTGTTAGTGCGGCATTATGACTGCTAAAAGACAAAAGGAAATCGATTCTAACTCAAAACTGACGGAGTAGTTAGATCTCTAGCAATAGGCTGAGCAACAAATCGTCCAGATATGCGCATAGAAATATCTAATTAAAAGTTCTAAATTTCAAGTTTCTATATAACAGAAATGAATTTCTAAATGCCTATTTGTACATTTGAATGGCCAGCCAGCAATGTTCATTCTCGGTTTGCCTACGATGCCACCACTCAATAAAAGACAACGACACGCTCGCAACTTTCAACGCCGACTTGACGGTTCTTTTTGGAGACTTCGTCTTAATAACAATCTCTCCGTGCGTCGAAATACGACGCAAGAAGTAGCTCGCAGAGGAGGAGGCTTATTTAACGGGACAAGGGCACGACGAGGGCGCAATGGCCAGGTTTACGATGTCCAGAAGGTGTACGCTAAGCGCTGGGTTAACCAGCTCGAGTTTTATCTTATACAGTGGACTGGATATGAAGACTTGACGTGGGAGACCGCTCAAAACCTGTCTGGCAGCTATTAATAAAAGTGCAGTTTGAGCTGGAGACTATTGACTTTGTTTGGTTAAATCAGTCTACAAGAGGACGACGTCGTCGTGGGCGAGTTACAAATGCTGCAACCAGGCGAAGTGTACGCCTTAACGGCTCAGACAATTAGGCTCACTGCTAACATTGTATGGCCCGTTGACGCGAGAAAGAACACCCATACAAATTTCAAGTCAACGTCGCTTAAACGGAATATATTCAGCTTAAGTGGAAAGACTATGTATCATTATGCAGCATCCGGGTTAATGACCCGGAAAAACAGAAATTGACCCGGAAAAACAGAAATTGTACCAAACCCGCCGAACGGATCTCCGAAACTAATTTCAGAGTTTTACCAGCTATCTTAATCACTGGTATGATTTATCAAAAAGGGCAAATCCTGTCGTTTGCGGTCCGTCGCATTTGATGTGACCAATTACAAAAGCCAGTGAAACCTTGACAAAGCGAATTTCCCTGGTCGATGTTGCCTGTGCCGGATAGGAGCAACATCCGTGCAACCTCCGGCTGAACGCGATATTCCTGTGTGAATATTGCGTTGGTCCGATGGATTCATTGTCTATCAATCACAGCTTTAGTTGACACAAAGCGAATCACCCAGCTCAATTGGATTGGACATTCCTTCCCTCTCACGTAGCTACTGTAAAATGACAATGGTCATGATGACTTGGTTACGGTGCCTTCACTAACAAACACCTTGACTACAACCACAACCACAACATAACGTCTACGGCTATGTCGACAAGTGCTATGGTAGCAGCTGCAACTACGCCTACTAGAGCTACGCGGCGACTGTCGTATCTATAGCGACGACTAAACTGCCACGGCGATGACCACTACGGCAAATGTCATGCCCACGACTACAGCTAATACACGTATCCCGATGTTGCACCACCTTTTGTTGCATCAGAACGTTTATCTTTTTCAACATAGCAATGCTCCGGTTAACCGATTATACAGGAAAAGGCTCGGGACATATTGGCTGGATATTCGAAAATGTCGGACAGCCGTCCAACAACCGTCCACAACATTCCATCATCTGTCCAACTTTTTCCATAGAATCGGAATTAGAGACGCGATCAAGACGAAGAAGTTGACGAAGGTCCAGTGGGCAGTCCTGACATACTGCAGTTCTCTGGTGAAGCAGGTTGGTAATGGCTGAATGAGAAAAATGTGGCCGCTGATGAGCATTGAAACGGGATATATGTAATCTATCTTTCCGCTTACAATCGCATCATGAGACAATCCCTCTTCAGGCGCTGGAATGAGGATAACTTCGAACCCTTTAAATCGATGAACGTTTTAAAGGGCTAACCCTTTCACTACAAGCAAAATTAAGGGAAGTCTACATTTCTATTACATATTTCTGATCAGTCTTTTGGAGACACAATTACACAATTTTTGTGCATAAACTGTCAAGTCAAACTACCTAGTACTGTCCAATAAAAACATTTCACATAAAAGTGATGCATGGTTACCTTCCGGCTAAACTGCATATCGAGCAAGACGAAAGGTTAGCGTTCAACACAGCATCGCGAAGGCTGACGAAGTACAAACGTCGCGAGTGCTTGGTGGGTGGGGCGACGTTCCAAAACCTTTTTCATACTACTTGACTATTACTACTTTTTTGCGATACGTCACAAAAACCGCACGTCGCACCCTCATTTGATAACCTTCAAACTAGAACATCCTATTCACGACTATAATGTCTTCATTTCCGAATTTGAAAGCTACTACTCATTGGCAAGGAAGCAACCAAAACAACTACTCACAAGCACACGATGAACCAAGTTCCGTACGGTATGGAGCACGAGCGGACTGCGGCGCAGCACCATGAGACCAAGGGCCAACCCATTGAAATGAACTTTGAAGCTCACGAGCCGAGTCCGACCTCGACCCCGAGTGACCGTGACAACGACCCGAACAAGCAAGCCGCCAAGGTAAATACCAACGCAAAGACGACATCGTACCAGAAGCAGTCTGCCAGTCCCGATGCCGACGGAGACCAACATAACCACCGGGCCTTCTCGACCTACACGTTCAGTAAATCGGCCATCCTGGACGACGAAGGCCGACAGGTGGCGAGCATGCAGGGTAGCTACGAAGACTCAACGGGCCGTCAGAAAGCTGTGCACGAGCGCCAGATCGAGGGCACGAAGCTGCGCACGACGTGGAGCAGCATGGACGGCCAGCACGAGACCACATGCTCAAGCGGCACACCGGAAGAGTTCGAGGCGGAGTGGCAGCAGACGCCTTTCGGAGAGGCGCAGAAGGCCATCCAGGAGCAACAAAAGCAGCAGGAGCAGTTGAAACGCAGTGGGTTGACACAGAAGCTTCAGCAGCAGGTGGCTAATTCGAAGGCTAAGATGGAGGCGACGTCGATGGAGAAGTAACATGTTTTCCGGTGGTCGGAAGATCGATGCATAGGTATTAGGCTGATTTCTGAGGAAAAAGCAGTGCATGTATAATGCTCGCTCAGAAAACTGTGGCGCGATCAACATTGGTACGATATGCAATACATGAACGATCGCAACATGTACTTAGGTTTCCGCACCACTACTGTATACTTGCCATATTTTAAAAATGTTTTTCTTCTTCAAAATGTGGGGTACTGATTTTTGATTTTACAATATTAGTTTTGAAATATTTTTTCTATAAACATTATGAAACACAATATCAATTAATTTGAGGTGTCTATCAATGGAAAACGCCGACGATGACCAGCCCGTGGTGGCGTCCTTCTCGCTGCCGGCGTCGCCTGTACGCAGCCCCACTGGCTCCGACAGCATGTCAGTTTGGGTAGAAGAGACCAACGAACAGCACCCCGCCCCGGGAGACGCCCCAGACTTCCCTTTAGTGCTATGGGAGAACAGCAACACCAATGACCAACACTCCGACCTACCGCGCACTTCATCCGCTATTGTACCGTTCCAGAAGCTTCAATTGGATACGAACTTAAACCAGACGACACTACCGTATCCGCGCTCCCGGACGAGCTCTGTGAGCTCTCCACGCTCCTCAAATGGGTCAGAAAGCCCCGGACACAGGAAACCTCCGACGCCCACACAGCAATTAGCCTCGGGCTTCCTGGGTATGGAGACGGAGACCAGATCACAGATGTCCCAGGACTTTATGAATGCGTTAAGACTCGGAGATCTGACGCAGCAGGAAGAGCCGCAACTGTCGGTCCGCCTTCGAGGCAGTAGAGTGGAGCTGGCCTCGGCCTCAGAGGAGCAACAGGTGGACTTTTTAGGACCTGCAGAGAACATCAAGAGGCTGTTTAAACTGCCATACTCGCAGTCGAGAGTGTCACTCGCAGTGCATCGAGTCGGAAGTACCTTAGTCGTGGACGGAGAGCTGGACGAGAACGATTTGCCCGCTGGGTTTGAGGACCTGCCACAAGATACACTGCAATTGGCACAGCAGTCCGAGGAGACGACGCAGAGGTTGTTGTATGAGAAGTTTATCTACGAGAGCACAGTGAACCAGCTCCCGGTGTCCGAGACGGAGAAAGAAGTGATAAAGGAGGAGGTACAGGGGAAAAGTAAGGCGAAAAAGCATAAAAAGTCGAAGAAATCGAAGAAATCGAAGAAAGCAAAGCGGAAGGCAGGAACGGGATCGATTGAAGACAAGGTGGAGCTGCTGCCGGCTGCTGAGCAAGATGAAGGAGATACAGCAAGCCCCACGGTGCCACCTTCGATAACTGGATTCAGTTCACCATGGGCGACAGTAACTGAGTCTCCCACTGAAGCAACCAATCGCCACCCAGAGTCTACACCATCAAATGACCAGAACAAATCAACGCCTTCATTTATCCCGACCGAAACGAGCTGGTTCACCTCAGCTCAACACCCGCCAGCGTTCGGAGGAGACTCGCAGACGTTCCAGCGTATCTTGAAGTGGAAATTCAACGATCTCAAAATGGTAATAAGTAGTATTGTGCTTGTATTCGATCGCTAGTAATAACCTCTGCTGTCTGCTCAATATTCCAGATTCTTGGCAGCCAGGTTCTTCTGTTCAGCAACCAGGAGCATCCCGCTGTTTCCCTGAAGCTTCACGATATGGACAAGGAGCTATCTCTCTGCACCGTACTGGATTATTATCTAGACAACGTCATCGCTAATATCCCGGAGCTAGCAATCTGTATGCATTCCAAGGGACTCGTCCGCGGCTACAAGCTCGTAGAGACGCGTCAGATCCCGTATATGTCTGGTACCGGTCGCCCCCTGTTTGACGTCCAAGATGTGAGTATGAACGCGTCGATGCTGCTCAAGTTTTTGCAGGAAAACTGTTCAAGACCCAATGGCACGTACTGGTTGCATCGCAAGGAAGGTGAGAGTTCCTTGCGTCTATACGACGTTGACGTGCTATCACAGGGGAGCCAGCTCAAGTGGAAGTACATGATGGCAATGCTCTGCTATCGGTTCGCAGCTAGAGCATCAAGGCTGGCGAACTCATTGGCAGCAGGAACGCCGCAACTGCAGCAACAGCTGCAACAACGCCAGCGAGAATTGTTACGTACATGCATGAGTTTACTGGGCGAGATTGCGCAAAAAGGCGGAGCTGCCCACAGCTCTATCTGCTCCTCGGTCAGTGAACAACTTGCAGACACTTATCTACGTGAGTGCAGCCAGTTCCACTCGACAGATTCAACATCCGCAGATCGAGAGGCAGCAATCGGATCGCTCCAGAAGGCAAAGGAGTATTTGCTCTCAAGTATCAAGTTATTTGAAGAGTGTATCCCGAAAGATTCCGCTCCCGCACTGACTCACAGTGACGATGGCATTGATGACGTCGACGTGGTTGAAGGAGAGAACGAGCTAGCACCAGAAGATGGAGAAGGCGAAATGGGGAGCTACATGGATGAAGAACTTAACCGACTTCAGCTGAAATTCAGCTCTGCGTGTCTCGAATTGGGGCAGCTATACGCTGGCAGTCGCAAGTGGATGGATGCAGTGGAATGTATGGTTGAAGCAAGTCAATTCCTAACGTTGAGCTCCATTCCGGAGGGCGTTCAGCCAATTGATTTGTCTTCACCAGACCAGGATGCTGTGGTTGACGCCCTGCTTGAAAGACTGGATTTCGATGGAGTTGGACGAGGAGGATTTTCTCAGGACAAGATACCAATTTGCATATCTGGCGCGGAGCTGCGTTGCTTTTTGTTGGGTTTAATTGGTGACATGGCTGCTCAGAGACCCGTGGGGGGTTATAGTGGACTGACAGCTCTCTACGATATTGTATCGGGGGTTAAACGGGATCAACTCTCAAGCTTGTGTGATAACCCAAGTGAGTTTTTGAAGGCGTTTGGAGATGAGGCGGAGACCAAGACGAGCATGAATAGCGAAGAGGGTCTGATGGTCTTATCCTTCCTTGCTTACTTACGTGCGCTGGCACCACCCGTGCACTCTGAGCTGTATTTGTACGTCCCCTGTTATGCTTAGGCTTGTGTCTGGTATTGCAGCAACTAACCAATGCGATTGTTGGCTTGTACGTAGCATGATGATGAAGAAGTTGGGCAACGCAAGCAACGAGTTAGGCAAGTATTTCTTGGCCGCAAAGCATGATTACAAGGAAGCCTTCAGGTGGTTTGAACGCGGCTGCAAGATCTTTAGCGACATTGAAGGTACTTTTGTTATAGCACGGTTTATAGTACTTGTTCTCATGCTAACAATGTGCCTGTGCTTCAGATGGAGTCAACGTGGCGTTGCTTCGAGCTAACCTCGCACATCTCCACAAGATTTTCGCCCAAGGAAAACCTGCAGACTCAAGAGAGGAGCACTATCGAACGGCTATTCAACTGTGCGCGGATGCTTTACGGCTTCTAAAGCAAAGCAAAGCGGATGTGGATTTACGCAAGAAGGTAAAGGGGGAGTTGGCTCTGACTTATCTGGTATGGGCAGTGGACGTGGCGAACAATACTTCTGCAAGTTCTCCAAAGATTCGCGAACATGAAGCACTCAATGTCTTCAACAAGGCGCTGTCACTATACGCCGAGCTTGGTGACCAGAAGCAAGTAGCGTCCACTCATTACCAGATTGCCTCCTTCTACAGGCGCATGATCTCCAACGCGGTGCGAGCTGAGACCGAAAAGTCTGACGGACCTTCGTCAACTTTGACAAGCCGTATGGAGATTGCCAGGCGACACTACGAAAAAGCCTTAAATTACTTCGGCGCAGTGGAAGTCGGCAAAACTTTCGTGCTAATTCATCAAGAGCTGGCGGATCTGCACATCCTTGGTGGGCAGGTGGAAGGTATCGAGCACGCGTTGTTGATCCTGCTGAATACGTACGAGGCCTTTAGTCTCGCTGCATCCAGGGATTCGAAGCTTGAGACGGAGGAAATGGCGTCGCTAGCTCGCGACATTGTGGCCAAAGTTAAGGCTGTTTTGCACAAGCTTATCCGACTCAGTTCGGGTGGACGGATCAGCGGTAGTAGCAGTGCTCACACAAAAAGCAAAAAGCTCGAGATGTTCAAGAAAATGTACAAGGAGGTGATCTACTACGATGGATACAGTGCAGGAAGCATTGTGCCGATTTTGGGAACCCTGCGCGGGATGTACGTAGTATAGAGAATACGCGAGATTTTGAATCAAATTTAAGCGAGCGTTAGGTAGGATGATTTTGGTGTTTGCGGGGCCAGGAGATGTGCTGGTTGAAATCTTTGCAGCAAGTATCCTTCACGCAGCCCCCTACTTATTCAACGTGACACACAGTAGCCGTAGTGGTCCCGAAGTGCGAGTTCGGGATCACTATGTAGTCGACACGACTCGTAACACTGGTTGAAAGCTCTTTACTACGTAGTAGTAGTAAACTGCATCTGAGGCGATTAAATATTGGTCAATTTACCGCTCAATGGTGAATATTCCAAGATAGAATTGGCGTAGCGTTTTGACCCCAGTTTCCATGACAATTTCATAGCACGTTTTGCCAGCGCTTGCCGGTTATAATAACACTAATTTTGTAAATAGTATCGTATCTCCGCAAGTCAATCGAAAGTTTTTTTGTTCACGACAGGCCTGTATTTTTTATTTTATTTTATTTTTGCGGTTAAAGCCGATTGCACTCAGGACGAGCTCTGCATCATACGGCTGTCCCTGTACTGGGCCAAGTACTTGGCCAGGCTAGAAACTTATTTGTTCCGACTAGAAAGTTACATGTAGGATGCAAGGGCTTGAAGTGGCGTCTACGAATGTTTTTCGGCTGTAGATGTTGGTGTTGTGGAGTACCAGTACAAGCAACGGATAATGTCAATGGAGAATGATAAAATCACAAGAAATCCAAATCAATTTTGGTGTCATTTGAGGCCACACGAGCTCGCATGATATCAGTTCATTAACTGATTTTTTTTTTTAAAGAACGCATTGAATGCGCTCTCAACCTTCTCATCGCGCCAAGTACTAAGTTTATCTGTTGTTTTTCTTGATGAGGAAAGCTTTAAATGCTTTCACAACCTCGTTGTCGCGCAAAGCACTCTCTCTATCTGGTTTTTTTTTTAAGCATGTTTGCAATGGTCGTCGTTGTTTCACCTCGCCTCGCCCATTTTGCAAACTGGGCTGTCTGCAAGTCCGTCGCAAGTTTGCCCATGCTCGGTGAGACCTTGGCAGACTGGATATACCTCGCCAGAGCATTTTCACCGTAGTATATCGACATAATATCAGTCATAGACCCTTTCGGGTCGTTTTTGTCGAGCTTGAGCATCAAGTCGGACCAGGTCTTCAAATTCGGGGAGCCAAAAAGGAACCCCTTCCTTTTGTCGAGGCTTAGCAGCTCGAAAGCTTTCTGTGCGAGCTTAGCTTTGTAGGGACTCGTGCTCGCGAGTTGCCCCGCGACAGGGAGCGGAAGTCCCCTCTCTTCGTCGCTGGCGTTGTTGTTATCATAGTCGATGCGTATTTCCGCCCTCAAATGCCTCTTGTCAACGATCTTGTCTCGGATGGCAGTAAGGGGATGGATCCCCGACGAGGAGACTGGAGAGGCAACACCGACGCTAGCCAGAAAAGTCACAACAGGTAGCAGAAGGATGTAGCACAAACGCATAGCTGGCTTGAACTTAATCCGCGCGCTTTTGGGAGTTTGTTGGAGAGAGCGAATTGCGAAGTGAGTACTGTGTTCTACATGTTCACTACCGGTACAGATTATAGTATTCAGCACCAGGCTTACTGTACAGCAGCACGGGAACGCGAGCAAGATGGGATGCCCCCCCCCCCCCCCAGGTACTGTATTACAGCACTAATAACTTACCAGTATTAGTAATAAGTCAAAGAGCTCGCGAGGTGATTTGGTAGGTCGTGACATCGCAATCCATCCGTATAAAAGCTATTTCAGTCTTTTTGAACAAGATAGAAAAGATGGTTGCACCCCTCGGTGAACTACTGCATGTAAATACCATCGAGCTAAACACCGGAAAGTTGCCTGTACCGATGATTTAAGCTAAGAAATAGCGATCATGCTTGGGTTTTCTCACTTAGATCATTTTACACTTGATAACCACTTTAAAAAGTGCTTGAAGTGTTATAGATGTCAATCCATTGGCTTTTAATAATTGGCTGTTACAACGCGACCAAGCCGATCTCAAAGGCCCATCTGGTCTGGATACATGATCGCCATATGTGATTGTCACTTCAGGGCTTGAAGAGTCTTCAGTGACGAGAGGTAGAAGGGGAGTAGATAGTGGGCGCATTATCTCGTCGACACGGTAATCAAAATGTTATTCATAAACATACCTTGATTGCTAAAATACCCACACCTGCGTCGGAAGATAGCTATCTCGGACCAGGTTTGACGCTGGATGCAGGTCATAATTGCCAGTTTACTTCGGCAAAAGTGACCACCCAAAAAATATATCTGAGGGTGTCTCCAAACAGCCATTTGACTTACCATGATAAATCCGAGCGGCCGTAGGTGATCATACATGCATTTCATTTGGAATAGCAAAGCTGTATGTAAATATGTAGTGGGTAGTGGTGCTCCAACGGCTTCAAGGCTTAACTCGTCCTTAGGCATTGAAGGTGCGGTCAACTCAGAATGACGTCCCTCTGACCCTTAAGTTCCTAAATTTGATCATATATAGATAAATCGGGCCCATTTTATTGAAATTGCCTCATGAAAGTCACAATACATATACGCCTATGATGGGAACCTTATATTGCTTGGCTACAAGCTTCTGGTTGGTAGGGTGAGAAAGGTTGCTGACATAAACCATCTTCCCCGTTCTACCGTGGACCTTAACTCTGTAGCTGCTACCTCATTTGATAGCTTGAATATTTAATCTCTTTAGACCTTCGAGCTCGTACGCAAACATGTTGCCTATATATTCTTGCCTATATTCTTCTTCGTAGATTTGACTTTATATTATTGGATCTTGTATAAGGATCGACTTTATATATTACCCACAGACAATTTTTTTTAAAAGTAAACAATTCAGAGACCAAAATCTTCAAGCGTTGCATTATTAGTCATTGTATACTGTATAGTGCCTGACTTTTTATCCAAGAAAAAAAAAAAATCACTTAAGTTCGTTTTCATCACTAAGTTCGCTTTCGCTTTGGTTAAGTTCGCTTTTTGGCTTCCGCTTGCGAGAACGAATCTGCTCACGGTTCTTGTCATCGTACCCCTTTTGATATGATAGACGAGCTTCGCGTGTACGCTGATAGTAGCACCTCTGATACGCTCTTTGTTAGCGAGGTATTGGTCGGGTGAGTACGCCATCTTTGTATACTATTAACTTTATATTTGTCAGGAATAAACATTAATTTATAGGTGCCTCACGCAAAAGTAACGTTCATTTCTTTCATCCACGACCACCATTGCAACTCATAACAGATATTGAAAAATACTAGTGGACACACTCACTACTGGCGCTATACAGATTATAGCTCATCCTTTGTTTCACCTTCAGTAACCGTGCGGCAAGGAAGAAGGCAAATCGATGGGTATTCCATGAAACGTGAAGCCGTACGATTGGTATTGCTCATTATACACTGATCCATCAAACCCACCGCCAACATATCCAACCGGAACTCCCCTTTTGGTGCCCACAATAGCACCTCCAGAGAGACCAGGGGCTGATAACGATGAGAGTGTCATTTTGTTTCCGCTCCAACCTGAGACTTGAGCTGTAATAATGGCGTACAAGTGATCAAACTTCTCATCTTGGAGAGCACCAGGGAACCCAAACACGTGAACACTCATCGTGGGGTATACTGCAAGGGACGTTTTGCATCGAACGAGCTGGATATCTGGTGGCACGGCAACTTCGAAAATTGCGAAGTCGAAATCAGCTGAACTACGCCAGCAAATACCACTGTGGAGGCTGAACTGGTTGACCCTGGTCAACGCCGTGGTATCAGGAAGGAGCTGCTCCACCATGACTTGGGGCATGTCTGACGGAAATGGTGTTTTCTTCAACGTCCGTGGAGATTTACGACTTGGCTGGATTGCAACTTCGGCGCTCTTCCTTTTCCCTCCACTTGTTTTCATCCTGGGATTAAGTTTCAGATAACGTTTTATTTCTTTCTTGAAGTCTGCGCTCATGTGATTCATGAATGTTTCATCTTTATCGATCCACGTGTACAAGTTAGTCAGCAAATACAAGTGCGTCGGCGTTCGATCCACAACCAGCGCCGTTCCTAAGCATACATCTTCCAAGGAAACTCTGACAACTGACTGCCATATATTCAATTGAACTTGAGGATCCACGGTAGACAAGTCCTTCGCGTCCCATGCGCTATCATCCCCGCCTAAGCCAGCCGTAGACCGTGGAATCCTCGCCAGCACGTGGATTTGTTTCGACTTTGGAGCGCGCCAATACCATCTAGTCATGTTGTTAGCTGACAATACCGCTTCAATTGTCCACGTCGGCCTCAGCTGCCCAACATTAATCATCGTCTGGATCTCGCGATGAATCCTCCCCTCCTCCAACTCGAGTACAGCAGAGTCGTCATCTCGCAGCCATTTGCCGCTGTCACTCGTCTTCGCCAGGAAGAGCTGCAGCTTGTCAGCAGGAAATTGGTACATCTTCTTTTCCTTGATCGCGTCCTTCAAGTGCCCCACCGACTTGTTCTCGTCAATGTCGACAGGAAACGCGCTCCCAGCCACACCAACGACGGCACAGTACAACGTGACCATTTTTCCTCGAGCCGGCGGATTCTGGAATGAGGAAGAAAGGAGGGAGAGAATTTCCATTCGTATTTAAGCGGAAATAATGGCGTGTCACATAGACTTCCAACCAATGGCGAGAGGCCACGTTGTCGCGTGGTTAGAATGGCAGGTGTTCTTGGTGGTAAGGAAAAAAACTGCCGTTCTGCGCTCAACGGACGTTAGCATGATTTTTCCCTTCGAATGAGTACCTCCTTTTGCATGTAATCGCAATGGTGCTATGTGTGGTGCTTGGAGGTGTGGAGGAGACCTCCTTCGCACCAGGAGCTACTTAGCGGTGGTGTCGATTTTTTCACCAGCTGGAGCTCAGGAAGGTGTAGGATCGTGCTCGTCGGTAAATTAAGGTCAGAAAAAAAACTGGCGGTGTTATGTGCCAGTATATACAGCCGAGTGGGAGAAAATCGATCTAGAATACCTTCACAAGCTAGTACGAAGCATCCCAAGGCGTATAGAGGCGACGCGGCTGCTGAAAGGATCGAAACCAGGATACTAGAGTTGCGAAGTTGAAGTGCGGCTATAATTTTGACCCGACCCAAAGTGACGTTTTTGCCTCTTGTGAAAAAACGAAGTTTGTTTTTACAGTTCTGCTTGTGGCATTCGTTTTCTAGTAGCTTTAGACGTATTTGAAGTGCCGGTTTGCTCAAAGAAAAGCAACACAGAGCCCAAGAAAATCAAATTTCGAGTGCGGTTATAATTTCGACGCGCACTGTACTACTCTCGTGAAGGTGAACTACGAAGACAAGACGTCGTTGAAGGCAGCTCTAGTCGGGAGTGAAGTTGTGTAAGCTCCCAGTGTTCATTCGAGGCGTTTGGGTTCCGAGTAGATATTTGACTTTTTTCTTCATGATGCTAGAGTGAGCTCGATCAATTCGCAGCACCACGCCGCTCAATTCGTGCTTGCCCGCGCTGCGAAGGCTGCTAGTATCCAACGCTTCGTCCCTACCGAGGTAAAGCGTTGATTGCTCTATCTCTTTTATCACTTCAACCTTTATTCTAACCTCATCCTTTATTCTTGATAGTTCGGCTTCCGCGATGAGGATGGAGCCAACATCACGAAGCAGAAGGTCCGCGATCTACTGACGCATCTTGAGCTGCCTTTTGCCCTCTTCCACAGTGGACTGTGGACCGAGTACCTGCCATTGTGAGTTTTACTTTACCAGCGATCAGTGTTTAATAAATATTTACCGAACTGACGGGATTCGCTTGCTGATTCGTAGCTTGCTGGGGTACAACGTCGATGAAGGCGTCATGAACGTTGCCGGCGAGGGCGATGCCAAGTTGAGTATCTTGGCGCGCGCTGATTTCAGTCGCTTCGTGGCGCACATGCTGGTGACAGCTCCGAAGAGCTCCCTCAAGTGGGCTCGGCTGTCTGTCGAGACTGGTCGAGTGTCCCCAAAGGAAATCGCTGCCCATTTAGAGAAGAAGTCGGGCAAGAAGCTTCAGCTCAAGGCGGTGGACTACGAGGAGACGAAGAAGGGCTATGATACGAACCCCGTGGCGTACATTCAGACGCGTATCGCGGACGGAAGCTGCGTGCCCGGAACGGAAGAAGAGGTGAAGGCCACTATCGCCAAGTTCTTCCCTGACTGGAACCCTTCACCCTGGGATGGGATCATCGCGTAAAAATATTGAGCATGTAAGGCCTTATCCATCGTGTTGAAGTCTGGGTACCAAGTTGATTCGGAGGACAGCTGGTAAGTCTACGCGGACTGAGCAATGAATTCCACTGATTTTTGAAATCAGCTTTAGACACTCAATGAAATTGTTCGTTTGGCTTTCATGCACCTAGCGTGTTGCTAAGAAGTAATAACCTAAGGTCATAGGATGTCGTTAGCATAGGTTAACCCCTCCGTTACCAACGTCGTAAGTTACGACTTTGAGGAGGGCGAAAGTCGTAACTTACGACGTAGTTGGAGGCCCTAAACAGGAAATGGCTCGAAAAAAGTGAACACAATACTTTAAACAAGTCATTTTTTGCTGGCAAAAAATTATAAGCTGATAGAGGTCGAATCGGCAAATGAAAAAAAAAGTGCAGGGAAAGGGATGATGTGCAGCACCGAACTGATCGCAAGCACACGCTTGGATGAGTGGCCGGTGGCCGCCTCGAGCCAGTGGTGTCTCATTCCAGAATCTTCCAGGATGGCGAGAGTTCGATCCAGCACGAGGACGAAGCAGTCAGTGACTTCAAGCGCGATGGACGTGCGCGCCATCGACTTCAAGCACCTCTGGCGTCAGTTACGCTCGGTGGGGTGGGCGTCGAAGCTGCCTTCCGGTGGTGGACTTGAGAAGGAGTGGACGTATACGTCGCCGACTGGAGTGTCATTCACTTGTGCGTAATGCGTGTGTGGATATAAGCTTCCATATCTGATGAGAGTGACGTTTGTAGGGGAGAATGCTGTGGTGACTTTTGCCATCGAGTCTGGGCCAATTGTCGACGAGAGTGGGGAGAGCGAGGAGGAGGTGAGCGGCGATTAGGTCGTGGCGGCGGATGATCCAGTGACGGCGTCGCAGATCGACACATCCATTGCACTGTCAACCAACACCATAGAGGCGATGTTCGGCTCGGACAGCGACTCCCAGTCGGACGCTAAGAAACAGCTGGAGCCGTCTGACCGCGAGTAGGTCGTGGGAGCGTTCCAGCGTCTTTTGTCTGGTGCCGAGTCAAACAATTCGGATGGCGACGATGCTAGCGACGGCGACGGCGCCAGTGTGGAGGGTGGTGCGAGTGTGAACGGTGGTGGAAGTGTTGTGGACGATGACCGTGTTGCCGTGCCGGCAAACGATGTGAATGGCATGGCTGATGGAGAACTGTCGGATGAGTATGAAGCCGTTGATTCTAGCGGCAGTGATAGCAGTGCTAATAGTGGTGATGAGGTCATCGAGCGACGTGAGTACCCCGACGACACACTCGAGTCTGACGTGGACGTTGCTCAGATGGACGATGCATTTATGTAGGCATTGGGCGGCAAGCTGACGCTTGAGGATATCGACAAGGACGCGCTTCGGAGATTCGAGTGGAGCCCGCCATCGTCCAATTTCGAACCAGATAGTGAAGGGTACCCGCGACTGTCTACCGCCGTCGCCACACCGACACGCGAGCTGCAGGACATAGCCGACTCTCCCATGATGTTGCTGTTCTACTTCCTACCGAAGTCACTGTGGGTCAGCATTACAAAGGAAACCAACAGCTACAAGAAGCAGACTGCACATGCCAGAGCCAAAAGGATTCAATCAAACCAAAGAAAGCGTAGCACTGAGACTGTCAAGCAGATCGAACGGCGACTGCGCGCGGAGCCTGCGTACCAGCCCCACGAGATTCTACATGTAATTGGTCTCCTAGTAGCAAGAATGCTGAACCCGATGACGCGTCGCTTTTCTCGGCACTAGTCAATGACTGAGGACGGTGCGATTCCTGCCGGAAACTATGGCAAGCTCATGGCTCGAAACCGCTGCACATCAATCCTTCGGGACTTCCATGTCGTGAACAACGAGGCTCCGCGAATACGAGACAAGATGTGGAAACTTCGACCTGTTGTCGATACATTGCAGTCTCGGTTTCGATCAGGTTAGTCGCTGGGCTGCAAGTTCTCGTTCGACGAAGGCGTATTCCCGGCAACGTCGAAGCGCAATACAACACGTATGTTCATGCCCGACAAGCCTCACCGTTGTGGAACGAAGCTGTTTATGGTGTGTGACTCTGTGAGTGCGTACTGCCACCGGTAAGGTTTTTTCATTTGAAAATAATGTCGTAACTTACGACTTTGAGCTGCAACTTGACATTTTGGTATGTTGTATAGATTCGAGGTGTACGTCGGGAAACACCAGACTGAGGATGCTGATCAGCAAGAATTCGACAATAAGCCGGGGCGGCAGCTGTGATTCGAAACAGGAAGGCTGTGCTGGTGGAACGACCTCAGGGATTCCTATTAGTAGTAATTGACCGATACTACTCCTCGATTCCACTAGCTATTCAGCTTCTATCGATGTCTGTCTACGTGTTGGGAACGATCATGATCAACCGGCTGGGATTTGACAAGCAAGCTGTTGAGAGTCGCAAGACACGCCCGCGTCGGATTGAGCGAGGCTCATTCGCCTTCTCACGGTCTACTGCGATCCCAGCCATGGTTGCTTGCCACTGGTGGGATCGGAAACCAGTACACTATCTGGCCACGGGTCCGATCATGGCAGAGGACTCTATACATCGCAATATCAAGATGGTAGGACCGTCTACAGTCAAGTGCCCGATGCTAGTTACCGACTACCAGCGTTGGATGGGCGGAGTTGATGTCCATGACCAGCTCCGCCTACAGTCCTATTCAATTCAGACGGCTTTCCGTTTCCAGAAATACTACAAATCACTGTTCATGGGATTCCTTGACATGGCACTGGCCAATGCATTTCTCACGCACAAGGAAACATGTCGACTTCAGCGACTCGTACCAAAAGATCGTGGAGAATGGTATCTTCTCCTTTATAAGCAGCTATTGCAACTCAAGCCCGATGACTTTGTCGATGCTACCGCTCCTACACCTACTCCTATGACCCACTCCCGCAAGAGCTGGCGGCTTGATGGACACAGGCATATCCAGTTCAACGACTGGGTCACTGTTTCTAGCGTCCAAAAACGCCGGCAACGTTCCTACAAAGTCTGTGCTCTCCTCCGTGGCGAGCGTAAAAAGTCGTTCCAGACTACCTACTACTGCGAGGACTGCTCACAGGCCGACGCGAAGTGCTTCCTTTGCCCCAAGTCACGCCATATCTACGGAGGTGTTCGCAAGACATGTTATCAAATTTGGCATGAGGACTTCGACAGTGGAGCTTCCATCCCCGCATCGCTCGGCAAGCGCGTCGTCTTGCGTCGTTCAGGCAAGGTTGGCACGCGCAAGCCAACTTGTCGTGAGCTGCTCTGTCATCAAGACGGCGACGCTGACAATGAAGAAGAGCAGCCTGCTCTGCAGTCTGCAATCGTTTGAGTGTGTTAGGATAGCACTTCATTTACTTGAACATAGTTCATTTTTTGTTGGATCAGAATCTCTATTGATGTGTAATTGGTATTTGCTATCAGCAAAGAAAGGCATGGAAGTCGTAAGTTTTGGTTTTTGGAGATACGACGTGCTCACGATGTCGTAACTCTTACGACGTAGTTTATCGAAACCTCTGGCAGTTTATAGCGGGAAACCAGTGAATGTTGACGTGGACGAGACACACCCATACAAAAGCCTATACTAAATAATGTCGTAACTTACGACGTAAAATAGGCGGTTCCAGCACGGATTTTCTGGTAACGGAGGGGTTAAGTGACAACAATGTCCTACAAACAAAACTAAACTAGAATTATTACTAGTAATAACCTGCGTGATTTCCTCAAACTTATATGAATGGACCCAAAATTTTCGAGGAAGCATTGATTAGTCCCGAAAGCTGATTAGATCCACAATGACAAGGAGTCAAATACGCTTCGTATTCAACTGAATATTATTCAACTCTTGTGTATGTTTCGGTCCTAACACTGCAAACATTTGTCCTGTGTATCGAAGAACTCGGAACCTTGACTCCTCGACCAGCTGAGAACGCGAGGAGGCGCCCATTGATCCTGAGGGTGGTTTCAAAACCGCTCGACTGGGTTCGTAGCGAAACCAAACTTAATTAATTAATTATTATTTGTCTCAAAAAGTTAAGACCCTATGTATATAGATACACCTACTCATAACATGTCTATTGAACTAACTTTCGGGAAATTCAAGGGAAAGACTATCGAGGAAGTATATACTTCTGATCCTGGTTATTGTCACTGGATGCACAACCAACCCAGTCTAAACATTTGTGATGGAATCAGAGATTTTCTTAAAACGAAGTTCCTCAATGATGATAACTTATACATGATGACCTGGGGGAAGTATAAGGGAAAGCCTTTAAAGCAAATCAGTCGTATGGATGCTAATTATATCGATTAGCTTTGTAAGAATCAATTCATAATTGAGAAATGTCCTAAGCTGGTTGAGGCTTTAGAGGTAAAGTAAGTAAAAATATATATATATGTTTTAATCTAAATAGTGAGAGCCTAAGCCGTAGTGAAGTCGAGAATCTCTTCGGTTAGTCTATCGAAAGTCATTTCCTGTTCACTAATTACCAAAACAATTAGGTTCACACCTTGACATCCTGCGCTCACACCCTGTATCTGGATGTCTTGTGGTACATCCTTCTCTGTCAGGTGCGATACGTCGGTGATGAGAACACGGTTAGTTAGCGACCACGTCTGGTAGTCAAGCAGACCATTGACAAGTTCAGGAGTTAGATCACCGTTGATAGCACCAATCTTGGAGACTTCATTGGTGAATTGGTGGAAGTCGTAATCGTGTGAGATATCGAAAGTCTGGGACGAACCGATGCGAACATTAAAGTTGCGAATCGACGAACCGGGGTGGAGTGTCCAAGGAGCGCTGTCAAAGGGGCTCTGGAATTCCTGTACAGCAGCCGAAGCAAAGTTTCCAGTCTGCTCGGCAAAAGGAAGAAGGACAACATACTTAGCATTATTCACTGAAGCCGATAGTTGTAGATCAAAAGCAGCATTCAGCTGGGTCGCTTGCTTACCAGTACCAGCGCGTTGGTAAAACAATTGAGCATAACAATCGTTGTAGCGAACCTTCTTCACAGGCTTCGAGATAATAGCCCGAGGGTTCTCGAGATGAACAAAGGGTACGTAGAGGCGAGTCGTGGTGAAAGGCATGTACGTACCATCAATAGTAGGCTCAAGAGTATTGACGACGGCACCCCAAGCAATGCTAAAGCTAGCAGATGCGGCGAGCACACCAGCCATTGGATTACCGGTGGAAGAGGCAGCAACCATCACGGGACAAAGATTACCAGATGCGAGCGTAGTACTGGTCAGCGACATACCCTTACCGGCATCAACAACAATAGTAGAAGTACCCTGATTGACACGGAAACGAAGACGAATCTGAGGATTAGCCATCAGATCAAGCTCCTCGCCGTGAGCCGTTTGGTTAGCGATAGTAGTAGAAGCAGAGGTACCACCAAGCGAAGGTCATGAAGACGTAAAGTCAGCACCAGCAGTAGTAGGGTTCGACAGAAGACGTCTTACATGTCCGTCATTAGCGATCGTTGCACCGCCAGCAGGGGCCGACGTGGAGAAAGCCGACGAGAACGCCGCCGTGTTAGAGTAGCCATCACCATTGGTAGAGGAAGTACCAGGACTGTACGAAACAGACTGAGCAGCATCCGGGTATAGAAAACACTCGGCGCGGTGCTTCTCAACATACTGAGGACTGTATCCAGTCTGAGCACGAACGTTGTTCCAGAATAGCTTGTTGTCAGCCATCGAAACGATAGTCTTACCATTCAGCTCAAGGCCCATCGAGTCAATAACGTTCCAGTTGCCACACTTCAACGTAGCACAGAATCGGTTAGCGGCGGCGGTCTGAGCAGTAGCACCATTCTTCATCGATACCTTGTAAGGTAGCATGATGTAGACATCACGAAGCGAAGCAAATCCCTCGCTACCGTTCAGCTGCGCCGTGGCATCAATCGTAATAACACCATTCTGGTACGAACCCTGATTGAGATCGATAACGAACGGTACGCGCTTACTCGTCGATACCTTGATCTCAGGGTCGCTCTTAAGAGAGCTCTGGTACAAGTACTGGTCGGAAGTTGTGTTTCACTCATCATATAATCTATATGATCTCTAATTTAGTTTTCATAAATTAATTATTATGACCGAACTCATCAAGCCAATCACATCAGATCATGACTTGATCGAACTCGCTGAGAGAATTGGGCTTCAACTCGATAATGGCTTCGAGTCGAGTGAAATTGCTTCTCCTCTTTCAAAGAAAGGTTCATGTCTGATTCTTCTACGACAACCCAATATGGATGTAGGACACTGGACCGCGGTGTATAATGGTGAATATTTCGATTCAATGGGTGAAGCAGCTCCGACTAAATACGGCATCGGTCGATACAATACCAAACAGTACCAAGGAACTTATGGATACTACTGTGGAATATGGTGTCTGCTGTGGCTGTATTCAAAGCAATATCGCCAGCCGGGTGTATTCAAAAGTATGAAAGACCTCAATTTGACAATTCTTTAATAAATATGTTTCAAGCTATATAGCAATAATGTATCGCGAACTAACTATTTCAAGCGACGTGCCAGCACGCAAGCTTACCAAGGCTTTTAGGACTGGTAAGCTAAGTTTGACATCAAGCGAACTTAAGGGTAATGGCTCTGTTCTTCATCTACATCCAGCATCCTATGAAAAGGCTCTTAAGGCTCGTAAGGCAGGGCGCGGCGTACGACTCGACATCACGCGACACGAAGTCAAGAAAGGATACAAGAAGCTTCAGGGAGGATCAATCTGGAGCAAGGTATGAGGAGGTATCAAATCAGCGTTTAAGTTTGCGAAAGACGCAGGACTACTTAGCAAGGCAGCGGACGCAGCAGTTCCGGCTTTGGCAACAGCGTGGGGAGCTCCTCAAGCAGCTATTCCGGTCAGAGCCACCATTAAATCTATGACCGGTATCGGACTATGTGACAGCGACAGTGATTCCGATGTAGGTAAAGGACCTGCCGGCGGACGTGTATCGATAGCATATGTGAAGAAGGGGGCCAAATCAGCTTTGGGCTACGCCAAACGTAAAGCAATCATCACAGATGCGGTTGATGCTGGTGAGAAGTATCTCCTAAGTAAAGCTACTAAACCAGAGCATGAAACACTAATCAAATCAGTGCGTGGTGAAGTACGACGACGTTACGGTGTTGGTGTTGGTAAGCGCCCCGCTAAGGGATCCCAAGAAGCTAAGGATAGTATGGCAGCTGTACGCGCTAAGCGCCGTGGAGGGAGTTTTAGATTGTGAGGCGCCAAATAAGAGTTTAAAAAAATAACGACAAGCTAACCTTTTTTTGGGCGAAGCAGAAGCATGATCGAAACTGAAGTATCACGGAACTTAACATTCTGATCATTCTGATTGTAAATGGAGATAGTGATTGATGAACGCGATCCGTTATGACAATTCATCCACGCGTACTGACTCGGCTTGTGCGAGATCAACTGACCTACTTGGGCATCACCACGATCGAATGCACTCAGAATATCACCAGAAGCAACGTACTGGTTCTTAATCAGATCACATCGTACGATATAACTCGAAGTGGGGTGAATCTGTGGAATAATGTTCGAAAGTTGGGCAGATGCAACAGTTGCAGGTGCAGAAGGGTAAGTACCAGTAGTCAAGCCAACGACCTTTCCAAATGCAGCGTTATCGATGATGATGCGAGGGACACGGGTTGTAGTAGGTAGTCCAGTCCCAGTACCACCAGAGCTATATAAAAGTAGCAGGTATTGTCCAAGTACCACCAGCAGTAGGTAAAGTCGTTGGTGTAGCGCTAAAATCAAACTGAGCAGCGTAATACACGCTGTTCTCACTAAGTTGGATGTAAAGTACATTATTTCCAGATGGGTCAATGAGATAGGCACCAGCATTTACGAGAGCTGTCTGAATACTTCGATTGATGTCTGAGTAAGAGTAGATACCGTCAGGCAAAGTGATAGAAATAGTAGAAGTAGTACTCGCCGTTGGTACCTCGATTTTAAACGTATTATTCCAGAATTGTGCCGCGTCAATGTTGTACTCGGAGTTGTACATGGAAATTGACTGAACTGCGAAAGTAACATCTTTGAAATCAGCGCCAGAACCAGGGAAACTGTATTTCCAGGTTGAATTGTATCCGTGCTGAACGAGTTGTGGAGTCGAGCTTAAGAAACGAAGCCATTGTATAGGGTGTATATTGATATCAATCAAAAATATTTTCAAGTTATTGTTCAATATCGATTGGTCTCATCAAACATGTACCTAAGCTGACCTTTGACTGAATCCACGAACAGCATCTGACCTTTACGCTCAGTAGCCTTATTGTAGGAATAGACAATGGATTGCTCATCAACTCCGCGGATATTGAAATCCTTCACAACCATGACCAGATACGCTTTGGATTAGCCTTTAGGATAGAAACGTACTCAGCATTCAGTCGAATCATCTTATCAGTGGCAAAGTAGCTGTGAGATACGAATATAGTACTCAATTTGAAATGGCGACCACGAGTGAAGTAATGTGAGAACAGATTCTTCTGATGAAGCTTATCGTTGCTGTAATCGTCTATAATCACAAGCTCAGGTTTGTTAGAACTCATTGGTGTCCGACGGACTTGATCGACACTCGGAGGTAAATCAGGGTCAGTGAAGGTGATGAATCCTTCCAACTTATCACGGAGGTACTCGTACAATTCCTGATGAGGATTACGTGCAATGATCATTAGGTGCGCGAAAACGTGTGGAGAATGCTTGAGAATGTACATACAGAGGTTGTTCTTGCCTGAGAACGAAGGACCCAACACAATCATTCTGAATAGAGATTTGATATCCAAATCAGGGATATCTTTCATCGATGCCGACTTGAACGTTTTTGGTAAAGATGCGCCAAAATCAGGGATACCGCTCATGATTATCGTTTTATCTATATAGGGTTGAACAAAATGAGTTCCGGTTTTATATATCCTTAACCAACTTTTCAGTCGTCGATATACAATCCGGCATTCTACCTCACATTAGGTTCAAGCGGGTATCTAACCTATGATTATGCGCAGACGTTGTATCTCGCAAAGAATGACTATCGATTGACATACCTTTCTGGTATCACAGCTGGTCAAGCAACTCAAGGAATAGCTCTTGTTCCTGGAGTAAATAACGACATCAGTGGCATTGGAGCGCTTTCTTGTAGCAGCTTGACTGTTAATGGATTAGCGATCAATTCAGCCCCAGATTATGTGCTTGCTATTACTCCTGGTACAGCTGCTAATAGCAAAGCCTTAGTATTGAACTCCACGGGCTCGATCACGAGTGGTCTAAATTTACTGACCGCAACATCGCTGAGTGCTACAAACCTAACTGACACGCTACAAACGGCAGCTCAGCCTAATATTACGAGTGTCGGAACTCTATCCTCGTTGACAAATAATGGAGGCAACATATCATTTACGAATACAAGCATGACGTCAAACGATACCATTAATTTGGATTTTGGAAAATCCCCAGCAACTAACAATGGCTTTTACATGAATTATTATCATGTTGGAGACGGCCTATCGACCAATCTTTTTCGAATTGGGGTTGCCGGGCAAAACCCTTGCTTTTGTATTAACGCATCATCGAACATAGGCATCGGGACCCAATCGCAAGCTTATAAACTTGACGTGAATGGAGCGGCCAATGCTTAATTGGGATACTACGGATCAATCATGACTGCTACTCAGCCTATTATCACTAGCGTCGGCACGCTGAGCTCTCTTTCAACAAGTGGCAATATCAATTGTGGAGGGATCATAAACGAATTTTTAGCTTATGCTAATCAGACAGCCATTACAACAGTAGGACCTCTTACAGAGTTGGGTATTAATAACGTTGCAACAACTGAATATCTCAATATTACGGGATCTGGACTTGATTACCTCGATGGTTCATATACTCGAATGCTTCGTTTCATTGGGCCCAACACAACTCCTGTCGAATTTCAAATCGAGGTAGCGAATGGGACCAATGCAACGGGTAGCAACGCGACATGGATTGGGAATAAAACAAACAACGATCTTCGATTTGGGATAAATAATTCGACTTCAATGATTCTAACGACAACAGGACGCCTCGGTGTCGAAACAGCCTCACCGTCAGCTCCGCTGCACGTCCCAAATAATAATTCATTCACTTTTGGAGCGGGTGGATCAACCGTTTATCGATTACGAACGGATAGTGGCAATACTGAGTCAGCTCTCGGTCCAATAAGCTACAGCGTTTCAGCTATATTTGGTGGATACATTGCTTGTAGCGCAATGGCAATGACTAGAGATAGGATATTGAAAAAGAACATCTAGATTGCTCCACTTGAACGTATAAAACGTCTATATGACGAAGTCAATGTCTGTCTTTATGAGTGGAATGAGTCAGAAAATCGGCAAGGTCAAGAAGTTGGTCTCATTGCTCAAGATTTAGTTTCGGCCCACCTTACCGATCTAATCAGTGTCTTCTATCGCGATGATATAGAGGAAGGAAAAGACCCATCGCTTGAACCTGCTAAAACACAGCTTAACGTCGATTATAGTCGTATTGCTGCTTATAACATGAAGATGATTCAGCATCTCTTGATTGAGGTAGCTCAGTTAAGAAATCGATTATCAAATATAGAATCATGCTTGAGCACTGGCAAGTAAGCCCTTTGAAGCACAAAAATATCATGTGTGGGTAAGAGACGGTGAGCGACTGTTTCACGTTGATTTTGGAGACAAGCGCTATCAGCATTGTCGGGATCGAACGCCTCTGAAAGCATATACCCATTTAGATCATAATGACCCTAAGCGTCGCGAACGATACTATCACAGACACAAGGTCGATCATCCCCCACACTCAGCTGATTACATGTCGAAAAAGTTTCTTTGGAGCTGAATGTAAAAATTACCATTTAAGTATCATTTTTTCTTTGGTGAATATATACGATGGGTTGTTTACCAAGCAAAGAGCTAAAATCTAATGTAAAGACGGAACCAAATCAAATCATTGGCTCAACTCTACTCCGAGCCGATCAAATCGTTGTTCTTGGCGATTCAGTCTTTCTACCCACGAAGAGCCCCGAAAATGGAGAACAAGCAATTATTGAGATATCGACCAGCGATAAAAAAAAATGAGCATCCATCGGGGGTATATCAATAGCCTTGTTAGAACTGGAATAAGCTAAATTGCGAAAGTCTTCACCTTCGGTTCTTTTTATGAGACAGTTGATAAGCCCATACTCTTCCACCTTCAGTCTGAGTTGAGGCGTCAGTCTTTTTGAGCGTCTTATCAAGATCAGTAGCCCATACGGCGGCTTGGGCTTGCTGAGGACGATCGCGAATGATGAGATTCTTCATGCTTTTAGTTCGGCGACGTTAAGGTCGGAGTTATCACCATAACTACCACCAGAACTTGAGATAATGCGAGGGTTAAAGAAGAACATAGCTATATTATATCGAAGATTTAAGTGGCGCAAGCTGCTAAAATCAAGATTGTTTTAGCTTGCTAAATCAAACGAACGATAATATCCTTAAACTCTGAATCAGAAATTAGACGGTTAGAGTACGTACCTACCGAGAGGCTTTTAAGCTGCTTGATGATCGAAGGATTATCATTACCAAGCTCCAGCTCACCTTTCAGCTTATCATACTCAGCTCGTATAGATTCTAACGGATCCTCCAGCCGATCATGGAAATTGTACTGATGATGAGTAATCGCGAGAATTTCCTTGAAAAGCTTTTTGTCATCGATACTGAGCTTGTCGTACTCTGCCTGATCGATATGTTGCTTAATGCGAGTGCTCGAATCATGGCCTGTAGCTGATCGCTGATTTCTCGCTTCGGTCCGCATTTGTGACGGTTGGGCTGAAAAATTACCAGGGTTTTAGCGTCCAGATCAGGAATTCGAATATACTTACTACCAGCTGTCGATAGATATACGCCGACGGAGTGGCTAAGCCTTGGATTTCATTGAGGTTGTAGGTTCGGCCGCGACGCACGACTCCTTCGAGTGGGGCTACGCCAGCACCCGTAAGTCCTCTACCCTTGAGCACCCTCTTAATAAGCTGTCGCTTCGCACTTGAGCGAAGTGGCTGCGCCCCCACGCTCGGCGTGATTCCAGAGCGACGGTATGAATGCGTCACCTCGGTCAGACATTTATTCGTTGGGCATGTGTATTGTCGAGGCGATACGCGTAGTAGGCAACATGCCAAGATCAATTCCGTGGGGGGTAATGGAAAATGCTGTTGTAAAGTTCAAAGTGAAGAAGCTTCACGAGCTTCCCCCTAGACCGCGTAACTGCATCGATGACCAGTGGGGGCTAGTGGAGAGAATGTGCAAGTATGATCCGTGCGCGCGGATTGAGATCATCGCAGTTGTCGACGAACTTGGGAAATTCGCGCAAGTCAGTGAAGAAACTACAGTGTGCGATGAGCGAGCTGTTGATGCGGTGTCAGAGCAAGAAGGCGTCAAGTCGATCGTTGCAGCGATGAAGCAGTTGACTATCGACTCCGACTCCGATGCAAGTTACAAGGCAAAACTTGCGCGCATCTACAGACAGTTGTGGAGTCGAATTGGGCAAGCGGTGCCATTCTCCAAGCCTGAAGATAATACGTTGTGGCGCGATGCAGAGTTCTTAGCCATCGTTGACGACGCATTTGGTAGCACAAAGCGTGCACTTGAAAATCAACGCGGAACGCTCATTTCATATACTGAGGTCGCTCTGCACGGATATTCGCTGCATCGGAGACTCGACAAGCTGATAGCGTATAAACGTCTAGGACCCGAAGCTGACTATCTGATCAACCATATTATTCACTGTTCGCCGAATAGTTCGATTGTCTTGTCTATCACTGAATTGATCGGGGTCAGTGTATTTTTGAGCATCCGAGTAGTTTTAGATTTCAGTAGATAGACAGCATTAGTCGCTTTCATGGCTGCCTTCAATGCGGATCTCGCTGATTTTGAGTTATTACTCTTTACCACTTGCTTAGCCTCCTCATATTTCTTCTGAGCTTCACCATATTTCTGGAATGCGGCTTCAAACTCATCATGAAGCTTTTGCAAAGCGTCATCTCGGTATTGTCGACCCTCAGATGATTTAATTCGAGCAGACACATCTGTTGATTTTGAATTGTCAAGGATAGCACGATTTAGTAGCTGAAGATTTGCTTCAATATTCCTTTTCAATGCTGGATCATCGTTTTCATACACATATCACTCGTTGCTTTGTGCGGTCTGCATAATCACCTTCACTTGGATTGGCAATTTTACGTTTTCGTGTCATCAATGAAGCGTGATAGAGAGGGTCCTCGAGTCTCATATTACTGTTCTCATCGATTGATCTACTTTCACCATCATACCAGATATCCCTGATGTCTTCCTCTGTTGCAATCCAGTCAAAAGCTTGATAGTTCTTGTTTTTCTTCCCACTTTTCACAGTGATTACTGACCCATTTTTATCAAGATAGTATCTACCGTCAGCTTCCCCAGTTCTACGTCCTACTGGATTGATACGGAGCGCTACCCAGTTCGGATTCGCTTTATATAGATCCTTAACCCACTGACGAGCTGCTACTTGCGCCTCCGTATCCACTGCTTTGCGTTTCATGGTTGTTTCAATATCGACCATTTTGGGGGTACTACTGATTTCAACATTTACCATTCTTGGAGTATTATCAATTCCAATATCAGCTGTTTGTGGAGCATTATCGATACCAATATCAGATGTTTGAGGTCGTGCCTGAATTTTTATATCGTTTGATTAACTCTATCAGTATTGCTTGAGCTATGTACCATTCGCACACCATTATCTACTCCAACATCAATCATCTGAGGACGTACATCGACTTCAGTTTGAGTACCACTTTCAGTTGATGATAACTCAGTGTTTGTTTGAGAGTTTGCATCACTCAGACTTTTTTTTTTAGTCCGACTCATCAGTCTGAGTCGAAATTTCCGTTTTCCTAGGAACTGTAGTGATAGTTTTGTCGCCATCACTGGCCCACTGGGCGCCAGTATGCATGTCTCGCTTAGCGTTTGCGTGTCGAACGCGGCGCTGCGCTCTTTCAAGTAGCTCTTGTTGCTTTTGCTCACGTTGAGCAAGGGATTCGAACGAAGGAAACATATTTTATCGTATCGTATATATCATTACGAACATAAAAAAATGGGATAACGCTAAACCTACCAGAGGCTTGGTATTACCGAATCATGGGTTGAATAATTGTAGCTATGACAGATATGATTGCGCTCATTCAACATACTGAAATACCGATCTTTTACTCGATGGAATGGAACGCCGAAGATTCGTTCTAACTCTTTCTTATGGTACTTATTTACCACGGTTGAGCGGAAATTTGCATTAGGGTCCAAAACCAAGATACATGAAACGTTTCTTTTCAAAGCTGCCACAATGCTAACAATCATCTCGATAAGTGTTCTTTTCTCTTGCTTGTCGGGAAACCGGGTCATCTGCAGCACGGGAGGGTGCATACATAGACTTAGTGTCGCTACTGTTATATACGCATTCGAGCCTTGACCACGCGAGTGTCAGCGCTTCTTGCGACGTCACCAATGCTGCTTGCTGGACGCTCTCCACCATCCGCGGCGGATGGCGATATCTTTCAGGTGGGACCTAGTATCTTACGGGATTCGGATTAGGATCTGTTGATTTACGTCATCATGCGAGCCAGAGAATTGTCCAATCAAGGGGCGTTGTTTCTACTATTTGCTACTCAGCTATGGTGACACTGTGTTTTTCAACCAATCATAAAAATGAAAGAAATGGTACAAAGAAAAGGCAAAAAGGTGTGTGGGTAGTACGGTGGTCAAACAAAAGGTGGCAAAATGCCCCCTTTGGTGATAAATTTCTGCCCTACCCACCCACCCCACCCCCCAAATTCTCATGTCCCTTTTTCTTTTCAGAAAGGACAGCTCCGAGACGAGTACCATGGTCAAATGAAAGGGGGCAAAATGCCTTCTTTCATGTCGTAACATCTTGATTTGTATGGTATAACTTATCGAAGTGGCTATTCCGCGTTCACGAAAGGGTTAATTGACCATGCTCCTAAACAAGAGGGTATCAAGTGAATCGGGAAGGCGGCGTTGCTAGCCGTGCAGTTTCGCAAATAGGATATTTATCAAGGGGTCATGTTTGAGATCATTAAATGATTAAAAAATTTAACCAGTCAGGTCGCACCTACAGTATCGATCTGGGTTACATAAATGCGAAATTGACAAAATCGAACAATCAAAACCAACACTACAGTAGTGGTGATAATTTATTGGGTATCCACCCCAACGTCTAGTGCATTCACTTTTGGAAGACCGTAAAAACATCTAAGGTAAAATGACAGTTATGGCACGGTTTCAATGCTCTCAGAAACAGGTGTATAACTACCGCTATAGTTAAACGTAAAAATATTGTGCAAAAATAGTATCCTTGAAAAGAGGAGATAAAATAGCAGCTGATAAGCAATATTGCATATACTGGTTCTGCCCATCAATCGAAAAAGTTGATAGTTTCACAAGTAAAAAGGGCGGATCAGTTTGTGGCATGGTCCATGCAAATTCAAGTCATTTCAATCCCCTGGAACATATTTTACTTTTGGTGATGCAGAAAACACCCATTTTTGGAGAACGTATAATGGAATCAAGTCAAAAAGCGCACCGTGCCACAAGCTATAAAACAAAAAATTCAGACCCACAATACATGCATTCAATTGTATAAAATGGATAAGTTCGTGATGTATTGTCCATCCATGTGAAACGACAAAGTAAGCACAAATAGAAATACATGTACAATGCGGAATGGATGCTTGGCGGCACGAGAGTGTTTCAGGTGTCTATTTCTTGAGTGGTTAACCTTCTTATTAGCTGGCACGAAACAACGCTCCACGCGTTACCCAGCAAAATATACTGAGTTTTCGAAGCTTCGTCCCCTGGGCCTCACGAGCTATGGACGTTGGTGCAGCCAAAGGATATATCGAGATTTTTCGGCTGCTGAATCGTACCCAGTGGCGAGTACCGTATTTGAGATTTCATACGTTATATCATAGGGTTATTGAAGTCGCCCCGTTGTAGATGTACACGAGATGAACAGGTTTTGCACTCAAACGAGCTATGCGTCAAATGACAACATGCCTCCCTTCATGTCTTCTAGGTCATGAATGGTCTTGACGAAGTCTTCCAACACCAACGACTCCTAGCATGACGGCCTGGCACTTCACTGTACTTTGGTACCAGATTTGGAGAACTCTCTCACGGTACATTCATCGTGTTACGTTTAGAGGTCTCATTAGTACGCCATCTTGACACGACCGATACTAATGAACCACTGCGACTATGCTCCAGCCGATACCACCAATCTGCTTGTAAGATATAGACTTTCATATCAAACCGGGTTCCATGCGTTTTGGTGGAGCCAATTTTGCGAAATCTCGAGTTTGGTGGTCCATCATATAGGCAGCGACTATTAAAATAGTGAGTTGGCCAAGATAAGGCTGGGACAAAGTGTTCTCTAAGAGAAAGCTCTGCTCTTTGAAATCTCAAATACGTTATCCGGTTGAAGCTTTTACGAGAGCTGCTGGAAATGGCCTCCTCGAAGTCGTCGAGTGGCTGTATACCTGTTATCCCGATCAGTGTACACCATCGGGCGCACTGATTGCTGCTGCGGAGAACGGTCACGTAGACGTTGTGGATTTCCTCATTTCTGAGGCCGAGGAGGATTGTAGGAATGCTTGGGGTGCTTTCGAAGGGGATGGACACGTCGAGTTACTGAGATTCTAGAGCCATGTATTCCAACAGCGATTAAAAAGGCTGCAGAACTGTTACTCGGGTATTGCGATGCCTACGCTTACGACGAAGCCTTGGTTGCTGCGATGTTGAATAACCGCGTGGATGTGATCAACCTACTCGTAGAGAGATGCTACTCGGTCAGGGGTCCCGAAAAAAAAAATACTCATAAAAATACATTCGAATGTATAATTATAATGATTAATTCCAAGCCAAATCGAATTAAAATAATAAATTGTAAGCTAGGACTAGAAGACTTAGGCGTATCTCCCCTGAGCCATTTTCCCGGTGGAAATCATCAAATAGCCAATTTTGGCTGTTCGAGTGTCGTATTCGCTCAAATCGTAGTTTTCTAATAAGCGAGCGCTCACGTAGGTTAATTTGTTGACATGGAGTCTGTGCGTTGTCTTTGTGGCAGATTTTTCGAGTGATCGCCTTTTACAACTTACTGTTTAGTTATGATTGAACTTTAAAGCAGAAAAATCGACGTTTTCCATTGCCAAACTTCCGTGCGGCAATCTCGAGATCGTGAAGTTTCTCGCCAACTATTGTAGTGGAGACAGTGCTGATACTGCACTACAAGCAGCGGCTGAGAAAGGTTGGTTCGAGATAGCGGAGATTCTCGCGAGCGCCTGTAGTGAAGATGGTATCGACACTGCAGTGGAAACAGCGGGTCAGAATGGGTGGTTCAAGATAGGAGATATGCTGGCGAGGATATGCAGTCAAGACGTCCCCAGCCCAGCGGTACAAATCATAGCTCAGTATGACGCTTGGTGGAGATGGCGTGGAGGAGTCGGTGATACTCGCTGAGAAACGACGCCAAAACATCTTGAGTGCCTTGGACAGAGCGGACAGGAATGGCCAAGTAACAACGGCAGTGATTCTTTCCAGTATACACGCAGAGCTGCACCTTATCAACATCAGACGAAGGTGATCAGCGAGCACCAAAGCGTCAGCGTCCTTAGCCCGAGCTGGTGAAATCCGACGGTGTGTCTATGCCTAGGATGCGTCGGAACTCGTTCTGAACCGGGGGTTCGCATGTTGGCGGTGGCCACAATGTATGTACTTGTTAACGATAAGGAAGGGGAAAAACAGGAGAGTTGGCGTACCCACCGCCGAAGCTAAGGTCTTAGAAGCATCAATAAATCGTCTGATGCACTCAACGTCTAGCCATCGTCATCGTTTAGTCATCATCCGCATACAGGGACGACTTGGACAGCAGCACTGGCATCTGGAACGGCTGCCCAGCAGCGATTTTGCCTTCGATCTCCATCGCAGTCACTCGGAAGTTCAGCCACCTGAACAATAGAGTAAAAGAAACGTTAGATCAATGCTAACAAACCATCAAACTAGAAGCAGGTGACTCACTCTTTCACGGCCAGCACCGAGTACGGCAACAGGTTCTCTGGAACTTCGTCCGAGGTCGAGTGTTTCCCAGCCAGCGACTCCAATTGATCAGACACTTCCGCAAGATCCAGTTGTGACAGTGTCTCATTGTCCTTTCGCTCGGCCGTCTCCGCCGTTGCATTCTGGGTAAGCACCTCTATCCACTCGCGCTGCTCCTCGAACGTCGGAGCGCACAGAACAAACTTCTGGTAGCCGCTATCCACGGAGAAACAGTTGAAGAGCACCACGCGTGTTCCCTGAGAGTGATCCAGCTGGTTCGACATCTCCGAGACTACGCTACCAATAACGCTGATTTCACGCTTGATGGGGCCGTGTTCCGTGTCGGCGTATCCTAGCTTGTTGTTCTGCAACGAGAAGAACTTGTTTTTCCACGTGTTCTTGTAGATAAAACCCTGCTTGAGCAGCATACCCTTCTTCTTCCACGTTGCCTTCATCGTCTGCTTCCGCAGAAGGTTGCCGGTCTCACTCTGATGGTCAATGTACTTCTTAGCAGCAATGTAGATCGACTCCAGCAGTCGGTTAAACTTCACCTGGATGTGGGTATCCATCTTGGGCTGCAGCGTTGCGTGCTTGACGTAATCTTCCGAGATACTCCGTGTTTTGGTCTGGAAACTGTCCCCACTCTTGTAGTCCGAGGTTGGCGTGCTATTACCACTACCAAAGCCGCGGTTGTTGGGGGATGATATCGTCAACGACAAACTCGAGCCCGCGTTCCGCGGAGACGAGCGCGGTGACGATGAACTAAGTCGTTTATGTACCGAGTCCATAATGTTGCTCGCACTGTAGGATCGCGAGCGTCGAGCGCTGTCACTGGGCTCCTCCGTTCCAAGAGACGAGTTGAAGTCTGCCGCCACAGCATCGATTTGGCGGCGGCTGTGTGGCGGCGTGTTCACGAAAGACGCTCCCTTCTGAGTCCACCCGTGGGGCTTCATGGCACGGAACGCAATCAGTGTCTGGAAGAAGCTACGTACTTCACGATGCCAGTGCAGGAACAGCCGGATGAAAGACCGCAGCAACTCGAAGCGCAGCTTGTCCGCATGTCGTTCTGGGAAACAATCCCAGCAGTTGTACAGGAACTCCAGGGTTGTCAGTACAACCTGAGTGTGCTCCGAGTCCAACAGAATACGTAGAGCAGCGCACAGGAAGCGAAAGTCAAAGGAAGGAGGAAGTAAAGAAACTTCATCCCCCGCTGGAATCGAGTACTGATCGTCCTGGTGGAAGTTCCAGCGATCGTTGTTTTCTAGGTGCGACAGCCGGTACGAGCTCAAACGAACGCGCCAACTTCGAATCATGTACATCCACACACCGAGAAGTTCCACGGCGCCGATGACCGCGGTGACATCGTGCACGCTGGTGCTGCTCAGAAGGAACTTGGTCATGGGGTTGATCAAGCTCGGGTTGGACAACATCGTGCACGACAGTTTGTACAGCGTGGGTGGGAGCCAGCCTGACTTCTGCGTCTTTAACTCTAAGAAGAACACCATTAGCACTTGAGTGTAGCCAGGCAGATGGATCCACCCGATCTTCTGGTTGAGGACAGCCAAGGTATCCAGCACATACCACAGCCACTGGTCCACAAGCAAAATGTTGAGGGTGTTCGCCTCACCGTTAAGCCGGCGGAAACGCGACTTCCAGGCCTCAGAAGTCACTTCGTACTTGTCTTCGGCTTCTTCCTCCTGGTTCCGCAAAGCCTTTTCTCCGTACTCATCAAAGATAGCTTTGTGGAACCGCCGCCAGTCAAGATGCGCTTCCAATCCATCCATGGCAAACAAGTCGGCGTCAGCATTCATCCTGAACTCAGCAGCAAGCTCAGGCACCGGCTCATTATAGGATTCGGACCACAACTGATACAGCTCCACGCCGAAACTTGGTAACCGGAAGCAAAGCACCGACAACATTCTCGCCACGAAGAACATGAGGTTGTTGTTCATGACACCGCGGACAGAGACCGTTTGCAGGACACAGAACTTGGTTTCAACGAGCATAGCGCGCAACTTTAAGCCAAACTCCAGGTCTTTCTTCGAGACTTTATGCGTATGCTTGGCTCCCAACACAGCAGTAGCTACTGTCGAGTCGAAACCCAGCAGCGGCAAATCACTCAGCTCCGCGCGCTTCACTAAATAAAACAGTAGTTCGTAGAAAACATTTCGCAGCGTGTAATGCCGAACGCGAATGTTTTCCAGCAGGAACTGCCACAGTCTCAACAGGATGTTCTTCGTTTCTTCCAATGCTTCTGCTGATACATACACCCAAGACAGCATCGAGGCCTTGTGCGATACCTGCAGCATTTTCAGAATCTTTGTCGCCTTCCGCACTTTGCCTTCTTTGTCATCTTTTTGCCGATTAGCCATTAGTTCCACCAGATCCTGCATTTTCTCCAACACGCGCTGAGCTTCAACTGGGATCACCACCTTGGATTTGCGAAGATTTTTCTTTGAGCCTGCCGCGACTGCTCCCACAATCACCGAACTCGACGACGAAATACCGTTCTCGCTATTTACACCACATCGCAGCTGTCGGACGTCGGGGATTCGCTTGAACAGAATCGTACCATAAATCACCCCAACCTGGTGTCCTTTTAACGTGAGACTCTGTTCAAATTTGCTCGTGACGAACTGCTCAGAGAACCCGAGACCGTTCATACCACTGTTTGGGTCGGCGTCGTATTTCTTTTTCATTCGCTCTTGAAGGGCGTCTTCAAAAATCTTTTCCAAAGACAGCCACGTTTGGCCGAACAGAATTGTGTTCTTGATCTCCTCATCAAATTGCACGTCAATATTTGGTGTTGCCTAGAAAATAAAAATACCCCAAATGCAATTGTTAGTCCAAAAAAGCCTCAAGCAGCTAGTAGCGAGCTGTGTCCTAATTGAGCGCACCAAAGTTTCATTCTTGTACTTTTCCAGCAAGCTCAAAAATCCTCCGTCTGGATCGTTAGACATTTGACCACGACCAACTAGCAATTGGCGCACCTAGGAATAACAACCGAATGATAAAGTTAAGAACCGCAACATAAACATGACATATTGTGGCCTTGTGAGTATCCAGCTTACCTCTAGCGTCAGTGTCGCCGACATGAGTTCGTCGAAAGTGCTGTACCGCGTGATTGGAGGGAGATAGTCAGATGAAGTCGCCCATTCGACGCCCATGGGGTCCTGCGCCACGAGTGAGTCGGTAGCAGCTTCGTCCTCCGCTCCCGTGTCTCCTTTTGGCTGGGTATTCGGTCTGGATACACGAGACGATAATACCGCCAGCCTTGCTAGCGACTGGAAACTCACTTCGTGGATATCTCCAAGTTCCCGCTTAATCGCATGCTTCAGCTTGTTGCCCATGTAGAACTTCTCGTTCGTTCCGATCGTGCACTTATAGCTCACTCCAAACTTTTTGAGCGGCAGCGACGCATCTTCCTGGAAATCGTGTCCTTCCGGTCGGTCCAACTCGTTCGCAATCGCTGGCATCATGACTCCCACATCGCTTACAGAGATGTTCCACTCACTACACTGCTCCATGTAGCAGTTAAACACCACGCGTCCATTATCGCATCCAATCAAATGGTGATCGTGATGCACAGGTCCGGTCGCCACACTCCACAAGTCCACTTGTGTCTGTCCAATCAGATGCTTCGAGTGGAATTTCCTGTTCGAGAACACTTTGACCGACAAAATTCGTTTCGGCAGCGCGTTCAGCGGCGCTTTGTACTCAAAGGCGATCAACACTCCTTTGTAGTTCGGATTTAAGTCGGCCTTGATCACAGGAGTGGCGTAGGGCGCTTTTTCCTCCGGGTCGTCCCAGTAAAACTCGACAAAAGGGTCACTTTTGCCGCTAAACCTCCGTCCCTGGAGGTTGCGGCACTGAATACCGGAGATCCGAACACGGAACAAACACTCTGCGTCGCTCTTGTTATCGAGTGGGTCGAAGAGTCTCTGCAGGAACTTGGGGCTGCGTCGAGAGGCGTCCGGACTGCCCGAATACATTTCTCCGAACTGGCGCGTGGCCTGCGAGAGCTGGTTGAGCTCCTCTAAGCTGCGGATGGACAGCTGGTTCATCTCGTCCACTGTCATGTGCCGCGGAGAGCCGCTGAAGCTCGAGCGCTGGCTGGAGCGGGCGCTCGAGTGCGCGCTCATGAAAGTGCAGGAGTGATGGTCCTTGACTCTTGGCTGGAATTTCGGTAATAAGAGGCGGAAAATCACGATAGAAACGACACCAGCATGGACAGCATGGACACAAGACGCAGCGTTAAAGACTGCGGGTGGATATTACATAGCAACGCAACCTAGAGAGCGCAAGTACCTGTCGAAGCGCGTCGTCGTCACTCTCCGCACGCTAAACTGCCGACTGACTGCTCAGCTCAAGATTTTTCCCCTCCTGATGTATGGCATAGTGTAGGCCAGATTAGAGGTTTGTGGTGTATACAACACGAACTGATAATGTTGAAGTTGAAGTGCGATTATTCGAATAATGACGAATAATCACGCGTGGTGACGTGTTGTTATTTTTTTATTTATTGCTATATGCTACTTGCAGGCGTGGGCTTGGATGTTGAGGCTGATGGGGGTGTCGTGCACGACGAGGATGCTGGAGTCGTCAAAGAGCCCGAAGTCGTCGTGCCGCGTGAAGTCGCAGAAGCCAGCTTGAGTGAGATAGGCGACCAGGATAGCCTCGTCGAACCCCACCTTGTGGAGGTCGTACTGGTCGATCTGTCCGCCGTACATGACGGTCATGATCCATGCGCGATGTTGGTGTGGGATACTCTCATTGATGAAGAGCGTGGCGAGAGCGAAGAGGTTGGGCACCGACACGAGGAGTTGCCCGCCGGGACGCAGCACACGATACCATTCACGCAGTGTATGTTCGAGCTCGTGGCCGAAGCCGTGCGTGCAGTGCTCTAGAACATGCGATGAGTAGATTGTATCCACGGAATTGTCTGGGAAAGCGTAGAGATTGGATATATACATGATGAAGTCCACGATGTCGCCGTCGTTGGCATCCACGATCCACCAGTCCGGACTTTTGACGTGTCCCCCGATGTGAAGTCGAATCGGTTGTTGAGTATCCAACGCATTTTTTACACGAACAACATACTCATCTTCAACGCTGCTGTCCTCTTTTGCCGACAGAACCGGGAAGTCGCGCGGTAGCACAGCTGAAGACTGGGTCGACGGGAATAGGTGCATTTCTCGCGTCGGTGTACCTGCTTGCAGTCTCGACTTTTTCACCTGCCACGCCGCTTTGATTGCATCCTCGAACTTGGTCGCATACTTGGCCGTGTCAAAAAGTGGATAATGTAGACGATTATCTTCCACTTTCTTGCGAAGCTTTTGGAGCACGTGTTTGTGGGTAGCAAGATAGACTGCAACTTCGACATATTCCTTGATCGAGTTCACCGTGAAGTCGTGCAAATCCAGTGCGTTCAAGGCAGAGCTCGTGGCACGGTTGCTCATTTGGTTTCCTTCCAGAGTGACCACGGGCACACCAGCACACAGCGCGTCTAGGATGGTGGTGTGCCCATTCTTTAATGGTGTATCGAGAATGAGGTCTGCGATGCGCTTTCGGTAGGTGTGATCAATCCATGGATCGAGCGGCGAAAAAATAAGTCTGTCGCCTTTAATACCATGCGCTTCTGCCTCGGCACGGAGGTTCGTGATCGCTCCTTCAAGGCCAAAATATTCCTGAAACCACATCACGCTCGACGGAACACGCGCCAGAATCTCCATCCACGCACTGAAAACGGATGGGTCTATTTTCTAAAGTTTCAGCAATTCACACAACATCAAACGCGACGTTAGATAGATATACAAACATACAGTACAGACTCGTAGTCGCGTAAGCAGCCTACCTGCCAATTGCTGAACGTGGCAAAAACGAATGTGTTTTCGTCTAGATCAAAGTACGTTGAGAGCCTTGGTCGGTTGCCTTCAAGTGTGTGACCAAGCATTTGGAGATGATCATTGACGATGTAGTGCATCGGTAGAAGCAGCAGCTTCTCGGAGAAACTCCCCCCACTCGTCTCAGCTGGAGTAGCCACGCCATCACTTAAAATATAATCGATGGACGGGTATCCAGTCGTCATCGGGTAACCGAGATACGCTACTTGCATAGGTGCTGGGCGGTGAGTGAAGATGCTGATCCCGGAGTGAAGTGTGTGTCCGTTTAAATCCACAAGCACGTGAATTTCGTGGGACTGAATAAGTTTCGCTGCGTCCAGAGAGTTCTTACCCTTCAGTGATATCATGAAGTCAACAGTGCGCGACATATTCCTGCTCCACCATGACGATGCATCTGATAGCGAAAAGCAGTACACTTTTGTTTGATGATCTGGACTTGAAAGCAAGGCAAGTAAACCACGTATCAGCGACGAAACAGGATGCACACCAAAATCCGACGACACGAAGCCAACTCGCAGTTCTGGTGATTGTAGTCTCAGGTTCGTGTGTTCATCGCAGCAAAGTCGCTCTGTCGTTGCCTCTAACTCCTCATAAGTTCGTCGACGAAGCTCCACCCGCGTCTTCGGCGGCAGCTCCGCCACATCGAAAGAATTTGCATCAGGCAACTGTCCCAATCTCAGTCCCACCTCCAGCATTTCCTTGACTTGAGCTAGCGAATCCTCTCGATCCTTCCAATCCGCCATCCAGTTCCTCGCTTTGACGAGTGTGTACAAGCTCTTCACCGACCCTTTCTGCTTCACCCCCACTTCCAACGCAGCCACCGCTTCCGGTAACCTCTTCTGATAAAGGTAGCAATTCCCTAAATGCACCCAGCTCTGAGAGTCATTTTCATTAACTTTGACGGCCAATTCAAACGTCTTCGTCGCCTGCTCCAGATCCCCAAGCGAATACTGAGCCACCCCAAGATACTGGAACACACTCGGGAAGCTCAGATCCTGCAGTACTGCAATTGCAATTGCAAATAATTAATATCATGATCAATTTACCAATCTAGCTATTATAATACCTTTCGTGTTATTCTGCTGCACGACCTGTTCCGCAATCTCCTTTAGCTGCACCATATCTCCCTTGGCGTACAGAGTACTTAGCACCTGGTTCACCTGCAGCGCCGAGGATGTGCGCAGGTCCAGATCTAAGCTCTCCGAACCACATAACTGCACCGCGCAGCCCAACCAGGCCACAGCCAGCACGACCTCTCTCCACCACATCGTATCTTTGCTGAATGCTTGTCAAAACATTTGCTACCTTCCAAGATCTCCATTTCTGTACCATCAACTGTATTTACCGTCACTAATTTACACTACAGTCACAAATTTATGTTCGAATGGTGTTCAAAAAGAGGATGGACTCACAGTTGGATCCAATGAGAACAAAGGCACCGTCGCCGAAAGAAAACCCAAGCCACTCGCGGACTTGCAATCTGGAGCTCACACGTGGACAGACACCACGCCGAGCCATGCCTCACACCGCCGTGGCCTCACCAGGTAGGCAGCCAATGCGTTAACCATAGTATACAACGCTTCCCAGTTGTTGGTAGTCAGAGCGCCAAACGACGGTTATGTTGAACAAGGACGTACACTCCCGTATTTTTACTAACTTTTATTTGTTCTGCTATATATTTTTTTATTATTTCTGCTTGTACATTATGAAGAAATTGGAGCGATCGTAACCGATCTTGATATACCTGCTACACGTTGCGCGTCGCCTGCGAGTTCTTCGGACGAGGAAGTTGAAGTGGAGCTGCTGGACTCCGTGTCCAAGATCGACTGTGCTTTGTCGGAGAGTGGCAACAACATGGGCGCAGAGAGCGAAATAGAGCAGCTGCGATGCGCCAATGAGCTTCTACGCACTGAAGTGGCGGACCTTACGAGTGCGTTGCTGGCACGAGATCTGGAGCTTGTGAGGCTAAGAGACCGCTGCCAGTTTCTCACCACTGCGGTGGAGCAGCAGGATGAGGTTATCACGAAGATTTACGCCACTACGACAACTGCAAATGGTGCGACCAAAGGGTCGATGGTGACGGCGTTGCCTGTCCCGACAGCAGGAAGCACTTTGGGGAGTGGTCTGGGTAAAGAAAAAGTCAACAGTAGCTCGAAACTGAATGAAAAGAGAACGCTAATGAGCTCTATGAAGAGCTACCCCGGTGCTGTGGGTATGGCCGACCCTGTGGACGAAATACGGTTCGATTCGAAGGCCGACAGCGTCGAAAAGACGGTGGAATCATTTATGTCACCTGAACTTGAGCAACTTAGCGAAGATGTCGTGAAAATTGATCTGGACCAGCTCTCTTACACGCCACGAGCTCCTGTCAACTCGAATAACCACAGTGCGACTGCCAGTGTCTATAGTTCGAGCAGTACTGCGACAGCCTCGTCGTCCTCGTCCCTTTTTGGAGATATTGGCGAGCCAGCGTCAAAGCCCCCGCGATCGTGGAATTCTCTTATTGTCAAACGGCGTCCATCGCTTGAGCGGCAAGACAGCAGCCCCACAGAGGAGGTATTCGCAAGGTCAGCAGGCTTTCTCCGCAAGTCCAATCGCACCATGTCAGGGCGCTTGAGTGTGAGCGACCTTGGACTCCTCCACAACGATGACGATGATGACGATGTTGAAAGTAACCAGACGCAAGAAGCAGCGTCTTTGAGCCCTCACGAGCAGCTCAACGATGAGGAGAATTCGCTTGATTTTGGGGATAGCGAAGGGTCGATACTGTCAACGAGAAGCCGAAGCCAGCGTGACCTCTTCGCTGGTGTTGATGAAGCCCTGAAAGCCAAGACGAAGCAGAAAAAATCAGACGCAGACCCAGCCGATGGAGAGGAGGACAGTTTGACCTACGGCGAGTTCCTGCAACGGATCAGTCTCCCTGCTTCCCGAGACATTTTGGACAAGATTCGCATGTTTGTTGGCTCCATTTTGGGACCGCGTGGCGATGGACGACCGCCGCGCTCGACGGACTACGTTGAGTACGATTTCTACGGGAAGCATGAGTTCCGGCGTCGATGCGTTCGATTCTTTGAGAGCATGGAGGATATTTTACTAAACCACCCGGCCTGGCGCCGTGCATCCGAGGCTAAACTGGCCAAGGCACGGGATGGTATTGAAAAGTACGTCATGGACAAAGTATCAGACATTGCATTCAATCAGCTGAAGGAATGCCAGCAGTGGATGAAAGAGGATGAAGCACTGCTTCGACGCATGCAGCTGTTGTCGGTACGTTATGCTGGTTCGTCATGCTGGCTGTGATGAACTAACCTGAATTATGTGTACTGTAGTTTATAACGCCGGCGATGCTAGATATCAAGCCGTGCATGCGAAACGAGGTTGTCTGGTCGATGGCGGAGGACGAACTGCGACGTATCAACTCGTTCCGCTCGCCAGGGGACAAAATCAATTGCATTGTTCGATGCTGCAGCGTGATTTTCAGTGTTCTCAATCTGTCACGAGGAGATTCCGGCAGTCGTCCAGGTGCCGACGACTTTCTGCCAGTTTTTATCTACATCGTACTGCACTCGCAGATTCCTCGTCTGCATTCCAACTGCGAGTACATTTCAGCGTACCGGAACCAAGCTGACCTGATGTCGAAGTGAGAATGTGCACAAGAGCACGAACCGGTTTATTGTGTGCTCATAAGTTTCTTTCTGTATGTTGTTAGGGCCGGATATTGCTTCGTGAATTTGCGTAGTGCTGTTGAGTTCATCATGGCGATGGACGGATCTATGCTGTCTATCTCGGACGACGAGTTCCAAAGGTAGGAAAGTGTGAGTTGGGTTCTCATTGGGATGTACACTGAGCCACTTTTGGGTCCATCTTTTAGGCTCTACTCGGAACGAGAAAAGCTGCTACTGAAGACTTGAGCAGTGTGAAGCCTCACTTTATATATTAAATCAATTTTATTATATCTCTGGGAATGAAAGTGTTTTCTACAGTAGATTGAATCATCGATACTCCAGTGGAAAGCAAGGAACCCTGTAGCGAGAACGCTTATGAGATTCTGCTGACACTATATTATAGTGGCGGTTGTCAGAAATGTACCGCTGCATTAGCTTCACGTATTCCCATTTGCCGTTGGGCGACATGCGGATGAAGATGCGGATGCTCAGCAACAAAGCCTTGATCTTTCTTACCAGGTAGTCGAACGCCGTAATGGACGACTGGACCTGACGTTGTGTTTAAATGTTAGCCGTGGTAGCACCCAAAGCCACAACCGTCATGACAATGCCCATGTTCCAGTAAATGTAGTAGCACATGATCTGGTAGCTGTAGAAGAGCGCAAAATAACTCATGCGCAATTGATACCGGTAGCGACGGCATCTCAACCACCACCGAGTTAGATCCGACTGAATTGATGGTGCTTCGCTTCAGTATCCGATAGACCGCTGGGCCAGGGCTCGAAAATAAATTGAATGCGAATAATAAATAATTTCTTGGGGGGGGGGGGGGGGGGGGGGGGGGGCTTGAAAATTATTTATTTGGACGGGCAGGGGTACAATAAATTATTCAGAGTTCGTAGTTTATCGTGCTTTTCGCCGAGCCGGTTTATTTACCGGTACCAAAGAAGTATTTCAGACACATTCCCTTGTCCAAACCCGAAAAAACACCGGTTTCTTCTACCGTTTTCAATGCACCAATTCGACGCACTCAGACCACCCAGACCATCATGTGGACCACACTCCGCGCGCCGCCCTTTGGGCGGCGCGTCCCTTTTGCCAAATAAAAAGACAAAGGGCGACTTCAACTTCAACCTCAACCAGGAAGAGCTCGCCGAGAGCGACAGAGGCTCTCCGTCAAGATTTTGCGCTTCATAAGGTAAGGAAAACGTTTATGTCGGTATTCCTGACTGTGGATACTACCATAGCTGTTTGTGATGTATTCAATGCAGTACAGGAGGGAGAGGCTAAGGAAGGATCGACGGCGACTACTCTCACTGACCGACCGCGCTTGGAGGTACGTTCGCTGGTGTAGGTGTTGGTGGTATTCGCGACCGCAGTGACTAATGACGATGATGTTTTACTGCTGAAGATATGCGAATAAGGCCTAGCAAGCGCTGCCGTGCTCCGGCAGATGATAGTGACGAAGATGATTTGTTACGGCAGCTCGATATTGCCCATCCCAGGGAGAAATGGCGTTCTGAAAGACAGCATTCGAGATTACAGAAAAACCACGAAGCAAGACTTAATGATGCTGCACCAATTGAAGATACGCCGATACAGTTTCACCCGCTCAGCAAGGAGGAGCAAGCACAGTGTATGGAGTTACTTCGTCGCGAGTTTGGTGCGGATGGATTGGATGAATGCGCCTGCGCTATATGTGATCCCCTGGTACTTAGACGAGATGTGGTGAGAAACGATGGATCCGACTGGAAATACATGGATATTTTGCGTAAAATTCTTGGCGAAGCCGGTAGTGATGTCCCGCGGCTACTTCGGGAGCAATACCGTGCATCTCCTTTGATTGCAGGTTTGGAAAACGTGATGGTATCACCTCGTGATATCCAGTGCTATGTTGATGAAAGCGGTTTCCCTGGTGCATGGCTGAGTGTTTGTAGAGATTGCAGTGCTTCAATCCGTCGTCGGAAGCTACCGAAGTTTGCAATCGCCAACGGTTTCTTCATGGGGGCGTTACCAGATAACCTAAAAGGGCTAACGATCCCCGAACGGCTGATGACGCAACTCAGCACCGTTGCGGCAACAACGCGTGTGATGCGGGGTGGTCGCCATCGATGCATTCGATCGCACTGTCTTGTTTTCGATTGTACCCCAGGACCACCTCTTTTGCGGATGGCGGCGAACTCAAACGTAAGGCACAGGAAAACTCGCTTATGCGCATTCTACCCAGATACATAAAATGCTGATTCTTCTTCATTGAAAGGGGCCTCCCTCGCTGTGGAATAGCGCTAGCGCCCTGCAGTGCAACTTGCAGTACGTAGGAAAGCTCATCCTGCATGCCAACAATTTCACGCGGATACAGTTCCATATCAGCATCAAAATAATTCGCAATACTCCAACGTTTTAGTTATTAAGCTTCCTCTCTGCAACAAACCGATCACCACGATTACATCAACCTTTAATGGTGTAAGTATACCCATAGCAATGCATATCTGGTGTCTACTGGTCAGGCGTTGAGTGCATCTTTTGAGTCCTGCTTATCCTTAAACAACACACACATTGTATGAGTGCGCTTCACATATCTTCTATGGCTTCACATCACGACACCAACCAGTCGCTTCAAGGGATACTTCTAAGTGGCCGTATTGCTAGTATCATGGTTGAAGTAAGTATTGAAGATGCGTAGTTGATGTTGAACTGTCCTCTTTCCCTTTAAGAAGGCCTTCAGGGTTCGAATTACCTGTGTGACGCGCATTCAGTGCGACTTACAATGGGAACAATAGTCGGGGCTGGCCCTACTTACTTTAAAGGCTGATCCTGTGTCAGTACCACGCCGCCTTAGTATATATGCATTGCATATCATAGCACATTTTCTTCTAAGCGACGTCAGCTCATTATTGATTTTTCCAATGACCGGCAAACTGAAGCGCGTTGGCAGCACCGCCAAGATGACGCCTGTGTCAACCAAGGCTGCAATCCCAAAAAATCCTCATGACTCACCAACTGCTGAAACCAGCACCTCTGCCTCGCCCTCAAGACCAACGCCGTATCAGCGCCTCCAGCAACTTCTAGCTGAACGTCAATCCGCTGAAGCTGCTAGCCGGGTTATCACGTCCGTGGAAGGTATGTAAAGTCGTTCATGTGCGCTTGATAAGTCATTGTAGTATTGTATTCTAACTAAAGGTACGGTTGCTTGGTTGTAGAGTTACAAGAATTTTTGCAGAGCGGCAACAGCACACATGAGAAGGTCAAGTTACAGATGAAGCTGGCGTGAGCCTCTGACCACACATATAAGCAGTCACCGCTTGTTCGCTTGCATTTTACTGACGCGACATCACCGGAGTCGCTGAAAGCTCAACTGGCGATAAGGTCTGTCATTTTTCTAGATTAACGTTGGAGCTAATATCTTACCATTGTTTGGCCGTGTAGCTGCTTCGTGACCAATACAGCGACAACAAAGACGAGATCGACTCGGTGCTATTCACTGCGACCCCCCCCCCCCCCCGGGACCAACCGGCCCGGGTAGCCAATGTATTATTACGAGCGGGTAGCCGCCATAAAGTATTTACCGGTACGGGTCGGTTTTTCTTGACCTAGATTTTGGATGTGTGACCACGAAGCCAGCTGTGGTCCAACCACTCAATCGCGGATGCCAACGCTGTTCGCAAGTGCCCCACTGAAGTCCATTTTGCAACTCGCAACACAAGTCCCAACCCCGACCACCCCAGCCCCCCCATCTCCAACATGGAGCTCACCTTTACCCCACCAGCCCCAACTCGTGCCTTCTCACACGAGCAGGTCGCCCGCTGCTTCTTCGTGCGACTTCTCGACGATAATGACGATAACGACGAGTCCACGGGACAGTGGCGCTGCAAAATCTGTACACGCTCCTACCGCCAGGATGACAGGCGCGGCTGCAGCAATCTGATCACCCACCTGCGTGCCCGCCACCCCGACTTCGAGGAGCGCATACGCTCGGCGTCGGTGAGCGAGACCGGGTCGCTTCTCAGCTGGGTCAGCCAGCGGGCCCATACTCGCTTCGGCTGGATCTCATCGGTCGTCGAAAAGAGCCTGCTGCTCACGATTCTCATATCACTAACAAAGTGCAAGATATATGCACTTGCACTGTTGATGCCACCTTAACCAAGCAATACGGAAGTCAAGATATATGCAACAATCGTAATGTCATACATGTATTATAATGGGCTGACATTACGATTACTGCATTTATCTTGACTTCCGTATTGCTTGTTGATAGTCATATTACAATGGGCTGATACCCGTCCTCTCTCATACATGACCTTCGTAGCCATACAGGCATGATGAGAATCTTCGAGCATCATACTGCTGTGGTGCATCTACCTAGGTAGGTGTATGTGGAGTGGGCGCTGCGAGCAAACTGGGCCACAACCTTATCACTGACCTTCATTAGCTAGTAGCGCCTCCCTGAGAGCTATCGAGCGCGCCGTAAGCCTTATTGACCTCCATTACAACGGCCTGCACAGACAACATAATCAAACCGTCTTCACCGGCCAACGCCAGCGCGTCATCATCTAGAAAACGGTTGGCAAAGCGAATATCTTCGAAAGTTTTTCAGTTATATTACCGCGTTGGTACGTTGTGCCATTCTATTATGACCAATCATTGTCGTAAAGTCGTGATCGTTCGATTGCTATCCACCTTCAGTTATTAGCCAATCAAAACGCATTCTAAAGTCACCACTGTCAGCTGCATCATGTTTAATTTGCTTGCCCCTCCTTTTTTACCATAGCTAAAAGGGCGATTTTCTCGCCCTTTTAGTATAATTTGACTTTACTTTGTATAGTATAGTATATAAGAGCATATACCTGCTCATCGCGAATGGTTAACGTATGCACTTATAAGTACTTCCCTACAGCCAGCATATGTTGGCTCGAATACGTGAAAATTCACTTAGATAAGGTAATTCCTTGTAGCAAACCCGTACATGTACAGTATTTGCGGAGGCGGGTCCGCGTTCCTCATCGAGCCGAGCACTGCACTTTCCAGGCGAGATAATGTTTTAGCGCAGGAGCGCAGCGCAGCAAAACCTTTATTACTGTAATCACGCTCTTCCCGCAAGCAAATCCGAAGATAAAATTGTGTGTGTGTGTGGGGGGGGAGCACTGCTCTGCCAGCGCTCGCTCTTATAGTATTATGTATTCGAACAATCCCATTTGGGATTTGGTCACGGTTGGCAATGGGATTCCCATCACCGTGATTCCAGAGATTCCCAGATTGTGCCCACGTTTAAGGTGACTACCAGAGTTAGAATAAAGTAAACCAGGGAATAGTCTCCTTGCATTAACTGAAAATGGCTAGAGTAGATTAGCTTTTCTATTCTAGATATTCTGGAATGAAAGGCTTAGTTTTATATCTCGCGGCCCCCTTTCAGATTCCAAGTCAAACGAGTTTGGGATTTTGAAAAAGGCCAGCAGTCCAGGATTTAAACAAGTTCGTGTTTAGTGCACTGCACCAAGTGCAGGCATATCCCAGCCTGCCTCAGCTAGATGCACTGGCACGCAGACTAGTCTCTGGCGCCACTGCACAACCCAGAGCCGGATAGAAGCCCGTAACGCCATCAACGGTTACATTGTGGCGACGTATCGACAATCTATGTTGACAAGCAAATGCATCACGACAAACGTGATGACACGCATCATGTCTAACCAAACGGAGGTAAGTTAGTCTAGAGGGATTCGTTCTGCTATTATTATCTACCAAGCAAAAAAAACCGGCAACTACCTGGGAGTACCGCCGGCTCCCCCATTGTGTGTTCAGTTCCTGATACGCCACAGGCTGCAAGAATCGCAGATATTTAAATTTGGGCAGCCAATTCTGTAAGAGCCAGACTTGGAATGTTTATTGGGTTATACCATACACACATTGACAAACAAATGCATTTTCAAACAAGCAGTGTTTACCAGGACGTGTGCTTCACGTCTTGGCGGACATTTCAGCTACAATACCGACAAGATCAAAATACACGTTCTATCGATCTTTTCACCAAAATTGTTGACATCGTATATATGGCGCGTTCATCTAAGAATTTAGGAGGTGGAAACAAGACTTAGACAAGAATGGTGAGCGTTATGAAAGTTGTACCGAGATCGAGCGGTACACCAGCAAGAGCGGATCCCCGAACAACAACAAACGTACACAAAATTGAGCAAGCGCACGCGACAAGTACAAGTAGTGGCGAGGAGAGACCGTGTATAGCCTCAAACCCATTTATACGGCTACTATTTGCAGGCCTGTGTGGAATGCTTCGCTGAAGGACCAGCGTGCTGCACCAAGAACCACCAACCAATTCCCGCGAGCAGCAGCCACGACATGATACTAAGCTGGTGCCCACGAGCTGAGAGTTTTTGAAGAATCTATCTAGGAACTAGGATAACCCGCAGATGGATGCATTTCTCGCTCCTTTCACATTTATCGAGTTTTATTAACGTTCATCGACCATGACACAATTTCCTTGTGAAAAACAAGTTTTCTGAGTTGGTCTCTCAAGCCAATCGGTTCAGAGATGGCATATGGTACTGTAGAAGCGTGTCCCATCCCATGTTAACGATTGCAAACCGTGTTGATCATGACATGTTATCCGTAAACCACGGCCTTATTAAGGGTTCTCACGTACTTCGAAGTAGCTTAGTAAGGGTTATACAAATTGTTAGCAAATTTTGTATTTATTCTGGAAACATGTGGGGATATGAAGCAATCTAATGAGATTGTCTTACAAATGTTAGTACTATTAAACTTAATATAGTGGCGTGTCACCTCTCGCCATCGTACTTTTTTCTTTTCTCGACTTAATGTGTAGCAAGTGCACTTTGCAGACATGTTTGTAACACACTAACTGTTAGCGATGTTTGCAAACTTGTTTGTATGTTTGCACTTCGAAAACTCTAGGCAAGTCGCTTAACGGCTTCGCCTTCACCGATTGTCCTGGACAGTAAGAAGGACTAGCGTCTAGTGTCCTACATGAATTTGACTTACTATAACTGGCATTACTGTGTTTCTGGTTCTCACTACAGAGTAACACAGCCTTAGGGCTGGATGATTTGTACCGCTATCTTAAGCCTACAGTTAACACCCTAACTCCACCAACATGTTAGCAAAATGTTCAATACACTAACAAACATTTTGCAAACAGGTAATGTTATGTTAGCAATACAGTTAGTGTTCGCATTAAACCCCAACCATTATATAAATAAAGCGAAACCTGCTGAAAGTCTTGTTTTTCATACAGAGACCAAACCTTGCCACGCCACATATGGGCTAACCACGGGTTAGTCATTAGACCCGACGAACCCGACCCGATTAAACATTTGTCAGTACGCGTGTGGTGCATACGTAGTACACGGTTTGACAACACGTTTGTGTACATGTATTAATAATACCTATTCATGTGTTGACCTTTCCCTAATTCTTAAGTTGAAGTATTAAATCGTTCCAATGCTGCTACGTGATGAATCACGCGTCAAACATGATACATATTGACAGCGTTACAGTCGAGAGAGAGGATCAGACTAGTCTGTTTAACAAGTTACTGCGCACAAGATGTCTGGAATTTCCTAAGCCAGGTTAGACCCTGACGGCTCCGGTGGTTGATCGTGGGCCACGATCAACCACCGATTCGTGGCTCCCACTAACAGCGCTACAGTACATACTGTAACAGTCCGGTTTTCCGATCCGTACCCGTGATCCCACGTCATCATAGGAAACGGGACCGCCACACTTTTTATACGTGTATTAGAATTTAGAAATGGTATGTTTTTTACGGTGTGGCGAGGGGGATACTATCTAAAACCAGCTTGCCACTTCGCAATTCGCCCATTAGCCACCAGAGCACGCCCACAGAAAGCAGCAAAGCAAATTGCGACGATGCGTTTCTTTTCGATCGTCTGGCTGGTTTCTGCAGTTTTCGTGGCATGCGGCGAGTGCGCCTCGGATAAGCAAAACAAGTTTCCAGCTCAAAGGTCCTTGAGGGCCTATGATATCGTGGTTAAGAATGGCGAATAGAGAGCTGGCTTTGGAAACGCCATAAATTCAATTTCGACCGGTACATCACAGCTCATCGACTCCGCTAAGCTGAAGGTGTTTTTGCTCCAAAAAAAGTGGAGTCGACGTTTTAAACAAATTGAGATTTGGAGACGACGCCGCGGCTGCTTTGAAACCCCGAAATTGGACGCTTTGAATAAGTACATCGCGATGTTCAACAAGGAGAATCCGGACAAGAAAAATTTCACTGATCGGGACTCTCACGGCCCGCTACGGAGATGATGCTGTGGCGAAAGCGCTAGTGTCTGCCGAAAGGAAGGCGGATTCTGCACCACAGGTGGCTGAGCTGGCAAAGCGACTGAGGGCTGAGCAACTATCCGCTTGGTTGGACGGCGGTAAATCCGTCGATGACGTCTTCAATTCACTTAAGCTTTGTGCCGATGGGTATGAAGCGCTCACAAGTCGAAAATTGGAGGTGCTGGATGATTACATTGTGAAATTTAACAGCGAGAAAAACGGTCACGAAACGTTACTCAAGACCTTGACCAGGTGAGAGCAACTTGATAAGAGTTTTAGCGATGGCAAAACGTGACCCCCGTACAGCGGCAAATGCCATGGAACTGGAGAAATTCAGACGGTGGCAACAACAAAAATTGGAGCCTGCAAACGTCGTGAAGCTGCTGAACCTTGATGACAATGTGGGAAATGCTGTGAAAAGCCGAATGCTGAGGAGATTTGATGAGTACATCATCGAGTTCAACAAGGTGAATCTGAACAGGCAGGAGACGCTGATCGGGGTGCTCACGCCGAAGTATGGAGAAGCTGGAGTGGCAAAGGCACTAGTATCTGCAGTGTAGGATAAGGATATGTTCGTGATGCGTTTGCAGAAACAACAGTTGGAGGGGTGGCTGCACAGCGAAAAGTCCGTGGACGACGTTTTCAAGCTTCTGGAGTTTAAGAAAGATGCAACCGCAGTTGTCACTAGAAACATGGAAACGCTGGACAACTACATCATGTTATACAACAAAGCGAAATCAACAGAAGAAACTTTGGTAGGCGCATTTGTGAAGGCTTTCGGCGAAACTCGTTTGGACAACATGCTGAAGAGCGTTCCTGTTTGGGATAAAAAATCTGCAAAGCTACGTGCGCAATTCAATCAGTGGAAGCGCGAGAAATCTGGTTAGAAAAAAATCTTACCAAGATACACAGTGAAGTTGTTGCCGATGCCTCCCCTATACAGAACAGACTGGCAAGAGAGTACGCGATGCCGCTGCAAGGGTACTTAAAAACAATAAATTTGATTGATGGTGTATCTGGACGTACAAATAACACACGTCTTGCAGAGCTTTTTTTATAATGGAATTAACTCCTTGTGTTCATTTGTCTTTCATTTTCTTAGTGCTGCAGTACAACGAAAAGAAGATTGGTTATTCTTTATTTTAAGTTTAAATAACGGATTATTATGAATAGTGGCCGGTCTTGTATTTATTGGTAGCCTCCTAAAACTGATCATTTTAGGCAGGGGGTCTACTATTCGAAGAGGGCTTCGACGGTATCAACATCGTCTAAAGGCTTGATCCAGTTCTACCTATGTTGGACGGGCCCTACTCCTCTTCTGTTTTAGTTGCTGAGCGCCATCGTTGCTCCAATTTCCATCCATAGATGCCGTGGATTAAGATGAACCAGCAAGACGTACTTTGTTAATGCCTGCGGCCCCAAATGAGTGCTGCACTACTGATGTTGGTGTTTCTCGCCATTCAGTTGCACACTGTTTCAACGGCGAGCACGATTTTTGAAGCGCAGCGCCTTCAATCTCCGGAGCCTTTCAACGTTTGATCAGGCCTGGTACGTTGTCTTACACAGCTTGGTGATTCCAGTATCGCAGGCATGGCCAACCTCTTGAAAAAAAAAACGCGCATGGCAATTTTTCGTTGAATGCCCTTGGCCTTGATATTCATCAAACGTGTGCCCAAATGGAGTCCAATCAAGAACCTTTTAGGGGGTGTCTAACACTATAACACTGAGAGCTACGCGAACAAACCAGTTCCGTATCAACGAAACTGATGGGTCCGCCAACTATTTGCGAAAGTGCACATTTAGCAATGTCGCCTCCCCGATTCACTTGATATCCTCTTGTTTCAAGTGAGCAGAGCCTAAGCCCAGCGGTCATTTTCAATAACTTCGAGAGGTCTTCTAAGAGTAAGGGGATTTTATTCGTAAACATTCAGAGATAAACAACATTGAGTCGGGAAGGGGAATGTTTTTCGCTTGACATTCTATACTTTCCGAAATTTTGTTGCTGTTACTGGCATAATTTGTTTTACCTCATTAAACATTATAGTTAAACGAGACCAACCTTGCTCACCGGCGTCATACTCACAAAACAGAAGTAACCAGAAGGCCAATGCTTAAAAAAAGAATTCATTGTTACCATCGCTATGGGACCCGGTGACTTGAGATAGAGGCTGTACGGCAATCTCGTATTGCGATCTCGTAGCAAATGAGTATTTGTATTTTGATGGTATCGCAATTAGTCATTTTGCTTGCAATACTTTTCCGGCGGATAGAACAATATATATATTTTTTCAATCTCTGGACTGGACCAACAACCTATGCTTTAAATATTGGCACAGTAGGTGCTGATGAGGACGATGTTGATGGAGTCGTACAAGTATGTGATGGTGATGCGACATCGTGTCGAATGAGGCTTATCGCAATAGTGGCGAAAAAGACACGGGGGTATAAACTGCAGCAAGTTTAGATGCCCCCACTTGTTTGATCCATTGAGGACAATGAAATAGGATGGGCATAGCGGTATTCATGATAGCAATGTGCGGTCGTTGTCTATGGGACGAATGTGTTGATACTGCTCCTCACCGTTGTGAACTAGACCTTCAGGTATAGATGCGTTGTAATTCCCAAGTACTTCAACGTGATCACAGATACCGTTATACCCATCGAGCACGAGCGTATCCCACACTTCATTCGGACCGTCGAGATTTAATCCAAAGGAATTCATTTTCGATTCTTTCACATCAGCACAAGCACCTCCTCAACTTGAAGCGATGAACTTTGGCCGAGTTTTCATCGTTATCGCGACCGCACTGTAACCTGTCGTGGCTGTCTCCATAGACCACGATACAGTAGAACCGATCCCCCAACTTGACCCAGTGACTGTCTCGAAGAAAGCCGCCGTCAAGTTCAAGCCAGAACTCCTCACTTGTGCCTCGTTCCCCGCCGTGAACGCCGCTGGAGAGACTAGTGGGGGGTTGAAAGGATCAGGGGGGAAATAACGACTGCAAAGTGTCGCTTTTGGGCTCGCAAGTATACGGCCGAGCTCAATGGCACAACGACGTCTGGACCATCATGTATGCCTGGTACTTCCTCAAAGGCTTTTGGGACGCATCTCCGTTCTGGCGTCATGACTGAGCGAATGCTGGATTCAGTGGAAATCCAAAGGTCTTGGGAATGTCGTTGTCCAAGTCCAACGACAAATATAACAAGGAAGTGCCTGCGTTACTGGTTAACGGCGTCACACCCGTTGTTATGCACTACGTTCCTGGACTCAGCTCAGCTGTGCTGAGGTCCTTCAGTAAATCGTCAAGCGGGTCACCATAAGAGCACATCATGTGGGAGCAACTCACGGATGCGGCACGTGCGTCGCTGGACGACCCGGAGAACTTTGGTCAAGCCGACGTCCCATTCAGCGACGAAAACTTCTCCGAGTAGCATGGTCGTTTTAACCCCAAGCACTAGTACCCCCGAAGTAACGTTAGTACAAAGCGAAGATACTTTAAAAAAATATATATTATCCCGTTATTAAGCTTCATCGAGAAGCGGTTGCTGTTCTCTTTGTCGCTGTGCTTCCAATGCTGCTTCTTCAACTAAAGTGTGACAACTTGGTGCTCCAAAGCATGTCGATCCATCCCACAATATCTCAAGTTCGCCATTTATCCTAGCTAGCCCCAGCACAGACATCAGCATCGTTGGTACAACGTACATAAGCGCTGGCTGTCCAGCAACGACATCTCGGAGAACAATGGCCATGATATTCGCCACCATCAATCCGAACGCGTACGCACAACTTGCCGCACAAAAATATCCGCGTGACAATGGTTGTCCACAGTAATAGTCGTATCGAATGCAAAGCGCGACAAGAAGACCAGGAATTATAATATCTCCCAGACCTAGAAGGGCCTCGCCTCCATACACTGAGAATACCAGTGGGACACTCAACACCATGGGTGTCGGCCGTACAGTAACCCCGTCGCCATCGGTATCTCCACTTAACCGTGTACTCCCACCTCCAGACGCCACATCTACCATGACGTTGGAACCGAAGACTAACGGCGATACATACACGAAGAAAACGTCGTAGATAACTGCTGCAGTCAGTAAGCTCGTAGCCACTCGTAGATTCGGTAGTCGGACTACGTCAATAAATACGATACAGACCGTCAGCGCCATAAAATCCTGAATCGGCCAAATCCACGCTTGCGTACGCGCTAGAAACCAGCAAACAGCCAACGCAGGCCCCATTAACGTCGCGAGAAGCAGTGAAAGAGCCTGACAATTGCTACTGTTCGGAGACGCCATCCTCGCCACAAGAGGAAGAGTGAATACTTGTGAGAGTGCTGCACTCCCTCCCACCGCGAAGAAAACGCTAAGTATCAGAGCCAGATCCACGTAGTACAGCAGCACTAGCAAGCATGATGCCCCCACCAGAAAGTATAAAGCATGCTTACTACTGAGCTCCAATCGGTCATCGTCTATACTCTCGTACTCGTTTGCTGCTGTCGTTGGCTCCACTGTCGTCGAGATCGAGCTGCTGGAAGGACTGCGATCCAGTTCTCCAGCCAAAATCCGTGCCACCTTTTCGTACGAAAGTTGTCGTTCTTGACTGCACGAATAATACGCTGACATTACGACTGTCAGCACTCCAAGCATCCACGTGAACAGCATCGACACATTCCACGGCGTTTCTTCCGTGTTGAACGCCCACACTAGCACAGCTGTATCTCCAATAATACTCGCCGTATCGTCAATCCTATTGCCATCCTGGAACGAGACCAACAATACTGGAATGTCCATCTCAAGACCCACAGGTTCGTCGTCAGCTCTTCTCGGCTGCATCTGCAGCCAATTACTCGTAAAACAACAGGCTTGAAACCGATCCGTTGACATTGCCGCTGTCTTCCCCGTAAGCACACAAGTGCTCGTCACACACGCTGGTTTAGAGGAACACGTCCAGGCTGAAAAAGGGTCCGCTAGCTCCGGAAACATGGAGCTATTGGTCGTCACTGTCTCCTCCCCAAGGGTACAGTCATAGTACGCGCTGTGACTCAGTTCTGCAGCGAATGCCCCAGCAATAGAGTCCCGTATAATTACTAGCGATGCCTCCGCCTGCTGGGCAGCCAGAGCCTGTTGCTCTACGGAGCACGTGACACTGCGAGGGATCAGTAGTGCCGCCAGCTTGGGTAATGTGACCATTTCGTCGCTTACAGGCTTCACTCTACTACAATCGGTCATCATCTGAGCCTGTACCAGTCTCCGCGACTGATCGGGCGTGGCAGAAGCTTCGTTTACAAGCAATTGGCCCGTGACGCGTGAGTAGGAGGCAGAAGGCCACGATACGCGCGGTAAAGCGGCGCCGAATGTCGCAGTCGTCACGCGGAACTGCTGCGACGTAGTTGGTGACAGAGTACGCAGTTGTAGCATGTCCATGCACTGCGCAATATCGAACAGCGAGAGCAGCAGCAGCGCGACCAGCGGCATCATGTCGGCACTATTCGTCTACAGACGGCAATAGAGAGAAACTGACCTTTCGCACCGGAAAACGATCCTCTCGATTGCGATATCTGATAAAATCCTCTAGTTTGAAATAAAATCCAAATTTAATTTGTAATACACTTTTAATTCTTTTTTACTTTTTTAAATAACGTTCGATCCATGTACTATAGTACGTACTGGTACATGTACTATACCTGTAGTTGCTTTTAAAAAGGATAATCATGGACAAGGCAAAAGGTAGCAAACACACAAGTGATGGAATTAACCCTCTTCCTTCACAGCCTCAACCAGCGTAGATGTACAGTAGTAGTATATGATAGCTACGTATGGCTCTAGGATTCGTTCCAGTGTTTTGGTCACGAGAACAATTGAGTCCAGAGGTATTTATTATCGGATTAGGAAAATACAGTTGGCCATGTTTAATATGTGTACTTAGGGCTGTTTTGTGCATTGCACAAAAGTAGCACGAAAGGTTTCATGCAGTTTCGTCCACGTGCATTAAATATTTTATTACGTAAATAACCCGGACCAACAGGACATCACTGATGGACGCCCTGGTCGAGTTATAGCGTCACCCAAGACCCCACTAGAAGCCAATGCGCAACGAGGCTTCAACACTCGTTTGCAGTGAGGAGATTTGTATTTGGTAAAAAAAATATGTGGTTCAAATTATGTTTTCTTTCTACAGAAATAGCACTTGTACAACGACAACTCTATAAAAAAGAAAACGCTAATTGTCAATCAATTTATCTCCTTATGGTTAGGGGGTGCAATAGCTTTAGTATTGCTTCCTGATATCGGACGCAAGTCAGTTTCTAGCAGAATTCCGTTTGACTTTTCATCCTTCTCTCTTGATCCGTGTAGCTCTAAGTTTCTGAACATTTAGTTCACTCTGCCATTTCGTTGCGATTTTCGCCGTTGAAGGCACGTTTTTCGCTTTCTCGAGCATAACCAACAAGTCCTTGAACTGTAGAACCTCGTGATCGTGTGCACCATCGCAGTTGCTTCTTCAGGATTTTGCGAGTTAAACTTGAACCAGTAGCTATACTACGCCCCCAAGTTCGGGTTGGTAAGGAAATTATCCACTCCCTTGTTCAGCCGTAACATCTCAAAAACATCGTCGGGAGTTTTTCCCGTCGCCAACCACTGATTCACCATTGCGTTCTCTAAGTTCATAGGAATATACCCCAAAAGATCCATCCTACGATTTCCAACTACGAAAATTTTTGAGAGCCCGTCTTCGCCATATCGCTTCGCTAATACTCATAGCAACACCAAATGGAAATCTTCCCCGTCCCGATTGAATTCGTTTTTGATATCTGGGGGGTCGCGAAAAGGTCATTTCCCGCCTCGTCAAGCTTCAACAGCTTGAAAACGTCTTCTGGGGATTGTTCATTGATCTCCCACTTACGCAAAAGTTGCCTCCGCAAATTGGACGAGACTTTTTGCGTAGTTGGGACCCTCACTCCCATTTCTACCATCTTGGCCACACCATTATCACCGTACGTCTTGCTGAACATGTCAAGAAGACCAATCTTCTTCTTCGTCTTCTTAGCGTGCTCGTTAAACTGACGAACGTATGCTACGTATAGATCGAGTGCTGGATTGGTGGTGCCCTTGTGCATCGGCGGAGCCGTGAAAATCTTGTATGCCGTCTTGTCAAGTTTTAGCAGCGTGAAAGTATCCTCGGCGGTTTTTCCCGTGTCCACCCAACTAGTCGCAAGCTCCGTTCGCAGTCTGGACGTAAAGTGCCCGGTAGTTGCGATGTTATTTTCCGTTCCTAGTAGTCTGATCACAGCATCGTAACCGTACGTCTTCGTGAACATGTCAAGCACTGTCAACTTCTTTGTGGGGTTTTGGTTGTTGTAGCGGTCGATAAAGGCAGCGTAAATATGGAGCTTTGGGTTGGTGAGAACCTTGTCTTGTCCACCAGCTTCTTAAAAACGTAACCGGGGGTCTTGTGCCTTTTCAGCCACTGTTGGACCTTAAGTTTTTCGACCAGAGCGAGCTTCTTCGCCACTCCTGTTTTCGGTGAAACTATCCGTTCGACGAGTTTTGAAACAAAGAGGGGTCTTATTTCTCTCTCTTCGCCATCCTGGGTTCGGTGAGTTCTTAGCACCCTCGCAGCCGGAGCATCGTGGTAGTTGTCACTTAGAGACTCGGGGGGAAAGCTGGGAGTGGTTACCTTCGCGTACGTCAATGCAGCATAGGTGGTTGCAAAGACAATGACAGTAGCCAGCAACACCGCGTAGAATCGCATCCTTGCGCGTTGGATGGCAAGTTCTAAAGTTGAGTGAGGGAGACCGTCAGCCCGAGTCTCAGTTGCTAGAACTGCAAGAAGCAAACAACAGTTTACATCACAATCGCATCATTCTCGTACATAATACTATAGTAGTAATACAGTAATTGGACCGGTACTGTATCGCACCCGAGACATTAATCGATAATCTTATCCGTGCGTATACAAAGTAGAAGACTGTCAAGGGTCTATTCAGTCCTGACCATCCATCTCTACCGTGACACAACTTCATATCGTACTCGCAATCAGCCGCGTGATCTTGTGCCTTCATAACCTGCTCCCCATAAACCATAGTCATCGTAAACACACAGAGCATCCTCCGTGAGCATTATGTAAAGAGTTATTGTGCCTTTCACTTATGTTGGGTGGGTGGAGTGTTAATTCAGGCGGAATTAGATCCATAAAAAGGCGATTACCCTTTATTTAATGCTAATTATTCCTAAGATTGTGAATTTTTGCCCTTAGACCGCTGCCTGGTTAAAGACGGAATGGCAGCCAGCGAACCCCCAAATGCCTTCGTATCGCTCTTACTCGGGCTTGATTAGCTAATTCCGTCCTAATGCCGCACCATCGCCGCCCTAAAACCGGTCGAGATGAGACAACCCATAATTAACATGGTATTAGCTGGCCCTTGTGCATAATAAAGGATGAGAAGGGGATAAAATTATGCCAGAGTTACGATGGCAAAATTACCGAAAGACACAATACTTACCGGTAGTAGTATTAAAATACTGCTTAAAAGTTTCAGGTACCAGTAATGTGAATCCTCAATGTAGATGATGATGACTGAAGTTTGCCTATTAAATGCTCGATTTCAGAGTAAGATACATTGACTGTATCGATCCTCCATACTGTGGTTGTACTAAAGTGCTCGGATAGCTAATTCCAGTAAAATCGACCTTCGTCACGTTCGAAGCATCCCAGCGTTCGTGCTCTAAGCCAATAGCTTCTTCGTGACATCGGCAAATGACTTGCCCTGTTCCATAGCAATTTCCTTCTCCAATTTTGACACCTGGCGCGAGTTGTCAGGGCCGGCGATAGTGCCAGCACCCCACGGAGATCCGCCGTGAACTTCGTCGACATTGAACAACTGCTTGGCACGGTAGCCGTGAGGAACGAACGTCATACCGTGCGAGGTCATGAAGACCATTGTTATGAGCTGCGTGGCCTTCTGGCCGGCTCCCTTGAGCGAGGTACTGACAAAGCAGCCTCCGGGCATGCCGATGAGGTCGCCAGCTGCCCAAAATTTGCCGGTAGCGTCAAAGAGGTTCTTGGTCTGGGCTGGGAGTCACCAAATCAGGTGGGATAGCCGAAGAGAATGCCGTCGGCCTCCTTGAGTGTCTCTGGCGTGGCAATGGGGTAGTCTCGCTTGGGTGGAGCGTGCATCTTCGTCAGAATTTCCTCCCAAAGCGTCTCGGGAACTTGATAGATGGTAGCCTTAACACCAGAAACGGAATCGACTCCTTCCTTTGTGGCCTCAGCCAGCGTGGCGGCGTGGCCGTAGATGGAGTAGTAGATGATAGCGACGTTTACAGTCATTGTTACTTAGTTCCGCGCCGGTATGTTGGCCAAGAGGACAATTGCAGAATGGAAAGAAATAATTTCGTTCACATAAAGCAGGGGTGTCTGTCGTCGTGTATCTACGTCGTTGGCGGCCACCCCAGAGGTCGAGTTTACGCGGTCACTGCGGATTATGATTCCCTTTATGCATCAATTTCGAGTTTTGCAACACTTTTTTATTCCTCCATGTGGCAATTTTTATTTACACATGGAGAGACTATTGTCATATTTCTCGTTTTGAATGGAGATTTTCTCAATTTGAGCTTTCTCTGAAAGCTGGCTCGCTAGCAAGCGGAAACAACGCTGTGGTTTAAATACAAATGGACCCAAGCATGGTCAAATAGCCTTGATCCACCAAATTTGAAGAATTGAAATCCCTTGGCAGCTGTGTCAATATTCTCTGTCTTTGCACATGAGGCAATGCAAACAGTTCGCGATTATGGTCATCATAATCGACCCTTGCCGCGTAAGCTTACTTCTAATGGCTTGTACACATTGTCTAGTAGTTTGCACACATGATATCCTATTCTCTTAGCGAAAAGCTGAGAGCACAACAGAAAATAGCAGGCCGCTGTATTCCATGTCCTGATTAAAACAGAAAATGACGTCAACATTCAGCCAAAACCTGCGAAAACGGAGGGTCGGAGACATCTGTTTTTTCATTAAAACACTTTTCCACGCATTTCCTTCGTATGATCACGTCAACATAAGCCCTGCTCGGCGAGTCGGGTAGCAGCACCAAACGTGTTCAGCAAGGCAAAGAATGCGCGACTCGCCTTTGCGCACTGCACTAGGATACGGTACGACTCAGTGACTGTGACTGATGAAATTCGCCGTGCCTGCTTATCCGAGCGGTCGCCCGGGCATGCCCCACCAGACCATCGGATTTGATCTCATTTGTGCACTGAGGGGCCAAAGCTTTCCGGGAGCGAGGATTTGGCGGAGATAGCGGGCTGAGGCTGCATGCCGCTAACAAACATGCAAATTACTGCGAGGACGAAGCATATGCGCGTGACGAGCCCTAAGGGTAAGTTGCGTTAGCTAAAATGAGTGCTTTCCTTCAGCCACGCAGCTCAGGGACTAGTGTACGTGCCGATGCAACGGGCACCCCATGCCGCCCGATACTTCTCCTAGTGCGCGGGGGTACCGAATTTTGTGCTCTACACTCTATTCCATTACGAATACACAGGAAATCGCTGCTACAATGGCTGCTCTTCTCCTTCGAAGGCAGTCGCCGTTTTAGTTTTCGCATGACGTTGTTTTTGTGAACCCGTCCTCCTTACTGAGTGGAGAAAGTTTTAATACTGTTTTCCAGATTTTTTATTATCGAGAAAAACCACAAATCTAAGGACCGTTCGTCATTACTTCGTCAATACTGGACTATACAACCGGCTTTAGATGACGTTTGGCTCGCGGTAATTTGCGAAAACTACTTGTCAGGGATTCCTTCGTCATCGACAGAGCAAGAAACCCAAGCTGTTTTCACGCGAAGGGACAGCCGCAAGGTGATGGTCATAGCTGGTAGACCTATTCCAGCTATTACAAGCCAGCTTGATAGTTCCTCTACAGATTTTTACTGTCGATCACTTCTATTATTTCGACCTCACCGGAAGAATTCTTTTGTTGGTACATCATGCGTTCCACGGCAAGCATATCAAGAATTTATTGCACTACTGCTGTAGAGGCCTGTCGCAACTTCGAGGAGCATTGCCAGGATTTTCACCGAGGTCAGCACCATAATTCTAACTACGAGGACTCTCCTGAAAACGAGCTCATACGCAATCGAAAAACAGACACGACCGATGATTTACCTCAGCTGTGGCCCCTTACGGTGGGCGAGTCGTGCGACTCCGACAACGAATCCACTTGTTGTGACATTACAGGTCTACCTATTGCGATTTTCGATTACTCTATTGATTCTTCGCTTGATTCTGCGCGCGAAGCAATATGTGGAACACTTAATCTCCCTGATATTATAGACGATGTGGCTAGTCAGTATTGTCAACGGGATATCCAGTCTACCCCTGTTGCCCCAGCTGAACTTTGCATTGATGAGTACCTCCTTCGCGCCACTGAAGGCGGTGAAACTGACGATCCTAACATTTTTAACGGGACAACTGATTTTTTAAACACTTTCCCTACTACGCGCACTCAAATTGACAAGTTCACTGAGTGCTTCGCACCCGTTCCTTGGTAGCCGCCCCTGAATTTTGATTTGAGCTCGAGATCACTTTTGGAAAAATTCCTGACTATAGGACAGACTTCTCGTTTTTTCCCGTTTACGACGCCATCGATTTTGTTGTCTTCTCACTGAAAATATGCGCTCAAAAGAAGACCCAGTTTATGTTGACATCCTTGCCGCCTTGCGCTGGGGACGAACTACGTCTCACCATTTAGATCTTCTAAACTCAAGGGTTTCGAAAAGCCCTGATGACACGCTAGATACGTCAGTAGTATATACTGGCACATTACGCCGCCAGTTTTTTGTCTGACCGTAATTTACCGACGAGCACGATCCTACACCTTCCTGAGCTCCAGCTGGTGAAAACATCGACACCACCGCTAAGTAGCTCCTGGTGCGAAGGAGGTCTCCTCCACACCTTCGAGCAACGCACAAAGCAACACTGGGATTGCATGCAAAGAGGGTTTCATTCTAAAGAAAAATAATCATGCGCATCACGCCGGCCTTGCTCAACCTTTCGACTCTCTTCCGACCAGTTGTGGATCTTATCCAGCCGCTGGATATACTTGAGTACGGCATTATCGAAAGGGGCAATGGTGTGCAGATTACGTTCGCAGAAGATTGTGTGATGAAGACGTATCCCCAGAGCATGCCAAGTGACGACATCATACGCAATCTGCGGGAATTGCATCGTAAAATGAAAAACATAAAGTGCCGAACGTTGTGGAGCTAAAGGCGGGAAACATGGAAAATAAATACGTGAAGCTGGCACCCATTGGTCTACTTTCCCCTCCTGAAAACGTCCACCAGCTCCTGACGGCCTTGCGCGACATACTCAAGGCGCTAGTGGCACTGCACGCAATCAATCTGATGCATCGAGACTTGAGATGGGAAAATGTGCTGAAGTACGCAGGCGAAGGCGACAAGTGGTTTCTTATCGACTTCGACGAGGGAGCGTCATCGCCGGCTGCAAAGTAAATCATTTGAAGGCGGAATCGCATGCTCCCGAGATATTATCTTCGTCTCACACGGTCAAGGTTGACATTTGGAGCGTGGGCTTCCTTTTGAAGACGTCACCTTTCCAAGATCTTCCGCCTGAACTGGAAAGAATAAAAAAACAGTGTTTGCAGAAGGGTCCGTCAAACAGACCCACGGCTAAATCACTCCTCAAGGTCATCGAATCGCTACTAGAATGTTGACCGCCTGGGGGATGGTTTAAGTCACACAGTACACATGTAGCTGTTAAGAGTGAAGTGTACAGGATTTTATGTTTTTGCCTCATACAATTTTTTTCATCTTGATAAAGTTATTAATATAGAAAGATGGCGTACTCACCCGACTAATACCTCGCTAACAAAGAGCGTATCAAGGCGGCGCAGAGGCGCTACTATCAGCGTACACGCGAAGCTCGTCTATCATATCAAAAGGGGTACGATGACAAGAACCGTGAGCAGATTCGTTCTCGCAAGCGGAAGCCAAAAAGCGAACTTAACCAAAGCGAAAGCGAACTTAGTGATGAAAACGAACTTAACTGATTAAAAAAAAATTCTTGGATAAAAGTCAGGCACTATACAGTATACAATGACTAATAATGCAACACTTGAAGATTTTGGTCTCTGAATTGTTTACTTTTAAAAAAAATTGTCTGTGGGTAATATATAAAGTCGATCCTGATACAAGATCCAATAATATAAAGTCAAATCTACGAAGAAGAATATAGGCAAGAATATATAGGCAACATGTTTGCGTACGAGCTCGAAGGTCTAAAGAGATTAAATATTCAAGCTATCAAATGAGGTAGCAGCTACAGAGTTAAGTCCGCGGTAGAACGGGGAAGATGGTTTATGTCAGCAACCTTTCTCACCCTACCAACCAGAAGCTTGTAGCCAAGCAATATAAGGTTTCCATCGAAACCCTCAAGAAACACATGTCGGCTGACTACAAGGCCGATTCTAAGTACCGCTTCTATAACGGTAAGCAGATGGAATCTCTCCTAAATGAGGGCATCCAACCGGCTGAGTTCTACGACAAGCTCGAGAACATACTTGCCAGCCAAAAAAAGCGCCTTCAAGGTGAATATTGCTCTAGGCTACGACCTTGTAAGTCTGACGGATGACAGCGAAACTCGCTACTTCCATCCGAATCTGGTGAATACTTACGTATTCAGCTCTCCAGTTGCTATTGACAGCCGCTCTGATATTCGTAAGAAGGTCATATCGGAAATCCGATCGATGGAGTTAGCTAACAAGCTGAACTACCCCAGCTCAGGGTACAAGCTCAAGGCAATTACAGGCTTCAAGATCTACATCTACTATCGCAACCATGCTCTTGGTGATAGCGAAGCTGTCATCCCCAAGATCATACGCGATAACAAGCATGTGATTAACTTCCCAAGGACCAATAACAAATGCATTTTCCACTGTATCGCTTGGCACTCGAACAAGAAGTTCAAGAAAGATTTTCGCAAAATTCAGGCTCAGGTGAAGGAAGCATTCAAACGCTACTGCTCTTTCAAGGGTATAAATACACTCTGAGCCTCTTCCGAGGCTTCAAACCTATCGACCTCCTACAGTTCGATGAACTTGAGGACTGCTTCCAACTCTCTATTAACGTCTATAAGATGGATGTAGCTACTGGAAAGGTGGAATGCATTCGTCGCTCGGACAAGGAGTACGAAGCTGTCGATATTCTATCTCATGAGAACCACGCTCTATACATCAAGAGCATTGATATGCTTCAGAGTAAGTATCAGTGTGCTAAGTGTGAGATGGTTTTTGTTAGCTCGGTTAAGCTCCGCGATCACACCAAGAACCAATGCGAGCGTGTCAATATTGAGAGCTTCCCCGCTGAACCAACTATTTACAAACCCGCTCAGAATACGATTAGATCTCTGCTTACTAAGTACTCCATCAAGGATGCTGACCATTACATCGACCATTTCATCGTTTATGACTTTGAGGCCATTCTACAGCTGACAGGTGCTCAACACAGTGAAACCACCGTCTTCACCAACGAACATATCCCTGTATCAGTATCAATAGCCGATAGTTTAACCGAGGAGGTGCGTTGCTTTGTAAATGCTGATCCGACGGCATTGCTTACGGATATGTTCAAGTACATTGCTGATGTAGCGGTGAAGATTCAACAGTACAATGTCAAAAAGTACGAGTCGCTTCTGCGTAAAATCGTCAATGTTCATGGCTTGACTGGTGTGGAGATCCCTGGCGTCAATCTGGGTAAAACCTATAAAATGGAGGATGTAGTTGCCTGGATTCAAGAAGGAAAGTATTCGAGCTTCTTCGACTTCCACAGCAGCCTTGGCTTTGGCAAGAAGAGATCAGATTACGGTAAACTTAAACAGCAGCTCGATCAGGTACCAATATTCGGTTTTAATTCTGGTCGATACGATATCAACTTGATTAAGAGCGACTTGTTTGCTGTTATTGATACTGACAACATCAAATCAGTCATCAAGAACCCCAGCTACATGTGCAGTGCTACGTCCGATATGAAAATGCTCGATATAAGCAACTATGTGCCTGCTGGCACCAGCTATGACAAGTATCTTACGACATATCTCGGTGGATGACGGTGTGATGACAAGGTTCGATGTGTTTGTGGTCTCGGTAAGGGTTTATTTTCCATACGAGTACATAACCAGTTTCAACGTCCTCAACGAGACTCAAGTCCCACCGAAATCAGCTTTCGACAGCACGCTTCGTGGTACAAAAATCTCTGATGAAGACTACGAGCGAGTTAAGTGGGTTTGGGGGTAATATGGGATGAAGACTATCAAGGATCTACTGGTGTGATAAAAAAATCTTGATGTCGTACCATTTATTAAGGCTATCAAATCTCAACGAGAATTGTTCAAGCGTTTTGATCTGGATATGTTTGTTGATGGTGTCTCACTTCCGGGTCTCTCAGAAAAGGTTATGTACTAGACCTGCTTCAACAGCCTCCAATATCCCAGCAAGAACCTTGCTAAAATATTCCAATTTCCAGCTAAGCGTATGAGTGGGTACAATAGTCAGGATGCTGAGGCGAAGCGTGAGTTTGGTATGACGCTTGATCACTTAGATATGTTGCTACAGAGACAGAAGTATCTCTGTGGGCTTTGCAATAGCCCTTTGAGTTCTGACACTGCTCCAGCCGATAGAATTAATAACAAGCTTGGACACATCGACTGCAACATCTTGATCAGCTGTATTTCGTGCAACACCGCTCGTAAGGATATGTCTCTCAAGGGTTTCCGCTACAAAAAGCTGCTTGAGTTTAATTCGAACAGGCTGGTATTATCGATTGACAAGGAAAAATCTGAGATCTACCGTAAAATGAAAGCCAACATTGCTGGCGGACCGTTAATTATCTTCAACCGCTGCGCTAAGCGAAATGAGACAAAAATTCATGATGGAAAGCTCTGTAAGAAGATTATCGGATATGACGCTAACGCTCTGTATCTTTGGGTTCTTGGTAATGAGATACCCTGCGGTCGATTGACAACGATTGATGCGTACGATGGTATCGTTGATGATATCAAGGCTGACAAGATCTTCGGCTTCCTTGAGTGTGATATTCGAACTCCAGACCACCTGAAACAGTATTTCAGTGAGATGACCCCCATTTTCAGAAATGTACTGATCGACTGTACGGATGAGAGTGGCATTTGTAAGCACATGTTCGATTACAACCAGTCTCGTGCGTCAAAGCGTGCCAAACCTGCTCGCAAGCTCATTGGATCGTACTTTGGTGAAAAAAATCCTTATCTATGCACCACTACTCAAATGATACCTATCGCATGGTATGGAGATCACCAAGACCTACAGCTTTATCAAGGCCAGCTCTCACGAGACATTTGCCCCATTTATGGACTGTATCGAACGCGCGAAGAGAAGGTGATGCTGATAAGTCTAAGGCGATGATTGCTGAGATGATAAAATTAGTAGTCAACCGTGCTTTTGGTTGATCTGGTATGAATATGAGCAAGCATAAGGAGGTCAAATATGAGTCGGATCAGAAAGCAATTAAGTCAAAGATTGACCACTTCACGTTCCACGGGCTGGAGGAGTTGAATGATGCTTGTGAAATCACCATGAAGAAGCGTCGACTCAAGAACGAGAGCCCGATTCATCTGTTGATTGCTATCTACCAGCTTGCCAAGCTACGCATGCTCCAATTTTACTACGATTGCATCGACTTTTACTTCGACCGATCTGACTTCCAGTACCAAGAGATGGACACGGACTCTGCTTACATCGCTTTCGGCTCTGAGAACTCTTTCCAGGATTGCATCAAGGCTGAGCTACGTGATCATTTTAAGCAGCACAAGTACGACTGGTTCCCCCGCGATTACAATAAGGAGGTTGCTAAGTTTGATCGACGTATCCCTGGTATGTTTAAAGATGAATGGTCAGATGATGCTATGGTATCCTTGCCATCTAAAAACCATATTTGCTATCTACCTGATGAATCTTACAAGGTCAAGGTTTCTGCCAAGGGGGTGCAACAGGAGCGTGGACGGAATGAAGACGTTCTTAACCCTGACAGATTTGAAACCGTTGTTCGCGATCGCATCACGCTCCAGGGTACTAACAAGGCGTTTGGACTATCAAAGGAATCTAAGTCAATTATCGCCTATACTCAAACGAAAAGCGCCCTTCCATATTTCAATGATAAGTGACAAGTGCACTCGAATGGAATTAGCACAATTCCACTTAACATTTAAACGCGACAAGCAACACTCTTTTTGTTCGGTTATCATATATGCACGATGGCTGAGCTGTTTAAACATCTCTACTATGACCCAAAAACGGGGTTCGATGGCGCGCAAGCGCTCTATCAGAAAGCTCGCGAGTTAGATCCTAAGATAATGCTCAAAAACGTGAAGGATTGGTATACATCGCAGATCGATATTCAACGATTTCAGGACCAGAAGAAACGGTTCGATGGGTTCAAAATTGCCTCACATAACCCTAAATCAGGGCAAATGGATCTTGCTTTCTGGGAGAAGCGTCCGATTTTGACTGCTATTAGCACTAACTCAAGGTTGGGATGCGCAAAGCTCTTGTCAAACAAGACTGCAGCCACAGTTTTAGCTGCTCTTAAGGCGTTTGTCCGCCTTCACAAAGTTGATATCCTTACAACTGATAATGGCACTGAATTCATGAACGTACAAGCTCAAGAATTATTCAAATCCAAAAAGATCGACCATTTCAATAACGAACCATGTGATCACGGTACTATGGGGAAAATTGAGCGATTCAACAGAACTATCAAGCAAAGGTTAGCGAAAATCTCCCTGGATAGGATAACGCAAAAGCTTATAGCTGATGTTATCGAAAACTACAATAGCACTTTTCATCGATCGATAGGTATGACCCCAAATTAGGCCAAAGGCAAGGTGATGGAGTCTGAGCTGAAACATAACTAAGAGGAAGCAAATAGAATTGATAATGAGCTGGAAATCGAATCAAATGTGCTTTACCGACTCAAAAAGCAAACGTTTGATAAAGAAGCCGCTCGATGGAGCAAAGCTGTGTACGAGATTGTCGGTATTGACGGATGTCGAGTCCAAATTCGTTCGAAAAACGGTCATACACTCTATAAGGCACCGAATGATCTTAAAATTGTTCAAACAGAGACAACAAATGCCACTATTAACCGAGGTGATAAAATCGAAGCTGTCGTATCCTTGATCATAAGAAGCTGCGCAACGGTAAGTTTCGCTATCTTGTTGAATGGGTTGGAAATGAGCCTGATTCGTGGGAACCACAAGCCAATCTACGACTGATCAACAAAAATCGTCGATCGACTCTCGAGCAAGAATACTGGGATTGAATTGACAAAAATATACCAATCCAGACAGCACCATAGCTTTGAATACTTAATTTGTAGAGAAATCCTCTTAGCTTCGACTCATGGATAAGTTCATAGATGAGAGCTAATTATTTTTTTATATTCTGAAACATACTCAGTGGTATATAGATACCATACATACAAAGTCATAATTATGTGTTCAAACTGTACAGAGATAAAATTTGAGCTCAACAAGCTCCGTCGCAAGATCTGGATTATTCAGGAAGTGAGCCGAATCAAGGAGGAGTTGATGGTTTTGGACCCTAATGCAAATTTCCGCTCAACCGTGGTAAATAAGTACCATAAGAAAGAGTTAGAACGAATCTTCGGCGTTCCATTCCATCGAGTAAAAGATCGGTATTTAAGTATGTTGAATGAGCGCAATCATATCTGTCATAGCTACAATTATTCAACCCATGATTCGGTAATGCCAACCCTCTGCTAGGTTTTGCGTTATCCCATTTTTTTATGTTCGTAATGATATATATGATACGATAAAATATGTTTTCTTCGTTCGAATCCCTTGCTCAACGTGAGCAAAAGCAACAAGAGCTACTTGAAAGAGCGCAGCGCCGCGTTCGACACGCAAACGCTAAGCGAGACATGTATACTGGCGCCCAGTGGGCCAGTGATGGCGACAAAACTATCACTACAGTTCCTAGGAAAACGGAAATTTCGACTCAGACTGATGAGTCGGACTAAAAAAAAAGTCTGAGTGATGCAAACTCTCAAACAAACACTGAGTTATCATCAACTGAAAGTGGTACTCAGACTGAAGTCGATGTACGTCCTCAGATGATTGATGTTGGAGTAGATAATGGTGTGCGAATGGTACATAGCTCAAGCAATACTGATAGAGTTAATCAAACGATATAAAAATTCAGGCACGACCTCAAACATCTGATATTGGTATCGATAATGCTCCACAAACAGCTGATATTGGAATTGATAATACTCCAAGAATGGTAAATGTTGAAATCAGTAGTACCCCCAAAATGGTCGATATTGAAACAACCATGAAACGCAAAGCAGTGGATACGGAGGCGCAAGTAGCAGCTCGTCAGTGGGTTAAGGATCTATATAAAGCGAATCCGAACTGGGTAGCGCTCCGTATCAATCCAGTAGGACGTAGAACTGGGGAAGCTGACGGTAGATACTATCTTGATAAAAATGGGTCAGTAATCACTGTGAAAAGTGGGAAGAAAAACAAGAACTATCAAGCTTTTGACTGGATTGCAACAGAGGAAGACATCAGGGATATCTGGTATGATGGTGAAAGTAGATCAATCGATGAGAACAGTAATATGAGACTCGAGGACCCTCTCTATCACGCTTCATTGATGACACGAAAACGTAAAATTGCCAATCCAAGTGAAGGTGATTATGCAGACCGCACAAAGCAACGAGTGATATGTGTATGAAAACGATGATCCAGCATTGAAAAGGAATATTGAAGCAAATCTTCAGCTACTAAATCGTGCTATCCTTGACAATTCAAAATCAACAGATGTGTCTGCTCGAATTAAATCATCTGAGGGTCGACAATACCGAGATGACGCTTTGCAAAAGCTTCATGATGAGTTTGAAGCCGCATTCCAGAAATATGGTGAAGCTCAGAAGAAATATGAGGAGGCTAAGCAAGTGGTAAAGGGTAATAACTCAAAATCAGCGAGATCCGCATTGAAGGCAGCCATGAAAGCGACTAATGCTGTCTATCTACTGAAATCTAAAACTACTCGGATGCTCAAAAATACACTGACCCCGATCAAATCAGTGATAGACAAGACAATCGAACTATTCGGCGAACAGTGAATAATATGGTTGATCAGATAGTCAGCTTCGGGTCCTAGACGTTTATACGCTATCAGCTTGTCGAGTCTCCGATGCAGCGAATATCCGTGCAGAGCGACCTCAGTATATGAAATGAGCGTTCCGCGTTGATTTTCAAGTGCACGCTTTGTGCTACCAAATGCGTCGTCAACGATGGCTAAGAACTCTGCATCGCGCCACAACGTATTATCTTCAGGCTTGGAGAATGGCACCGCTTGCCCAATTCGACTCCACAACTGTCTGTAGATGCGCGCAAGTTTTGCCTTGTAACTTGCATCGGAGTCGGAGTCGATAGTCAACTGCTTCATCGCTGCAACGATCGACTTGACGCCTTCTTGCTCTGACACCGCATCAACAGCTCGCTCATCGCACACTGTAGTTTCTTCACTGACTTGCGCGAATTTCCCAAGTTCGTCGACAACTGCGATGATCTCAATCCGCGCGCACGGATCATACTTGCACATTCTCTCCACTAGCCCCCACTGGTCATCGATGCAGTTACGCGGTCTAGGGGGAAGCTCGTGAAGCTTCTTCACTTTGAACTTTACAACAGCATTTTCCATTACCCCCCACGGAATTGATCTTGGCATGTTGCCTACTACGCGTATCGCCTCGACAATACACATGCCCAACGAATAAATGTCTGACCGAGGTGACGCATTCATACCGTCGCTCTGGAATCACGCCGAGCGTGGGGGCGCAGCCACTTCGCTCAAGTGCGAAGCGACAGCTTATTAAGAGGGTGCTCAAGGGTAGAGGACTTACGGGTGCTGGCGTAGCCCCACTCGAAGGAGTCGTGCGTCGCGGCCGAACCTACAACCTCAATGAAATCCAAGGCTTAGCCACTCCGTCGGCGTATATCTATCGACAGCTGGTAGTAAGTATATTCGAATTCCTGATCTGGACGCTAAAACCCTGGTAATTTTTCAGCCCAACCGTCACAAATGCGGACCGAAGCGAGAAATCAGCGATCAGCTACAGGCCATGATTCGAGCACTCGCATTAAGCAACATATCGATCAGGCAGAGTACGACAAGCTCAGTATCGATGACAAAAAGCTTTTCAAGGAAATTCTCGCGATTACTCATCATCAGTACAATTTCCATGATCGGCTGGAGGATCCGTTAGAATCTATACGAGCTGAGTATGATAAGCTGAAAGGTGAGCTGGAGCTTGGTAATGATAATCCTTCGATCATCAAGCAGCTTAAAAGCCTCTCGGTAGGTACGTACTCTAACCGTCTAATTTCTGATTCAGAGTTTAAGGATATTATCGTTCGTTTGATTTAGCAAGCTAAAACAATCTTGATTTTAGCAGCTTGCGCCACTTAAATCTTCGATATAATATAGCTATGTTCTTCTTTAACCCTCGCATTATCTCAAGTTCTGGTGGTAGTTATGGTGATAACTCCGACCTTAACGTCGCCGAACTAAAAGCATGAAGAATCTCATCATTCGCGATCGTCCTCAGCAAGCCCAAGCCGCCGTATGGGCTACTGATCTTGATAAGACGCTCAAAAAGACTGACGCCTCAACTCAGACTGAAGGTGGAAGAGTATGGGCTTATCAACTGTCTCATAAAAAGAACCGAAGGTGAAGACTTTCGCAATTTAGCTTATTCCAGTTCTAACAAGGCTATTGATATACCCCCGATGGATGCTCATTTTTTTTTATCGCTGGTCGATATCTCAATAATTGCTTGTTCTCCATTTTCGGGGCTCTTCGTGGGTAGAAAGACTGAATCGCCAAGAACAACGATTTGATCGGCTCGGAGTAGAGTTGAGCCAATGATTTGATTTGGTTCCGTCTTTACATTAGATTTTAGCTCTTTGCTTGGTAAACAACCCATCGTATATATTCACCAAAGAAAAAATGATACTTAAATGGTAATTTTTACATTCAGCTCCAAAGAAACTTTTTTTTACATGTAATCAGCTGAGTATGGAGGATGATCGACCTTGTGTCTGTGATAGTATCGTTCGCGACGCTTAGGGTCATTATGATCTAAATGGGTATATGCTTTCAGAGGCGTTCGATCCCGAAAATGCTGATAGCGCTTGTCTCCAAAATCAACGTGAAACAGTCGCTCACCGTCTCTTACCCACACATGATATTTTTGTGCTTCAAAGGGCTTACTTGCCAGTGCTCAAGCATGATTCTATATTTGATAATCGATTTCTTAACTGAGCTACCTCAATCAAGAGATGCTGAATCATCTTCATGTTATAAGCAGCAATACGACTATAATCAACGTTAAGCTGTGTTTTAGCAGGTTCAAGCGATGGGTCTTTTCCTTCCTCTATATCATCGCGATAGAAGACACTGATTAGATCGGTAAGGTGGGCCGAAACTAAATCTTGAGCAATGAGACCAACTTCTTGACCTTGCCGATTTTCTGACTCATTCCACTCATAAAGACAGACATTGACTTCGTCATATAGACGTTTTATACGTTCAAGTGGAGCAATCTAGATGTTCTTTTTCAATATCCTATCTCTAGTCATTGCCATTGCGCTACAAGCAATGTATCCACCAAATATAGCTGAAACGCTGTAGCTTATTGGACCGAGAGCTGACTCAGTATTGCCACTATCCGTTCGTAATCGATAAACGGTTGATCCACCCGCTCCAAAAGTGAATGAATTATTATTTGGGACGTGCAGCGGAGCTGACAGTGAGGCTGTTTCGACGCCGAGGCGTCCTGTTGTCGTTAGAATCATTGAAGTCGAATTATTTATCCCAAATCGAAGATCGTTGTTTGTTTTATTCCCAATCCATGTCGCGTTGCTACCCGTTGCATTGGTCCCATTCGCTACCTCGATTTGAAATTCGACAGGAGTTGTGTTGGGCCCAATGAAACGAAGCATTCGAGTATATGAACCATCGAGGTAATCAAGTCCAGATCCCGTAATATTGAGATATTCAGTTGTTGCAACGTTATTAATACCCAACTCTGTAAGAGGTCCTACTGTTGTAATGGCTGTCTGATTAGCATAAGCTAAAAATCCGTTTATGATCCCTCCACAATTGATATTGCCACTTGTTGAAAGAGAGCTCAGCGTGCCGACGCTTGAAATATTAGGCTGAGCTGCCGTTTGTAGCGTGCCGGTTAAATTAGTCGCCGCTAGGCTTAATAAGCTAGAGAGACTACTGTTCGCTCCCGAAAAGACAAGATTACCGCCCATTGTAATGACGCCGGGACTCGCGATCGAGATGGATGGTGAAAGACCTGCGATGCCCAATCGAAAGAGATTAGACGTGTTATTGCCACCAGAAGTGTGATAGTAGCTGATGTAGCCCATGCTGAAGTTTGCTGCATTTTTTGCCAAGCGCAATCTATATTTCTGAGTCAATTGCCTGATTCGATCTCATAAAAGAAACACTGCCTCAATTAGTTGATAGAGAACTGAGCGTGCCGACGCTTGAAATATTAGGCTGAGCTGCCGTTTGTAGCGTGCCGGTTAAATTAGTCGCCGCTAGGCTTAATAAGCTAGAGAGACTACTGTTCGCTCCCGAAAAGACAAGATTACCGCCCATTGTAATGACGCCGGGACTCGCGATCGAGATGGATGGTGAAAGACCTGCGATGCCCAATCGAAAGAGATTAGACGTGTTATTGCCACCAGAAGTGTGATAGTAGCTGATGTAGCCCATGCTGAAGTTTGCTGCATTTTTTGCCAAGCGCAATCTATATTTCTGAGTCAATTGCCTGATTCGATCTCATAAAAGAAACACTGCCTCAATTAGTTGATAGAGAACTGAGCGTGCCGACGCTTGAAATATTAGGATGAGCTGCCGTTTTAGCGTGCCAGTTAGGTTTGTAGCACTCAGCGATGTTGCGGTCAGTAAATTTAGACCACTCGTGATCGAGCCCGTGGAGCTCAATACTAAGGCTTTGTTATTAGCAGCTGTACCAGGAGTAATAGCAAGCACATAATCTGGGGTTGAATTGATCGCTAATCCATTAACAGTCAAGCTGCTACAAGAAAGCGCTCCAATGCCACTGATGTCGTTATTTACTCCAGGAACAACATCAATTCCTTGAGTTGCTTGACCAGCTGTGATACCAGAAAGGTATGTCAATCGATAGTCATTCTTTGCGAGATACAGCGTCTGCGCATAATCATAGGTTAGATACCCGCTTGGATCTAATGTGAGGTAGAACGCCGGATTGTATATCGGCGACTGAAACGTTGGTTGAGGATATGTAAAACCGGAACTCATTTTGTTCAACCCTATATAGATAGAACGATAATCATGAGCGGTATCCCTGATTTTGGCGCATCTTTACCAAAAACGTTCAAGTCGGCATCGATGAAAGATATCCTTGATTTGGATATCAAATCTCTATTCGCAATGATTGTGTTGGGTCCTTCGTTCTCAGGCAAGAACAACCTCTGTACATTTTCAAGTATTCTCCACGTTTTCGCGTATTGCACGTAATCCTCATCAGGAATTGTACGAGTACCTCCGTGAAAAGTTGGAAGGATTCATCACCTTCGCTGACCCTGATTCATCTCCGAGTGTCGATCAAGTCCGTCGGACACCAATGCGTTCTAACAAACCTGAGCTTGTGATTATAGACGATTACAGCAACGATAAGCTTCTTCAGAATCTGTTCTCACATTACTTCACTCGTGGTCGCCATTTCAAATTGAGTACTATATTCGTATCTCACAGCTACTTTGCCACTGATAAGATGATTCGACTGAATGCTGAGTACGTTTCTATCCTAAAGGCTAATCCAAAGCGTATCTGGTCATGGTTGTGAAGGATTTCAATATCCGCGGAGTTGATGAGCAATCCATTGTCTATTCCTACAATAAGGCTACTGAGCGTAAAGGTCAGATGCTGTTCGTGGATTCAGTCAAAGGTCAGCTTAGGTACAATGTTGATAGACCAATCGATATTGAACAATAACTTGAAAATATTTTGATTGAATCAATATACACCTATACAATGGCTTCGTTTCTTAAGCTCGACTCCACCAACCTCGTTCAGCACGGATACAATTCAACCTGGAAATACAGTTTCCCTGGTTCTGCTGCTGATTTCAAAGATGTTACTTTCGCAGTTCAGTCAATTTCCATGTACAACTCCGAGTACAACATTGACGCGGCACAATTCTGGAATAATACGTTTAAAATCGAGGTACCAACGGCGAGTACTACTTCTACTATTTCTATCACTTTGCCTGACGGTATCTACTCTTACTCAGACATCAATCGAAGTATTCAGACAGCTCTCGTAAATGCTGGTGCCTATCTCATTGACCCATCTGGAAATAATGTACTTTACATCCAACTTAGTGAGAACAGCGTGTATTACGCTGCTCAGTTTGATTTTAGCGCTACACCAACGACTTTACCTACTGCTGGTGGTACTTGGACAATACCTGCTACTGGTTTATATAGCTCTGGTGGTACTGGACTACCTACTACAACCCGTGTCCCTCGCATCATCATCGATAACGCTGCATTTGGAAAGGTCGTTGGCTTGACTACTGGTACTTACCCTTCTGCACCTGCAACTGTTGCATCTGCCCAACTTTCGAACATTATTCCACAGATTCACCCCACTTCGAGTTATATCGTACGATGTGATCTGATTAAGAACCAGTACGTTGCTTCTGGTGATATTCTGAGTGCATTCGATCGTGGTGATGCCCAAGTAGGTCAGTTGATCTCGCACAAGCCGAGTCAGTACGCGTGGATGAATTGTCATAACGGATCGCGTTCATCAATCACTATCTCCATTTACAATCAGAATGATCAGAATGTTAAGTTCCGTGATACTTCAGTTTCGATCATGCTTCTGCTTCGCCCAAAAAAAGGTTAGCTTGTCGTTATTTTTTTAAACTCTTATTTGGCGCCTCACAATCTAAAACTCCCTCCACGGCGCTTAGCGCGTACAGCTGCCATACTATCCTTAGCTTCTTGGGATCCCTTAGCGGGGCGCTTACCAACACCAACACCGTAACGTCGTCGTACTTCACCACGCACTGATTTGATTAGTGTTTCATGCTCTGGTTTAGTAGCTTTACTTAGGAGATACTTCTCACCAGCATCAACCGCATCTGTGATGATTGCTTTACGTTTGGCGTAGCCCAAAGCTGATTTGGCCCCCTTCTTCACATATGCTATCGATACACGTCCGCCGGCAGGTCCTTTACCTACATCGGAATCACTGTCGCTGTCACATAGTCCGATACCGGTCATAGATTTAATGGTGGCTCTGACCGGAATAGCTGCTTGAGGAGCTCCCCACGCTGTTGCCAAAGCCGGAACTGCTGCGTCCGCTGCCTTGCTAAGTAGTCCTGCGTCTTTCGCAAACTTAAACGCTGATTTGATACCTCCTCATACCTTGCTCCAGATTGATCCTCCCTGAAGCTTCTTGTATCCTTTCTTGACTTCGTGTCGCGTGATGTCGAGTCGTACGCCGCGCCCTGCCTTACGAGCCTTAAGAGCCTTTTCATAGGATGCTGGATGTAGATGAAGAACAGAGCCATTACCCTTAAGTTCGCTTGATGTCAAACTTAGCTTACCAGTCCTAAAAGCCTTGGTAAGCTTGCGTGCTGGCACGTCGCTTGAAATAGTTAGTTCGCGATACATTATTGCTATATAGCTTGAAACATATTTATTAAAGAATTGTCAAATTGAGGTCTTTCATACTTTTGAATACACCCGGCTGGCGATATTGCTTTGAATACAGCCACAGCAGACACCATATTCCACAGTAGTATCCATAAGTTCCTTGGTACTGTTTGGTATTGTATCGACCGATGCCGTATTTAGTCGGAGCTGCTTCACCCATTGAATCGAAATATTCACCATTATACACCGCGGTCCAGTGTCCTACATCCATATTGGGTTGTCGTAGAAGAATCAGACATGAACCTTTCTTTGAAAGAGGAGAAGCAATTTCACTCGACTCGAAGCCATTATCGAGTTGAAGCCCAATTCTCTCAGCGAGTTCGATCAAGTCATGATCTGATGTGATTGGCTTGATGAGTTCGGTCATAATAATTAATTTATGAAAACTAAATTAGAGATCATATAGATTATATGATGAGTGAAACACAACTTCCGACCAGTACTTGTACCAGAGCTCTCTTAAGAGCGACCCTGAGATCAAGGTATCGACGAGTAAGCGCGTACCGTTCGTTATCGATCTCAATCAGGGTTCGTACCAGAATGGTGTTATTACGATTGATGCCACGGCGCAGCTGAACGGTAGCGAGGGATTTGCTTCGCTTCGTGATGTCTACATCATGCTACCTTACAAGGTATCGATGAAGAATGGTGCTACTGCTCAGACCGCCGCCGCTAACCGATTCTGTGCTACGTTGAAGTGTGGCAACTGGAACGTTATTGACTCGATGGGCCTTGAGCTGAATGGTAAGACTATCGTTTCGATGGCTGACAACAAGCTATTCTGGAACAACGTTCGTGCTCAGACTGGATACAGTCCTCAGTATGTTGAGAAGCACCGCGCCGAGTCTTTTCTATACCCGGATGCTGCTCAGTCTGTTTCGTACAGTTCTGGTACTGCCTCTACTAATGGTGATGGCTACTCTAACGCGGCGGCGTTCTCGTCGGCTTCCTCCACGTCGGCCCCTGCTGGCGGTGCAACGATCGCTAATGACGGACTTGTAAGACGTCTTCTGTCGAACCCTCCTACTGCTGGTGCTGACTTTACGTCTTCCTGGCCTTCGCTTGGTGGTACCTCTGCTTCTACTACCATCGCTAACCAAACGGCTCGCGGTGCATTCGTTGCAGGAGCTTTATCTGATGGCTAATCCTCAGATTCGTCTTCGTTTCCGTGTCAATCAGGGAACTTCTACTATTGCTGTTGATGCCGGTAAGGTTATGTCGCTGACCAGTACTACGCTCGCATCTGGTACTGTTTGTCCCGTGATGGTTGCTGCCTCTTCCACCGGTAATCCAATGGCTGGTGTGCTCGCCGCATCTGCTGGCTTTAGCATTGCTTGGGGGTACCGTCGTCAATTCTCTTGAGCCTACTATTGATGGTACGTACATGCCTTTCACCACGACTCGCCTCTACGTACCCTTTGTTCATCTCGAGAACCCTCGGGCTATTATCTCGAAGCCTGTGAAGAAGGTTCGCTACAACGATTGTTATGCTCAATTGTTTTACCAACGCGCTGGTACTGGTAAGCAAGCGACCCAGCTGAATGCTGCTTTTGATCTACAACTATCGGCTTCAGTGAAGAATGCTAAGTATGTTGTCCTTCTTCCTTTTGCCGAGCAGACTGGAAACTTTGCTTCGGCTGCTGTACAGGAATTCCAGAGCCCCTTTGACAGCGCTCCTTGGACACTCCACCCCGGTTCGTCGATTCGCAACTTTAATGTTCGCATCGGTTCGTCCCAGACTTTCGATATCTCACACGATTACGACTTCCACCAATTCACCAATGAAGTCTCCAAGATTGGTGCTATCAACGGTGATCTAACTCCTGAACTTGTCAATGGTCTGCTTGACTACCAGACGTGGTCGCTAACTAACCGTGTTCTCATCACCGACGTATCGCACCTGACAGAGAAGGATGTACCACAAGACATCCAGATACAGGGTGTGAGCGCAGGATGTCAAGGTGTGAACCTAATTGTTTTGGTAATTAGTGAACAGGAAATGACTTTCGATAGACTAACCGGAGAGATTCTCGACTTCACTACGGCTTAGGCTCTCACTATTTAGATTAAAACATATATATATATATATATTTACTTACTTTACCTCTAAAGCCTCAACCAGCTTAGGACATTTCTCAATTATGAATTGATTCTTACAAAGCTAATCGATATAATTAGCATCCACACGACTGATTTGCTTTAAAGGCTTTCCCTTATACTTCCCCCAGGTCATCATGTATAAGTTATCATCATTGAGGAACTTCGTTTTAAGAAAATCTCTGATTCCATCACAAATGTTTAGACTGGGTTGGTTGTGCATCCAGTGACAATAACCAGGATCAGAAGTATATACTTCCTCGATAGTCTTTCCCTTGAATTTCCCGAAAGTTAGTTCGATCGGCATATTATGAGTAGGTGTATCTATATACATAGTGTCTTAACTTTTTGAGACAAATAATAATTAATTAATTAAGTTTGGTTTCGCTACTAACCCAGTCGAGCGGTTTTGAAACCACCCTCAGAATCAATGGGCGTCTCCTCGCGTTCTCAGCTGGTCGAGAGGTTGCCTCGGCGAAACCAGCTGTCGCTGTGGAAGAGTTAAACCTAATCTCGTTGATAAAATACCGTAAGAAAAATGGAAATAAAAAACTGGCGGTGTTATGTGCCAAACCCCACTACTTACGTTGGACTTCTACCGACCTGTTGTAGTTTCCACAAACAAGCTTCGGTGTGCCATCAATCGCATCATGGCGCTTAGGATAAGCTCGCATCTATCGCAGCCTTCATATGAAATCGAAGCTCTAGCTTCCTCGCGATCTCAACACATTTTCGAGCGCATCGTAAACGTCAACGATGATCTCACGGAACCTATCCATCGGAATGCCAGTGATGTTTACAAGAAAACATCCATCTCTATCGGGGTTTGGAATGATCAGTAACGGGACGCTTGTAACCGTTGTAGGGTTTTGGCCCCCTTCGTCCGGTGACAGCACCGTACCCATTGCAGCACCTGAAGGAACTGTCCATAGGCTCCATCAGCCTCCAAAGTTTGTCCTAGTTCGACTCTACGGCTGCAGCAAAGTATTAGTTCCGGGATTTGCTCCGGTGTGATTGGGATTCCTGTATTGTCTGCACAAGTCAAGTTATCCAAACTCCCGAATCTGTCTCAAGCAACAATTATGGTGAAGCAGTTTCCTATTGTCCCGGCGTTTGCGTGCACCACCGAAAAGCTACAGGGCAAGATGTGCCATCAAGGTGTTGTCGTCTCCTGCCTCACGCAGTCTGGAGGCGTGTCTTCTCAAACGATCTACGTTGCTTTATCCAGAACGACTACACTCGCCAAGCTTACACTAACTGAGCCGCTCACTACTGATTACATTGCAAAGTTCGACCCTGATCCTGCAGCAGCAACAGAGATGCAGCGACTTATTGCATTGATTTGCGAACCACCCTATACTCCACTCAAACAGCACGTACGCTCCCATCAATGGCGAAGCCACCAGAATGTTCGCCAACACTAGAATGTGATTCAAGCAATTTTACGTTGGATCGGTTTGCATTAACGTCGTTCACTCAAAGTCGCTCAGCACTGCTGAGTCAGCAGTAACTTCGTTAATCTCTCTTTTGGTATTGATACTTGTATACCCGCTATTCCAAATACTCGTACACGTACACGCAGCGCCACGCTGATAGTACGCTAAGAGACCTTTTGCGCGCGCCGCGCGCACCACAGTCTACTGTACATCATGTGGTTACGAAAACAGCAACCGTAATCTGACAGGCATCGTAAGCCTATCGAAGTAATACATGTATTAATATAGCACCACAAAACAACAGCTTAATATGCTGCATGATAATAGCAAATAACTTGGTTATTATAATGTTATTATCATGCTTCTCGGCATAAAAATCGCCGCTTCGATTCCTCCCAAACTTGACGCTGAGATGTCCAAACTTCGGCAGTTGCTAGCGTGACACATCGAGTCCCGAAGCGGCTTAACATTCTCAAGACGAGCGGGATCTTCGCGATAAACAAAACAATATCTGTTGACATGCAGCACGACGCAAGACGAAGGCGCTCTAGGCTAGGTTGCGTTGCTAGCAAACTCATCGAACCCTTACAGGGTATACTAGCTTACGTTAAGTAGACACTATCCCCTCCACCACGGTCAATGACACCAAGTCATCAGAATCAACTTTTTAAAGGCGTTTTCATTTTTTGGCCCCGCACCTTAGCTTAAAATAACGGCGCAACATTTCGATTTGAAGTTGCGTTCGGCATTTGGTTGGGCTAGATTCATCCAGCACGTGGAGTACCGTGATGGCTCCGCTAGGTTTGTTGGTAGGACTTCCAGTCGACAGTGACATTTCAGTTCGTGTGAAAGTTGTCGATATTTGCCTGAGACTAGCAAATGATGACGGTTTTATGGCCGTACCGGATCAACCGATTAGAATGCGGTGTATTATTGCTTGGTTTTTGGAGTTCCAATCTCATTCGTGTGAAACGTGCATTCATCGTGTTCACAAAGGGATCCCGAAAAATAATAAATTGGAAAATGAATTCTATATTATATTATATATATTGCCTATTGCAGATACTTTGCCTCTAAAATAGACCTGGAATGTCTCTAAATCAGAGTTTTCATGAGATTTGCTAATTTGACTGTTGTAGAGGTCTGGTTTGGCGACGATGACATCGTTTTTGCCCTTCGGGAAGGACAATTCTGCGTTTTATTAATAAACTCACAACTAAGCATCTATGTCTGATCTACGAGTTTATAACTCAGATCACCAAGCTACACAAGGGTGATTTTTAAATCAGAGTTAAGTCGTAAATACGAGACGGCTCATATAAACTCGAGTTTGTTACCGAGATAATACACATGAAAATATCTGCAAGGAGCAATAATAGTATGATGAATAATCCAGAATTAAAATGATGAATTCTGATAGAAACCATAAATTGGCCATTGCAGATTGTTTTCAGTATTGGCTTGCACTAAGCTGATGCAGGTTGTGGTTACTCGATCAGTAAAACATTTCGTTAGACTTTTTGCGTAATCTTTATTTCAATATACTTTCTAATTAGCTCAAGCGACTATGCTGTTACATGTAGACTCTTAAGTAGAAAGTAGCTTTTTTGCCAGTCTTTATCTCAAGAATATTTAAAATAATTGATTAACAATTTCTCGATGTTGTGAAGAAATATTAATCTAAAATTGCATGTCCGGGATCCCTAGTTCACGAACGTTGACCGTCTGTGTAAATGGAAAAATGTCAAAACGGATCCGCTTTTTAACGTTAAATCCCACATTTGAGCAGGTGGAAGCTCTCCATCCTAAATCGAATATGTTCGGGACACGTTCTAAATGTTCAGAACTGTTCATTCCGAACGTGTTCCATATTCAACCAGCCCAACAGAATGCTGCTGAACTAGCAAGATGATACAAGAAGAATTACTGGTGTCAACCCGGAAGGTACACTCAAGCTTTACGGGAGAGTTCAGGCAATCTATTGTGTGGCTGGTAACACAATATACCTCAACACTTATTATTAAGATCTACAAGAAGAAAAATAAAATGAAATCTGCTCGTACTGGGGTCTTGCCTCACAAGGCTAGTAATTCCAATGTTTATACTTTCTACGGATGCACTATTAATACATAATTATTTTTAATGCTTCAAGTGGTACCGTGTACCGTTTATTCACGCCAGATTCTCAGAATGCGTGACGTGCGAAAGCGGACGTCAACAGCGATCTTCAGCGGGGACCTTCACTCCGGATTCCGCACTCTGGGACGCGATGCTGCAGGCTTCCGCTTCTACGCGCCCCGCGCTGCGTCGCGCCTTCTCTTCTGCCACTGGCTACGTGCAAGACACGATTATCCCGACTTACCACTTCCAGAAAAGCCTCACGCGCCTGCCGATCCCCAAGCTCGAGGACACGTTAACGCGCTACTTGGCCGCTGTGGAGCCCGTGGTGACGTCCGAGCAGCTCGCGGAGACGCGGCGTGCCGTCTTAGACTTCCAGAACGGCGTGGGTCCCGAGCTGCATCGCGCGCTGGTGGCCCGCGACGCCGCCAACACGCACACGTCGTACATCAACCAGTGGTGGCTCGAAATGTACCTGGACGACCGCCAGCCGCTGCCCATCAATTACAACCCGCAGATCAAGCTCAAGATGGACCCTGTACCTGCCAAGAATTCGCAGAGCCAACGCGCGGCGTCGCTAATTGCGTCAAGCGCCAGGGTGCACCGCACGCTGCGCGACAAGAAGCTGGAGCCCGACATCTTCCACACTAAACCGGATACCAGCAAGACCAAGGCGTTCCAGTATTTCTGTAAGCTCCTACCGGAGAGCGTGAGCTTCTATGGAGCTGCTGCACTGGGCGCTTATCCGCTGGATATGTCGCAGTACAAGAACTTGTTCTCCAGTACGAGACTGCCGAAACTTGGACGGGATGAGCTCAAAGTGACTCCGGACTCCAGGCATGTGGTCGTGCAGAGAGGAACCAAGTTCTACGCGTTCGACGTACTCACTGCTGATGGCGGAGCGGTGCCCGATGAGCAGATTCTGGCCAATGTGGAGGCTATATTGGCGGAGCCGTTGACGAAGAGTACGCCGGACGAGCCGGGAATGGGGCTTATGACGACCATGAACCGCGATGCATGGGCCAACGCCCGTGAGAAACTGGAGGCCAGTGGAGGTGTTAATAAGGCGAACCTGGAGCAGATTGACAGTGCTTTGTTCGTCGTGTGTTTGGAGCACGAGTCCCCTGCTACGCCTGAGGAGGTGAGCAGCACCTTCCTGGTGGGTGATGGCACCAATCATTGGTTCGACAAGAGTTTCCAGCTGATTATTGCTGCTAACGGAACGGCTTCCGTGAACTTTGAGCATGCATGGGGTGACGGTGTGGCCGTGCTGCGCTACCTCAATGAGCTGTACGGTGACAGCGTCAAGTATCCGGTACTGAAATCGAGTAATCAGGCGAAGCCTAAGGAGCTCACGTGGGCAATCAATGGGGAGACGAAGCAGTTGCTGAACGAGGCAAAGAAGACGTACGACAAGTGGACGTCCACCTTGCTGGTTGCGTGTGCGGAGACTCCTGTGACGCGTGCTGTTGGCAAGCAATACGACATCGGTACCGACGGGCTCATGCAAATGACCATCCAGCTGGCGCACTTCGAACTGCACCAGAAGTTTGTAGCCACATATGAGAGCGCGAGCACCGCGGCATTTAAGCACGGACGTACCGAGACTGTGCGCAGTTGCACGAACGAAGCTGTGAATTTCGTGCGCACTATGACGAACACCTCGGCATCTGACAACGAGAAGGTCGCTGCGCTGCGTGCGGCTGTCAAAAAGCACAGTGAGCTCACTAAAAACGGCGTGATGGGCCAGGGCTTTGACCGTCACCTCTTTGCGCTGCGAGCCATGGCTGAGCTACAGGGTATGGACGTGCCAGAGTTCTACACATTGCCGGCTCACCAGATTATGAGCAAGATCATTCTGTCCACGAGTACGTTGACCAGTCCGGCGCTTGAAGGTGGCAGCTTCGGTCCTGTTAACGAGGACTGCTACGGTATTGGCTACGGTATCGAGAAAGAGGGCTCTGCTTTCCAACTCTCCAGCTACCGTAAGGACCTGCCTCAGCTCAAGGAACTTCTGGTGGAAAACCTCGTCGACCTCGAGCGCTTGCTGGCCGACACGACCCCCAAAAAGTGAGAGAAACAACGAGGTCTGGCCAATAATCCATGCAGAGTGTTAGTGTATTGACTTGAAGACACACAGCCTACTGTAAATCTCTTCAGCTCATCACTTCAGCTTTGCCTTAATTTCATCACCGCCGTCGTGGTTGCTTTGGACTGCGAGGGCGACCTGAGCTGGAAGCGCTGGTGGGGCGCTCACCACCGCCTGGTCGCTTGGCTCCTGTCACTGCCGGACCGCCAGCTCCCCCTGCACGACCAGAACTCCGTTCTCTCCACGCACCCTGGGCATTTCCTCCACCGGGTTGTCCTCTGTTCCTGTTGTCTCGTGCGTTATTGTCCCCAGCATTGCTGCGATCGCTGCGTCGTTGAGGTTGCTGTTGCACGTCTCGAGAGTTATGGTGACTGCGACTGCGCGAGGCTCCATCACGACCACGATGGTCGTTGTGATGCTGCGAAGAGCGACTGGCGGAATTGTCACGGTGAGGACTGCCTGCTCCTTCGGTCTTTGCGTCGGCTCCCGCTGCTCCGTCCTTCTTGCCTTTCCACGGGAGACTTTCGTCCGCCACGGGCTCCACAGTCTGCGTGCGGAAGGACACGGGCTCCTTGCCCGGCTCGTCGAAGGCCCAGTCCCGAGGTTCAGGCTCCTACAACAGAACATGAGTCAGATCACACCAGATGGCACGCAGCCACGAACAGGACACGCACAATCTCCTTGAAATATTCGTGCTCTAGTGCTTCCTTGGCCGTAATTCGGGTTTCCGGGTCTGTAAGAATCGATCAAGGCAGTTATTACTAGGTAACGTGCATGGATAGTGAAAGACACCTACCATATTCCAGCAGTCTCGAGAGCAGGTCGAGCAAAGCTGCTCCAGCACGGCCTGGACCGACCTTGACGGCGTTCTTGAGCTCCGACTGCGTCGGATACTTGCGTTCACGCCCCATCTGCACGACGTGGTTGTACTCTGGAAGATTCTCCAGTCCCTCCCACGTCTGCGGCGTCGGCATGCCCAACACCTTGAAGATTTTATCCAACTGGTCCTTCTGGAATGGTGCATTGGACCCCTCCACCTCCTTACCACAGAACAGCTCGCGCGTATTGATCAGCTCGACGAAAATGCAGCCCACGGCCCATAAATCCACCGCCTTCGTATAGTGTTTCGCTCCGAGCAGCAGCTCCGGCGCGCGATACCACAGCGTCACCACCACACGCTCCACATCCGACAAGGCCTTGATCGGCTCCTTGTAGATACGCGCCAGACCCAAATCTAGTAACAAATACACGTCTCTATCAGCTCTCACTACCCCCTTAAGTAACAGAAACTTACAACACTAAGCACTATACCTGCCAGCTTGACTTGTCCTCTCTTGCGTCCATGACCCACCACCAAAATGTTCTGTGGCTTCATGTCTCGATGCATGACCCAGGCGTCGTGCATGTAGTCCACACCTTTGAGGATCTGGTACATGAGCGACTTGCGCGTGTACTCACCCAGAGGCTTCTGCTTGCTCTGTACGATGATGTCGTGTAGATCATGGTCTCCGTACTCGAACACGAGCGCCAGCGACTTGTCCCGCGGGTCCACGTGTACATCGTGTAGATGGACAACATTGTCGTGGTGCAGCTCTCGCAGCAATTTGATCTCGCGGATGGTGGCACTGGACAGCACCACGTCGTTCTTGCCTTCTTTATGGGACTTGACCAGTTTGATTGCGAACGTCATGGGGTCCTCATCCTCGACGGCGTTCGAGCCACCCGACGTAGGACGCGGCAGTAAAGCTGCAGAGTGGGACTCGGCCTTGAACACCATGCCGTACGTGCCCTCGCCGATCTTGCCCAGGATGCGGTACTTGTCCGTCAGGCTCTCGGGCCGCCGCAACGCCGAGCGTCTCATGGTGGGAGTATTTAAGAGTGAACATGGAGTGCACAGAAAATGGAATTGATGTCTTACATCAACATTATGTTTGACACACCACGGTTTTAACAGAAAAGTGCTTTATTCGAGAAAAAAGCGCGCACTTTTTTTCGCCCATTTCACTGTGTTTCACTATGGGAAACGCGTGGGCACTTTTTTCGAATCGATTACAGTCGCAGCAAGCGCAAGCGCGCAACTTAAGCGCGCAACTTAAGCGCGCGTGCGCAACTTCAGCTGGAGACACCTAATCGCATCGAAACCCACTCTACAACAAGCAACGGAAGAGCGTAATGAAGTACCTGGAGGAGCCTCAACTGTCGTGGCTCAACTCGGTGCTTGGCAGCTACGAGATCGGCGACCGCGTGCTCAATGGCAAGATCGAGACGTACTCGTGCAAGAAGGCGGGTAGCGACAAGCGCCTGGCCAAGAGCCTGGAGCTGTACTACCAGCAAGAGATCGAGGCGGCCGCCGACCTGCTGGGCTCGTCCCCTCTGGGGCCCATCGCCGCTCCAGCCACTCGGAAGCTGCTCATCAACCTCATCTCCACTATGAACGCCAGCTTCCCGGACTACGACTTCAGCGCCGTCAAGCCCGAACAGTTCCGTAAGGAACCGGACTTTCGGATAGCGCTGCAGCGCATTAACCACGACCTGGCCGAGCTGCTAGAGGCCGAGGGCAACGGCTTCGTGGAAAAGATGTGGGAGGCCATCGCTGAGGCCATCAAGCTGGACGAGTGCGACGTGTACAGCTACATCCCGGACATGGACTCGGACCCGTTTTCGGACGGGAATCTGTACGTATTTATGGATTTTTATGGATGTATGGACTTCGGTATTTATGGAGATTGTGCTGTACGCACGCTACTAGGTGGTCGTTCAACTACTTCTTCTACAACAAGGTGCAGAAGAAGGTGCTGTACTTCACGTGTCTGTGCAAGGGGTGAGTTCGGGATGGCAGAGAGTAGTTATTAGGCATTTATACTGATTTTATTTTTGTGTACGACCAGCTTGACGTACGACAGTGATATGGACGACGAAACGATGGAGGAGCCTGCCGCCGTGGATGACGATGGAGAAGACGCAATGGAGGATTACTTCGGCATGTCTCCGGACTGGTACGACAAATCTTGAGGGTCCGGATTCAGATTTTTGAATTCTGATTTATTGATGTGCTGCAGGGAGGACGGCTCGTAAATCTGTACGCACGCTGTGAACCTCCAGTGCCTTCGCGTGCACTGTCCCCTCTCACTGCAGCGCGCCTTATCTGCAGGAATGGAGGCTTGAGACGACTTCGCTCAGGTCCCTTCCTCCAAATCTCGTCGTGCGGTCTCGCTTTCTCTTTCTTCGGAGCGGACGAAGGCAGCCACGTTCGCCGCAAGGCTGGACAAAAGCAGTCGGAGGAATCCGAACGCCGCAGCTGCTGCGCTTCAATGCTCTACTGTATTATTGGTTAATGTATGCTTCACTTTGCGCTGCATACTCGCGTAGTTAGTTGTATTAATCCCTAACGCGTTAGCGTTAGCGATACGGAAGAGGTTCCCGAACTGAGAACGAGTTAGACACGCCCGCAACGCCGCCCACCGCGTTGGTCTCCCGTTTTATCACCTGGAACTTCCGTGCTGTTGTTCCCGACGCAGTACCTGGTCTCGAACTTGCTACAGGGATATTGGACGATGATCCGACTGTCACTTGAGCTCGAAGCAACGACGCACGCGGAGAAAACGACGAGCTGGGACGCTTGAGTATCGTCATTCGATCCGGAGGTGTCGCTACGCAGGTATTAACTGCGCGAGGTGAAGCAGATTGAGTTCTACGAGGAGTTGGCTGCAGGCGAAAATCTCTACGAAGCGAATGTTCTCCAAGCGTTTGAAGGTCGTCAGCCTGGATAGACGCTGCAGACTCGTACTGTCGTAATTGTGTAAGTTGTTCGGCGATCGTTGCTTTCTCGCGAAGTTCTCGCGTAACTTGCTGCTGTAAGCGTCGGATTTCATTCTGATAGTGGCGCGTGGAGTTTAGGTATTGAGTTTCCAGCCGTTGCCGTTCCTGCTTCCCCGTGTCCACAGTGCTGGCTACATTTTGTGTACGACCAGCACTGCCATCCAGTGTACTCTCGGTATCACTGGTGCTATCAGGAACTGCACGGATATTGGGGGAAATCGCTGGAAGATCTTCCGAATCTGTTCGGTTGTGCGTTGCTGACAGTATTCGGACTTTTTCCTCTCGTCGTCTCTGTGCTGTAGCTTCCATCTCTTTGTGGGCCGTTGTCCACTTGACCTGGAAGTAGGTCTTCTCCCGGGACAACTTGGTCATATTTTGTTCCAGTTGCTTCACGTACGCCTGTAATTGTTCCACTTCGCTACATAAAAGACTTTCAGCTGTGGCAAACCTCTGCGAGAGTAAAAGTTCACGTTCTTTGGCGGCATTCTGGGTCTGCTGCTGCATATCTTCGAGAGCCTGGACCTTCAAAAGTGCTTGCTTCATAGCCGCATTTTCACTCTTAATCCTCACAATATCCTGCTGTCCACGCAGTAAATGGGACACGGAGTGCTTCGTAGTCGAAGGAATCGTACCAGAGTAGTCCAGAAGTTGATCCACGAACTGCGAGTGCGCACCTTGTATCACCGCTTGAAGCTCACGTTGCATAGTTGCGCGATACTCCGCGAACTTGTGCTGTTTGTTCAGAAGTTGCTCATGCATCGCGTGTAGCTTTTCTTCGTACTCGGCGTTGAGTTCACAGCGCATCACTTGGCGATCCAGTTCTCTACGTGCCTCCAGAACCCTCAGGTGTTTGCGTAAGGCTTCCACCTCAAAATACAAATGGTACGCGTGATCTGCAGCGAAAGCTTCGCGTCGGATTCGTTCTTCGACTCTCGCTTTTTCCCACTGGGTTTCAATCTTCAGGTGAGTCAAAGAAGCTGCTTGAAAGTGGTCGTACATTTTTTGTATGGACGAACTGTGCAGATCAAGCTGATGTTTGTTGTGCGTCGTACACTTTTTAGTAACGTCATGAAGGAAAGCGGACATTTCGGCTGCTGGAACGATGAAAGCAGGAACAGACTCGCTTGGAGACGTATCAGATAGCTCTGTATCGCCAGAAATCCTTTTCTCATGATAATACTTGCTCAATGAGAACAGCAATGATGATGAAGAAGCACAGGACGATTGTGGACTTTTTCGAGATGTTCGCTGGTGCTCACGATGCTTTTTCCGGCGGAAAAGAAGCTTTTTGTAGTGATCCTCCAGTTCTTTCATGTCTGCATCCACCCACGTTAATTCCACGGACAGCTGGAGATAAACGAGCTGTTCTTTAACATTACACGGCGATGGGAGGACGAGCAAACCTGAGGTACAAAAGTGGGTAAGTGGTGCAGTTGCTCCCATCTGTAGACTTCGCAACGCATACGACAACTCTGTAGACGATGAAGCCGAAGAAGATGTACCCATCTCGAGGAGCAGACGTTTCTTCATGCCAAGGTTTTCACCACCAATGACTGGTGTAGCGCCAACTGAAGAATCCCATTCTGGAAGATGAAAGCGCTCCCATAGATCCTCCAAAGCGACCAAAGCTTCATTTTCTGCGGTGCATTGCAAGGATAACGACGGTTTAGTATCCCCCTCTGCCAAACGCAGTGCAGCTCGACAGTTTTCATCGATGTAGACCCTGTGCAGTTCCAACAAGCGCGCCATCACTTCAATGTCTTTAGGTTCATACTTGCTTACAGCATCTTCAAAAGCTTGCCACTCACGCTCTCGTTCACGTGGTCGGACTTCACCAAACAAAGCTTGTTCACCAGCGAGTACAAGTTGCTTCATGTTGGCTGTAAACGAGGCCTTGTCACTCAATTCCTTGCCATGAATTGTTATGATTTTTTCCAAGATAAACTGGAAATTCATCAAATGTTGTCGACGCTTTCGAACGTGTAGACCGGCATTTTTCTGGTACGTCTGCAGTATCGCGAAATTTGACGTACATCGCAATATTCGAATTAAATGCACATTCGCCTCGTGAAGCGCGGCACACATTTCCTCGCGCATAAGCGAAGTGTGATGTTGACTCTGTAGATATTCCGGATGCGCGTCAAACAAATCTCCAGTCGCTAGGGCAGCTTCGGGGCTGAATCGGTTTACCAGATGATCGAGTAATTGTCGAATTTCATGATGGAAAAGAGTCTGCCAGCGCTCAAGTCGACTCAATCCCGAGTGCGTACCTTCCGGAGTACTAAGTATTTTCTTCCGGGTACTAGCAAAGTGAGAGCCGCAACGTATCCGCAACAAGTCGAGCGTGCAGCTGAACTGGTGGAAAATACACACTAAAGTACGTAAAGTTTCTTCTCGATACTCTTGACGACGTATGGCATGAGCTGTGGCTGCTCCACTCGTGGGTCTCTCGTTGCTAGCAGGAGTTGCAAACGTGTGGAGTAAACTGCGGAATGACGGGATCGATTCAAGTAGAGCGTGGATATCCGAGCTAGATCTGGAACGGTTCAAATCTAAAACTCGTTTAGGAGGAGCCAGAGGAGAGGAACACGACGCTGGAGGCGTAAGAAGAAGTTGTTCCACTTTCGGACGTTCATGGATATGGAGATCCACTTTGAGTTGGTGCAGCTTGGTCATGAGCCATTTGGTCAGTTTAGAAGATTGGTCTTCGTCGATTTGGATGGTAAAAGCGCATCTAGCGCGTGTGGCTGCACTCAGGTGCTGCATGAGCTTTTTCTCGTTGCGAAGACGCTGCAGATGATCGTTCAGAGTTGTGAGTAAGCGAGGGTGGCTGCTTTCTTCGTCCAAAAAGTGCCCGCACGCTTCTCTATCACCACGTTCTTGGAGTTGTTGTTTGAGATTCTCCAGTCGTTTCCAGTATGGGAAGCAGTCTGTTTTCAGCTCTTCCGTCATTTTATCAGCGATTTCTTTTGCGTATTTCGTGCGAACAGTGTTCAGATCCATAGCTATCGTTGATTTTTCGTCCGATGATTCAGGCGCAAAGGAGTTGGCTAAACACACGTAAGGATATGATGCTGCAAACTCGAAAACGTCAGCGCCCACTGCGTCTTGGTACTTCACGCTCCCTCCAAGATATGCCACATACTGACGCTGGAGCTGCAACAACGAGCGTCTCCAAGGCTCCAAACTCTCTGCTTGTGCCTCACTGCAGTCATCAGTTAAGCATTTCAGCTGCGCTTCAAGCCACTCTGACACGGATTTACTATCACAGCTACGCAGAGTAGAAGCAGCGTTTGTTGCGTTTATCATCGATGTCTCCAATTCTATCGCGATCGGCTGAAGAGATCCAGCGCGGTCGCATTCCCCAATGTCAAAGAAGAAGACAAGATGTCGCGCTTGGTCTCCCCCGAGCACGGTATCCCAATTGGAAACGTGATTTACAAAGCCAAACTGGAAGTTGTGGATACGCCCAAGTAAATTTGCTTCGTAGACATTCTTCGCCAGTTTTAGACGCCAACTTTCCAGTTCAATCGCCTTCGCGAGTCGCTCTACAAGCGTCGACGACCCATTTGTTTGCTCGTCAAGTGTTCGACAAACATCCGACAATAATTGTGGAGACAGGATAAGCTGCCATCCACTACCGACTAATAAATCTCCAGCTGTCCGCTCCAAACACCGTACAGGTCTCCCAGGCAGCTCTAGCTTGATAATAAGGGACCAGATCACCAACGTTTGTTCCAAGAGAGCGTGCTGGAGCGCATGGAACTCACCAACCGAAGTGGCAGTAAACCATTTTTCGTCAGCTTCCCGCATCATATCGTTATGCTGTGTATACAGTTTAACCAACGCTCGTCTACCCAAAATTTGTCGATAAATCCATTGACGCTGGTTATCGTCAATCTCGCATTGACCATCCATAGCGAACTCATGAAGGGAGCACCACTCTAACCGTTTGAAGTGCTGTTCCATCTGCTGTATAAGTGAAGTTTGGAGTTCCAGAAAAATCGTCTCAGCCGCGTAGCTCTCGAAAAAATACGCGTGCGAAAAATCAAGATAAGGCCTTTGGTGCAAAAGAGGCAGTAAAATATCTGCAAAAGGATCAATCTGGGCTTCGAGTGTGAAGTTTAGCTCACTGAGATCTTGGCTTCTTGGTGCGAATTGAAGGCCATTCTCGAGGAGAATCTCCACTAGTTGTACTTTGGCCTGTTGGAACGCGACCTCGCAGTCGTAGATATCGCGAAGCACCTGCAATCGATCGATAGGAGTCACCACGAAGTCGGATTCTCGTTGGCTGGCGTTTCTACCGTTGCTACGCTTGTGTGGAGATGTGGGGAGACTGTCATATTCCTGTTTGAAGATGAAAATGCTCGCTATCCGCAACACTTGAAGCTCGAGCACTTCCAAGTCGCGTCTTGCAGCCGCGAAGATAAATTCTCGGTCTCCATTATTGTCATTTTCATCATCGTTAATGTCATTTTTCGCTGTGCTCTGTGGACGAGTTATGATGTAGTCCCCGCTTGTTTCGCATTTTGTCACCCTCCATGGATTTATCGTGATATCTTCAACAGATACTGTACCAGTCTTTGAGGATATCGGTGTCGTAGGCTTTTGCTGTGTGTTATCTGTTGAGTTGGATGAGATATCGTGCCGCGAATTGACCTGAGAAAACTGGATAAAGTGGAGATAATTCAGCAACCGCAGCAGACTCAGTCGTTTTGCTCGGCATGAGGAAACTCGCAGAGCGTAGAGAGAGTAAAGCGCATCGGGATTCCACGAATTCGTCAATTCAGACATTCCATTGGCATCGTCATTGTTACTATCAGCGGCTTCTTCTGTAGTCTCCACGTGCTGGTATTCCACAGTCTTTATACCCGTGACTGCAGCCACGTCGACTTGAGCTCGATTACTATGCGCTTTGGACAGCTTTTCCAGCCTGACACGAAGGTATTCAGTACCATCAAGAGTTAGTAATTCCCACTCGCACGCCAAGAGTGAATCAATCTTGTGTTCATTGCGAAGAGCTATCAGGGCATCCTCGATTGGTCCCTGGCCTGGCTCGCAGTTACCGAGATATCCACGCTGTATAAGGTCCCATCGAGAGCTCCGCGTGTACGTATGCACTAAGGTTTCCAGGTTCATCTCCAGTTCCCTGTCCGTATTAATGGCATTGTCCGGTGGAAAACTGATGACTACAGCATCAAGACACTCGTCTGCACTTTGTCTAAAACCCTCATACTCTCGATTATCCACATCAGGAAGTGACAAAGAATACTGTTGCGTCAAGGCTTTCAGCTCTGCGATAAAGTGCGTAGTGGAAGTCATTAATAGTGGACAGTGTATGTGCTCTTCGCTGTTCCGATACGCCGTCGACGCACTTGGTCGTGGTGTGTTTTTCATCTTCTGCTGGTGTATCAGCGCCAGCATGCGCTGTCGTAGATGGAAGCGGTGGCTTACAGGCAGCCACTTGAGACGGATGCAGAACCGTTCCAACACAATGGATTGTTGATGTTTCAAGTAGTCAAACTGGAGCAGGAAATTTACATCCTGGGCGTGTACGAAGTCAATAGACCCCTCCACTCCATGCTCCATTCTGTGGTAAGTTTCTAGTGCATGAGCGCGCAGCTTCAAGAGATTCGGGGAAAGTATCGACTGCGACCTTTTAACTGCGCAGTGAGCAGTAGCTGCCACTTGCAGATTCAATTGAAACAACTTCGAGACGAGAATTTGTAGCCATTTTTGCTGCTTTGTCGATTGCTGTGTATCATCACCATCCGTATTGTTATCAGTGATTGATAGGCGTTGATACCCGTAGCATTCAGCAACTTCTTTCCACTGTTGATCTCGTCGATTGCGGAGTTCGCGTATTAGAACGAGACCTCCTTGTGTTTTCAGTAGTAAATCTTCTAATTCTTTTCCGCCTGGCGCAGTCGCTTGCTGCTTGATCTTCATCGCGTATCTGAGAAACGATTTCCATTCCAACGAGAAATTCTGCCATGTATATTCAACAAGCAAAAGTAAGTTGGATGACGCAAAAGGTACACGTTGTTTGCAAAATTGCTCGTTACCTGAGCCGTGCGTTGTAGTCGCTCATTTGCCTCCACCAGTTCGGCCTGCCTTCGAGATATGACGGTCGGTTCTGAAGTGCCATCCTCCTGCTTGGTAGGTTGCTCTTTGTGACGAGATTGCAGCTGCTTCTCTAGTATTTCCATCCTTCACGAGCTCCGGGCTTACACGTTGTGTCGACATGGACACAGGATAGAGGAGAAACGGTTTTGCTATCGACCGCAAGAATAGCAGTGCCATATTGAAAACAAAACTGCGGTTGTTACTATTCCAACAAACACACGTATGATAGTGTTGTTTTCCATGTATACAATGCAGTACGCGTGCATGTACGTACATACACCAGATTTCGCTTATCTTGACATAGTCACGAGCTTCTGACAGTGGCCGTGTGATTCTCGATATCCAGCCTGGATAATCCAGGAGGTGCTCCAGTGGAGACCTTCTACGATTGGCTAACATTTTCGAAACATGTACAATTGGACGTTTATGTGCACAACGCTAAACTAACGCAAATCTCAGATTACACTCGTGAAGATTAATCAAAAGGAAATCATTTCCGAAATGGTTTCAAAAACCTAAGCATATGTAGGGAAAATGCTCACCAAAAGCATACGGCACGAGGTTTTTAACTCTTTAACGTTGGAACGCCGCTCTTCAACGATGCAGCAGTGTTGCGAAAGTGTTGTAACGGGGCGATAGTACGGCAGGATCAAATCTGCGGCACCACGCTCATTTGCAAATTTGCAGCCCCCTGTTCAGACCAAGCACCAGACCAAGGAATTCCCTCTCCGCGATGGCAACTCGCAGCACGCCTCCGCTCAGCACTCTTCTCTACGTACGAGACAAGGCATCAGAACCCAAGAGAACTATGAACGTCACTGTCAGTGGCACAACAGGTCCCCGCGATCCTTTCGAGGCGAAGCTGGTGCGCACACTGCACGAAGTGTTTGCAGCCAAGGAAGCGGGACAGCGAGTGCCTACCGAGATGGTGACGAAGGAGAGGAAGAACGTGTTTTGGCGACAATTTGTCATCTCAAAGGCAGCGATGCTCACGGGTCACCGCTAGAACGAAGTACGGCGTCAAAGCAGAGAAATATATAGCGCTAATACATGTACGATATGCGACAAAAAGCGTGTTATAATGGGATTCACGGTTTGCACAGAATGTCGGCCACAAAACTGTGAGCTTCATTCCTGCAAGGTCTCTCTTTTCACAATCGAATACTGGCGTTAAGTGCAACAACGCTGTCGATGTGTAGTTCTTCATCGACATCCGCTTACGCGCGGTAGCTCCTTGGTCCCGTCTTCAAGGCGGTTGTCGACATCTGAGCAATCACCGAGTCTTGGTGGCGGTGGTGGACGAATCTACAGTGACAGCTTGTGTTTTGTCGGAAGTCCATTGTCGCTTCATAGCTGATAGTGGTGGCCTCGATGGCCTTGAGTGTTGGCACGCAATGGCAGGCTGATTATCAAGCGAGCGTGGCCGAGTCTTCGAGATCCTACACAGCGATATGCGGTGAGCTATCGGATAAGTGTATACCTCCACTTGCTATAAGTAAGTTGCCAATAGTACAGCTAAAGTTGCTACATCCCCGTGCAAAGCGCATCTTGCTGTAAACAGCGCATCGAAGTCGATTACGTCTTGAGTTTCGAGGAAGCCCTTCATGTGAATACTAGACTAGACGTCTAGTCACCATTTCTGCAAGTAAGTGCATGCATTTTCACGTAAAAGCAGCCCCAGGAGCCACTGACGCACTTCATGAAGTTTGCGCAGTAGCCCCCGACGCGAATCCCTACTAGTACTTCTAGAGATTCAAATAGAAGATTCAATAGTTATTTAGTTTATAAATCATGAAAGCGAAGCATTGCCTCAAACTTCGAGTGCTCGTTGATCGCTAGCGCCGACCCATCTGTGCGAATGCATGCGAGCCGACGAGCTGGGCCATTGTCGAGCGCTTCCGTTCGTTCACCACGGCCTCGTCCTCCTCAGACGCCGGCTCGGCCTTGGCCTTCTTACCAGGAAACAGCATCTTCATTTTCAGAGAAAGTTTTGAGTCGCGACGCTGTTGCTTCGTGACGGTGACTTCGGCAGCCTGGTTGTCCGCCTTGTCGGTGGTGTCGTCAGCGTTCGCTTGGGCTTTGTCGTGCAGGAACTTAAGGTTGGCGTGCGTGTTCACAGGGAGGGCAAAGCGAGTGTGCGCGTTCATTGTGGTAGTTGATGGCTGGAGGCTTGGGTGCTGTTGGGCTGCGGTGTAAATTGCAAAGTGAGAAGCTCCTCGCCGCTTGCCACTTGAGCCCCACCGTCATTCACGGCGGCTGTCAAATGGAATGTTATCAAATGAAGAGAACTGAAGTTTGTCCAGTGAATCCATGTCGCCAGCAAAGTCAGTGTATCCTTTGAAAGACAAACAGTATGCAGGATAAGAAATACAAGTACAGGATAACCACCTCCAGCATTACGAACCCATATATCGTCAACGTGACACGTGGCCATACCGAGAGTTCTGCGCGACTTCCCCGGGGTATGGCAGTTTGACTGGTCATTAGCCCATCCGAGCCGTCGGGTCTTTGACACCCCGGCACCGCCAAGAATGCTGGTGGCATTGAAGAGGAGTGATTGTGTGCGCTGCTTCCGTTTCCATGCTGGCGCTGTTTATTTGCAAATTTGCCTTCAATCGCTACAACAACATCAGCCAAGTACAACAACGGAATCAAGACACGATGAACCCCTCCATGATGGCCACGCGAAACGCGCTCCCGCTCAGCAACCCAGCGACACTCATGCACATTCGCGAGAAGACGGCCGACACAGAGACGACCACAAGCACCGCCGACGTCGCCTTCTTGAAGTCTCGGGACTCAACGGGGGCTAGACTTTCGCGCAAGATGGAGAAGCTGTTCTCCAGTAGAAAAGCGGAGCGGAGGCAGAACGCGGTCGATCTGCCGGCGAAGAAGAGTGCGTTCTACCGACAGTTCGTTGAGGCAAGAGCATTCGTGAACACTGGCCTTCGTAGATAGGTAGACTAGCATGTAGCGTTCGATAGACATCGATTCGAGCTCAACCGAACTTATGTACATGAAACAAAGAACCATCAGCAGCATGCACCGTACAGTAGATGCACTACATAATGTCCTTACATGTACATACTTGGCTGACAGCAAGCACCAATAGCGCCACCATGACTACAGTACATGTATTGCCTTTCGCACGTCTAGCGCATGGTGGTACAGTGACCATCATTCATGCGCTTCAACGTTTTGCATGTAATCGAAAAACAGCATAAGACTCTTATGTTGTTTTCTCGATACAACACACGCCTCGGCGCTTTTTCACTTTTCACTTTGAGCTGCGTTGCCCTCGACGAGAAGGCGTTTTTGCATTTAGATACAGAGGTGGAGCCGAACACCGCTCGAATTTCCCTTGAAGCACACTTGCTGAAGCTCTCGCTAGAAGTGCTTTCACATGATCGCGGGGGTGGAACACCGCGCTGACTAGCCTATCTTTGCATTTGCCCAGCGACTGCTACGATGACTTTGCTGGCGACATGGATTCTCGGTTCAACTTCAGTTCTCTTCGTTCGATCTTGTTGCACATTTGGCAACGACAACGAATGATGGTGGCCCCCAAGTGGGAGCGACCCGAAGCTTCTCACTTTGCAATTTGCACCGCATCCCAGCAGCAACCCCCAAGCCTCCAGCCACCAAGCCTGCAGTCACCTACTACCACGATGAACGCGCACACTCGCTTCGCCCTCCCTGTGAACACACACGCCAACCTCAAGCTCCTGCACGACAAAGCCCAAGCGAACGCTGACGACACAACCGGCAAGACCGACAACCAGGTTGCCGAAGTCACCGTCACGAAGCAGCAGCGTCGCGCCTCGAAGTTTTCACAAAAGATGAAGATGCTGTTCCCGGGTAAGAAGACCAAGGCCGAGCCGGCGTCTGAGGAGGACCAGACGCTCGGCGGTGGTCCAGCTCGTCGGCTCGCATGCATTCGCACAGATGGGTCGGCGCTAGCGATCAACGAGCACTCGAAGTTTGAGACAATGCTTCGCTTTCATGATTTATAAACTAATTCTCTATTGAATATTGGAATCTCTACAGTACTCGACAGGAAAGTACTATTACAAATTCGCGTTCGGGGCTGCAACGCGAACAACCGCGTCAATGCCCTCCTGCCGCTATAACTTGATAATGCATGCATTTACAGCTGAAACACGTTTTATTTTCATCGTCTCGACGTCTATGCGAAGCGTTTCCGTCGAACTGAATATGACAATATCTCGGACGTATAGCTTCATCACCGTCGGATATTGGCAAATGCCCTGCACTGTGGGTATTCACACGGTTCGATTCCTCACCATGTAACATCTCTATCTTCGGTCGCGCTGATAGCCAGCCTGCCATTCTGATTCCAACATGTAGCCATTCATGTGCACCACACAATTCGACCTTCACTCTGACACCAATTCTTCATTCGTATTTACTCGAATCCCTTCGGTACCATCTTCCGATTCCGCGCGCAAGTCGATATTTGAAAATCATCAAGGCGGGCGCATTCACTCTCGTCTTCTCTCTGTGCGAGCCCTCTCCATCTCATGGTGGCCGCCGTGTCGATCTCCCTCTCCGCGGCGCCGCGCACCACGCGCATACCCATACGCTCGTCTCCTCGAGTTGCCACATCCACTGCAGCTTCGTCCACCACCTCCACCCGCCGTCGACCTCGCAATAATGGTCCATTGAAGGGCGTCGTGGCCATGGTGGATGTCCGCGTGGGCGCTGACGCTCAAATCGACTGCAGCGACGTCGTGGCCCGGAAACTGCGCGAGTTGGGGGCCTCCACGGTCAAGCGGTTCACGCCTAAGCTCACTCACATGGTATTAAGCCATTTCACGCCAGTATGGAAGACCAAGATCGCCAAGTGGCAGGCAGGCGGTGGCTCCATGGCCGCTGCCGCCACGAGATACGAGCTGAAGATTGTATCACAGCTCTGGGTCAACGCCTGCTACGTGAGTAAAAAGCGCATGGACGAGCGACCATTCTTCCCAGTGAGTCAGCAGAATATTATAGAGAGCAGCGCTAGTTCAGCCAAGCCCAAGCTCAAGAGACGACAGTCGCTCGGAACGGAGGCTGTGGATAAAGAGAATACGGACAGCAAGACAGCAGGTGCTACGACAAAGGACAAGAAGGCGGCGCCAGCGTCGAATTTTAAGGTAAATAAGGCGCCGAATGGCGGCAAAAGGAAGCGACGCGCATTGTCAATGGAGCCAATGACGTCCGATGCAATTTTGAAGATGCTGGGCACGACGGAGCCAGTGCAGGAAGCGACAGAGTTCAGTACACCTCAGAAACAGCCTATTCAGTCCAAGAGTGTGAGCTCTTCGGCGAAGCGGAGGAAGACGCTGAATGGCCCACCGACACAACAGGATGAGGACGAAGTTACAGCATCACAGGTGAGTGGTATTGTAGCAGAGAGCGAGTCGGAGCATGAAGACGAGAGCAAGGAGAAGACGAGCGACGTGATTGTGATCCAGGACAATCAGGCTAGTCAGCCGTCTCCCGCTCAGCCCTTGGTCTTGTCAGGTTCGAGCAGCACTCCCACTACTAGCGGGGAGCTCGATATCGCTACACCAGACGACAGCAAGAAGCCGACAGCACGGGAACTACGACGCCGCAACAGGAACTCGCTCTCGTACGGCGGTGGATTGACGCTAAAATCTGGAATTTGGTCCTGTGCGGCATGTGGGTGCTCGAATCCACGAACACGTAGATATTGCACCGACTGCCAGGCCTCAAGAGGCTCGGCTAAATCGCCAGGTGCTGATAGTACTGCTACTGCGTCGCCTGCAACGGTTGCAAGCACGGTGGCAAACTCACCCAAGACTCCTGTCACACCGACTACAACTGCATCAGCTCCAGCTACACCGAAACCAAAGACGCCGAGTCCCAAGAAGAAAACGCGTACTCCAGGCTCCGCTAACAGTTCCAAGACGCCTCTCAGTCCTCCATCGGTGCTTGAACGGACTCCACGCTCACTGACCCGACCGACTGCAAGTTCAGCTGCCAAGGCTCGAACACCAAGCCCAGCAGCATCCAGAAAATCGCGATCGGCAACAAAAAGCGCAACTTCCAGCCCTGCAAGTAGATCAAGAACTCAAAGCCCAGCGGCACGTAGCTCCGCGCCCAAGCAGACAGTCCGTTCCTCGTTGGCGAGTGCTTCGGTATCCAAGAACGTGCTAAAGCCTCCAGTGAAGAAAGCACAACGCAAACTTCCAACAACGACGGCCCCGTCAAGTGCCATGAAGCTCACACAGAGTGCAGCGAAAAAGCGTGCGCGTCCTCCTGTTTCCAGCAGCAGTTTGACGACCCCAGTCGTCAAGAAAGCGCGACGAGATACCAAGGAAACCATGGTGGACGAGCAGATGGTAACTCCAGGATCAGTGTCCGGGTTTATGAGGAAGCATCGTGAGGTAAACGCGACTCCGATCCCTATGGCGATGACCTTTTCCAGCACAACAAACAGAAAAACTCCTCGAAAAAGCCCCCGCAACGTGTTTGGGATCACCGGGGTAAGCGCAGAGGCCCGTGGTGTTCTCCAATGCGCGATTCACGCAATCGACGCCAACATGGCCAATGAATTCGGATATCGAAAAGCGCGAGTGGTGAAGAGTGTAGACTATGCTGCTGGAGTGACGCACCTTATCGTGGGCAGAGATGCGAGACGCACCATTAAAGTGCTCTTCGCAATTGCACGTGGGGCGTGGATTGTGACGGAAGACTGGGCGTTTTCGTCACTAGAGCAAGAACGGTGGCTACCGGAAGAAGACTTTGAACTAACGCTGTTCGCGAACAAGTACTCACGCGAACACCCCGAGTCTCGGCAGATATTCAAAGGCATCAAGTTTTTTGTTGGTTCTAACGTTGAACCATCGCGCGAAGTTCTTCAGTCCCTTATTCAAGTCGCAGGCGGAGAGGTGAGTGACTACTATGTTGGAAGTTGGCGTTGTCTGCGTATATTCTGATCATTGTCATTGTTGTCCAAACTACAGATTTGCAACCAGATTTCAGTTGCAGATATCTGTATTTGCGGCGATGCGTCGTTGTTCCGACGAGCTCAGCGGACAGGAATTCGAGTTGTCACCTCGAAAGTAAGTTTACGTACAGCTAAACTGGTTCAAGATTGCTCACGACTGACATGTATACAAATTTTATCAGTGGATTTTTGATAGCATCGCGACCATGAAGCTCGAAGATGACGCTAGTTACGCGTTCACTGAGTCATTCGGCACGCCCGCCAAAACTCCGTCAAATAGTCGTCGCGCGGTGGAATCCTTTGGTACCCCAGCGCTGACCCCCGCAAAAAGTCGTCCAGCCGCAGTGTCAGGACTCGAAGCTCACTCCACCGCACCAGAGTAAATCAACGATGGAGAATCGATATCGTATGCGTGTAGTACGTCGCTCCATTGCGGCATCCTCTAATTTGAATGTGCACGTTATTTTCGTGCTTTGACACAGGAAACGTTGTAATCACATGATACTGGACCCGTCTGGTTGTCAATTTGATATCATACTACTACTATTGCAGCAACTACTACTAGAAGTAGAAGTACATGTACGAGTACTATTACTAGTTTTATACGTAATACTACTAGCTCGTAGTACTACTGTACCGCTTCACGAGCAGTATCTCCTACTTCTTAATAATGATACCGGTAGTAACAGATATAGGTTTGCTAATATTGTAAATATCACACAATAGTAAGAAGTAAATACCCAAAAATCCGTGATATTACCTTTTATTTAATATTTCCCCCTAGTATAATCGATGCGACCTATTGCCCTATGTGGGTCCACCGTGGGGGGCAAGGAAAGCAAAACAGCCAAGCACAATTTTGAAGAGCATGCTGAAGCCATTTCAATATAGTACAGTCCGTGGTGCAAAACGCGCGAGATACCTAATGACATCAGTAGTTCATTAGCACAGGATCGGAAATCGATGAGGTATAATGACAGGATTCCAAAATTTAGTTTAACACAAATAGAGGACCTCTGAACCACCTAAATCTTGTATAAGCGTTGAATAGCTTGGCTAATGCAAACTTTGTGTGTGGGGGGGGGGGGGGCAACGTCAACCATACAAAAATCCACTACTACATGTACATATCACATATCCGCGTCAGTTGAACGCTGTTCTAGCTTGTCGAACCCTTCTCTGGTTCTTATGCTTGCTACCATGGAACCATGAAAAGAACGTGTGTAGGTTATGTTTACATATGTACAGGGATAATGGATAGATCACCGTCGGTAGGCAAGTACATTAAAAAAGTTGCTCAGGAGATTTCCCATTTCGCCGACACATCCATCAAACGCCTGGCCGTTGGTTCTTCCTGGAGGGTCACCGTATCTCCTGGTCGCGATGTTCGCCTAGCAGGTGCACCAAGGTAGGGCATCCAGAGGATCATTAGAACAAGAAATGATGCAATCAGATGCGTCACCAATATGTAAACAGGTTAGGGATTGTGAACTATTTGTACGACTACGGCTGATATCTCCCAGGGAGAGCTTCGACACAGGACTTCATCAGTGTTATACCTCGCGCCTCCTCAATTTTAAGTAGCGCAGCGCTTGAATTACGACCTGAAGACGTTGATGTCTTTTATGGGTTGTAAGTCATCTGTTTAAATACGTGTCGTTCATTGGCTGACGCGTGGTGACCCTTATGACAAGGCGACGCTTCTGACAAGAGGGATTACGGTACTGTACTAATCACACTTCACCAGCGACGACGATTTACAGACGCGAGGAACGATATTGAAGGCATCTAGCATTATGAATTTTTACGACGAACACAACAGAGAGCTACCACACGCCATATCTCGATATATCCATGTTAGGTGCTTACTGAGATGTTTCCGGCTCCTCTTCAGCAGGAGCAGGCGTTGCAGCAGGTTCGTCGCCAGATCCACTTGCCGGGGTCTGAGCACCACTTCCAGCCGGAGCAGGGGCGGCAGCAGGGGGGTCACCCGATCCACTGGCCGGAGTTTCAGCTCCGCTACCTGCAGGAGCGGGGGTAGCAGCAGGTTCTTCGTCACCCGATCCACTGGCTGGGGTCTCAGCATCACTGCCAGCAGGTGCAGGCGTGGCAGCAGGAGGATCACCCGATCCGCTGGCCGGAGTCTCAGCTCCGCTACCAGCGGGAGCAGGAGTCACAGCAGGAGTCTCAGCACCACTGCCGGCGGGAGCAGGAGCACCGCTTCCGCTTTCAGGAGCCTCGACGCTACCACTGGCGTCGCTGCTCTTCGGGGCGTCGCTACCCGAGCTGGGAAGTTCGACGCTGCCGCTGGAGTCGCCACTAGGCGCAGGTCCACCCGTCGCGGTTCCATTGCCGCATTCGCCCGTGGAAAAGTCCACAGCCCAGAAGTGCACGTACTTCTTGGTCTTGTCGAACGTGTAGCCCGGGCCCATAACATTCGACTTGCTGAAGATGGTGCTCTTAGCACTCGAGGCCTTGGACCACGCGGCGACAATACTCGACGCCGTCCTGTAACCAGCACCCACGATCTCCGTCACCGTCTCGGCCTTGAAACCCTGTGCCGCAGCACGCTCCTTAGGCACGGATCCGTCGGATCCTGTGCTCTTGATGAAGTTGTTGTCGGCCATGTCGTTCGCCTGGATCTGCGCCGCGTCCATGAGCATCTCGTTGAGGCACAATTCATCCATACCTTCCTTCTTTCGGGCCGCGTTGATGGCGTCCAGCAAGTCCTGACGGAAGTTCACAGCCTGTAGAGTACGGTGGTGGTTGTCTGCTGGGAAAGCGCTCACGGCCGCCACTAGGGCCATGGAGGCACAAACGAAAACGTTACGGACGTTGACCATTGCTGTCTTTTGTGCTGTTTAGTGCTGTACGTAGGGACAGAGCTGCTATTCGCTCTGTGGGGCTGCTGGTCGAACGATCGAGTGTCGGGCCAATTGCAGAATGAAAGTGTTAGCTAAGCGTTCACACAGTTTTTGCTGGTTCGACGCGGGGACAGCCTGAACATGGGCAAAGCTGAGGATAAGCCGAGGATTGGAAAAGGCTCTTCCATGGGACTGTAAAGCGATACAAACGCTTGGAGCGCCGTCGTAGCCGGTGCTAAAAGAGAATTGCCATAGCAACGACAAGTAAAAAATGCAACAAAACAGCAAAGCTGCTCGAGTCCTGAAAAACATCTGACCTTCGTCTAATTATCCGCTCTATACGTTTTCTCTGACTCGACACTTTCAAAACAAGATCAGATTAAAGAGCTGGTCAAAGTACTCCTGAAATATTGCTGCAGTGTTGTTCTCGCACGATATTTTTGGAGGTAAAGTTCGGCAATCTCAGCTGGGGTCAAAACGGAGAGATCGGGGTTTAAGCTTACATGATAAACCACGCAACTCGAAGCTATTAATACATGTATGAACGAACCTGTACGTACAGTACTACTACTTTTCGTAGACGTCCAGCCTGCTCGAAAGGAGAAGATGAGTTTGATCGATCAGATCGGTGACACATACATACTGAAACACCATGCTGTAATGTTGAAGTATCTGGCCTTGAGGAACAGTCCATTGATATTTTCGCTGCACGATCAGTGTTCCTCACGGCAAGGTTTTTTCATGCTACGCTAGCGTTCGATAATAAATTTGTTTCATGCTTCAATCCCCGTCAGTCTGCCATTAATCATGCCTGTAGCTCCTTTGCAGAACACCAAGAGTAAACACGACACGACAGTTCAAATGGTAATGGGCAGTCAATCTATGAACACTACGCAGGCGAGGCGATGCAACCAACTCCTCGCACCAGATTACACGCCAGCAACTGTCCCTATCTTGCTGCTGCGGTGCTTTCAGTGGCAAACTATTACAGCCTAGTCCCTCTTCTCCTTGCCGTCCTCCTTGGTGGCATCGATGGCAGTCTTGATGATGGAAATCACCGTCCTCACGCGCTTGAACATCACTTGTCCAGTGGACATCATGATCAGCAGCATGAACACGATCAGCGCCCAATACAAGTGCGACAACGTGTGGCTCACTTGTCTGCGAACACAAAAAAAAATGAAATGAGTACATGTACAAATCTTCACATAACGAAATGGCAAGCCCCACTTCACACAGCAGAAAGAGTAACGTACTTGCAGTCGTAGAGCGGGATATCGTATCCAATGCTTTCGTAGCAGAACAAGTCTTGCGAGATGCGGAAAACGAGCAATGCCAGCGCCAGACAACCAGGAATCAGGTAGAACTCCAGGTTCTTGTACGGGTCGCGCTCAGCGTTGATCTCCAGATAACGGTGACGTTCCTTCTCAATCTGGTCCGCGACTTCCTGGCGGTAGCGCAAGATCTCGCTGCGACGACCCATACGGGCACCGTCGTCGAACACGCTCATGGCACCGTGCAAGCAAGCCTTGTGGTGCGCTTCCAGCTCCTGTACGGGGACATACTGGCACTTGGAGCCCGCAATCGTCTCCATCTCGCGCTTGTACTTGAGCAGAGCCTTGTCGCGCTGGTTGACATTGTTGGCTTCAGCCGTGGCTTCCAGCAGCGTCTTGGCTTCCGGGAAAATAGAGGCCTCACGGAACAGTCCGGCGTACGTTTTAATGTACGTGAACAGCTCGCGTGAGGTCACAGCGACACCGTGGATCTTCTTGGAGAACAGATTGGCAGGGTCGAACAGGTCGTCCAGATACGCCGTCAGCAGCTCCAAGAAGCGGTTGTCAATGGCCTCGACCGATCCATCGTACTCACGCTCCGTTACTGCGTGGCCAGGGTGAGGCAGCAAGAAACACGCCACTTTCTCGAAGCAGGAGCTGATCTGTTCACGGGTATCGGCCAGATCTTTTTGTTTACGGGATGACAGCAGCTCGATCATGTACTGTTCCATATCTTCTCGTTTCTCGGCCAGACTCTGGCTACGAGAGAAGTCCTGCCAGTCCCGCACCAAGAAGTCGAGACGCTGGAACGGACGAGGCCGCTTGGGGACGCTGCCTTCCTCATCCTCTTCCTTGTCGTCGTTCTCCTCTTTCTTCTCCTCGCCCTTGTCGCTAACCGTCGACGTCGATTTCTCCAACCCGCGGTCTGATAGTGACGCCGCACGTTGCAGTGCTTGCTGCTTGTCACTCAGCGACGACGACGACTTGGCGTCTCCAAATAGCGCCATCCTGCATGGCATAAAATACGGTAAAATTTCATAACATCCGTATTTTAGATTCACATGGGACACTCACCGTCCATATTCCGTAAATAGTGCAAGATGCTGCAAGTTGTCCTCCTGGACTCTCTTGTCCACATTGTAGATCTGGTACGAGCTCAGTAGCGTACTGAGACCAAAGATACTGGCTGTGAGCATCTGCGACGTCTCTGAGTCGAACATTCCTTGGGTATCAATCAAGAACACAGCAATGTCCTCGCCCGTCTGGCTTTTCCGGATAAAGGGCTTCTCCCACATCCAGATGCCCGTCGTGTTGCGTTTGCGGCCTGCTCTCCAGCTGAATCCCTTCTCTCCATACGTCTGCTCCATGTTGGAGTTGCCCTCGAGCTTCCCTTCGCCGCTACCGGTCACACCTTCCATGACCCAGGCCTTCCAGACCTCCGTACTCTCGTCCTGTGCACCGTCAGGCTTGAGCATGCGTCCGTGGCTGGCGTGACGTAGGTAGCGAAGGAATAGATCCAGCACGAAGCTTTTGCCCGTGCGGAAGGCGCCTACGACTGAGAAGATGGCTACTTTCATGTCCTCGGGCACCTGGTGGAAGATGACGCGCAGCGCCTCCTCGTCCAGCATGAAGTTGGTGCCTTCCTCATTGATGCTCACGATCTGACGCGCCTTGGGCAGCTCCTTCACCGGCTCCAGAGTTACAGGGGCTGGTGGCGGGGACACGGCCGAAGGCGACGACGGGGGGGAACTCATTCTTATGATCTTGTTCTCGACTGATGAGGAATCAGCCGTTTCTATCGCGCAAACATATGATTGGTTGAAATGCAGGGAATAGAGAGTTTTGATTGGATACCGGATTGAGTTAAGTGATGGGCATACTTCATGGAAGATGGCTACACTACATGTGTTGAAGCTGTTGTCATGGATGCATGTAAGTTGTTATTTGCAGTCTACCCCGTAGTGGTGACTTTTACAAGAGGTCATTCAGAGCCAGAAGATTAGAATGGCGATCGATGCCAACACGAGGGGCGTAGGCAATGTAGATGCCGCAGCAGAGGTCGATTCGAGACGGGAACCGGCGGCGAGGCAGGCGGTGTAGTCTTCAGGCGTGGACCACCACATCATGGAGCAGAGGTACCAGGTGAGGCACACGGTGTCCTCGCATGACGTCTGTTGATACGACTGCGCTTGTGAGTTGTAGTAATACCGTTCCACCAGCGCCGAGTCGGTCGCTGCGTTCACGATGAAATTGTTCATCTCCGACCACGACAACGAGGTCACATTGTACGCTGTGCTGGCCTTGAAGAGCGGCATCCAGTCGAGCGGAGTCTGGTTGTCGTCAGAGAGGTTGGTGCCGTACACGGTGAAGTCCATCAGGTCATACGTGCTTGGATCAAAGTCCCAGACCATAAACGCCGGGTTATTGTAGAAGATCGGCGAGATGGCAGCCGACATGAACAGAGGCACGAGCTGCAAGCTTTGGTCGCTGTTATCGTCTGCAATGACGTCGTCCGGGTCTTGCGACTCCATTTCGGCCGTGAGAGGCAGACGGAACTCGATACTGTGCGTGTGACCGAAGATCTGCGCTTTAATGACATCCGCGTACTGCGTCACGATCTTCTTGTATGAATCGATGTACGAAGCTTCCCACATTGGTGAACCGTCCTGGGCGTCGATGATCGGAGGAATATGGCCAGCGATATACGCGAACTTGTTGCCGTTGCGAAGACCCCAGAGCGTGGCGTTCAGCCAGGCAAACTGACCGAACGGATCGGTCTCATTCGTTGCGTCCGGCTTGTGCTTCGGCTATACAAGGCAACGCATTAGTTAGCCATTGAAATGTTGTTGGAAGAGAGTGGGGAAGACTCACCGAATAGGGTACCGTGTTGAGTGTGAGCAGGACGAGTTTCTCGTCAAGCTTGTACGACAGGTAGCCGCGGGTCTTGAGGTCCTTGAGGTTCGTTGCGCTGAGTGAGTCACTCCACGCCGGAGACACGACTTCGATCGTCGGATTCTCCTCGCTGGACGGATCAGTGACGTTCATCGTGTAGTCTGCATCACAGTAACTTATAGAGTAAGCAACAGCAATTACAGCACAGTAAGGGGAGAGTCGAATTGGACGCACTTTTGGTGTCGGTGTCGCCCAAAACGGCCGTAGCATTGAGCGTCTCGTTTCCAGAACCGGAGAAATACTGGGCCATGGTCTCCACATTGACGTTCACCGCTTCAGCGAGGTATTCATCCGATGGATTGCCATGAACTGCATGGTCGCCAGTGTATAGGAAGAAGTCCGGGTTGGGAAGGATCTGCTTAGCGTACTCGAGCGCTGAGGTCAGTAGACTGATAGGGGCATCATAGCCGTATTGGATTGGAATCTCGGCGGATTCGTTGCCGTCCAGAGCCTCGGAGATGTTTAGGTGGACGTCGGAGAAGTGCAGGATGTGCTTGGCCCCAACTTCTCCATCGCCGACGTTACTGCCGTAGCTTCCGCTTCCCACAGACCCAGGTTGCTCTTGCGATCCCGAGTTGTCCTTGACGCTTGTAGACGTGATCTTGCCGCCTTGTAGACTAGGAGACTTGGCATCTGCAACGGTCAACAGTAGAAAAGCTGACACTACGCGTAGCGAGCGAAGAAGCGAAGCGTTCATGGTTCCGATGTAGTCGAGAAAGGTTTGCTGCCGAGAGGAAATTGAGTTTTGAACATGTGGAGCTCGTACCGCAGTGGAAGATCGCTAAAGCGTTCACCAAGTCGGCATAGGAATTGTTGTCTTAGACGGTTGTGGATGCTGGTCTCAGGTAAATTTGGTGAATGCAGCCATCATAACGGTACCACGTTATCCGATCCATTTCCAGAACGAGCAGTGAAACTTCGTCACGTGGGACTTCAATAACTCGTTGCGCACAATAAGGCCTTACTTGGCCTTCAATGGCCTTGACTCCACAGGTTAAAGGTTCCCACATGCTGCTTTGCAGAGCGCTGGCGTAATGTAAAGGCTGATTGGTATCAAGTTACACTCGTCCACATTCTGAGTTCATGATAACAAAATTCCAGATTCTATTGACGTAACTAGTCTCTAACCCTAAAGAGTTTCCTGTCTAGTTAGGGTGTTTGAGCGGACTTTACTATCGCTGACCCCTGCGTCGGACCGCGATCGTAGCCGCCGGAACGGTTCGAGCGCCCAACTTGCTGCGGTCCTCCAAGCTTCAGCTGCATACTCATACAACGCTGGGGGGACAGAAACTTCATGTGGTTCACGTAGGAGGTGGCGAGGTGTTCGTTGGCCAAACCGCTGAGACTTGTCCTTGACCCACCACAGCACCGAGTACGTGTCATCAGCTCCCGTATCTTCATTACGCTGTAGCACCACACCCACATACCACTGCTCACCGTGAAGAATCTCAACGATGTCGCCCTTTTCAAAGATAACAGGGGGCTCTGGTTCCTTTTCTTCCTCCTTGACATCCAGAGTTTTGGGCGCCTCTACTTCTGCTTTGAGGTTCTCCACTGAAGACTGAGGCTCTTCAAACGTTGCTGACGGCAATGGGGCGAGTGCTGCGTACTGGTCTTCTACCTCCCTCAAGTATGCGTTGCCCACCTCGAATGCCTCTGCAAGGATCTGACGCATTGGACTTGCTACCAGCGGAGCCACATCCAGCGCTTGTTCCACAAATTCGTAAGCGCGTTTAAAACGCTTCACCAGACCATCAATTTCATAGTCGCGAGGGTCCACGGATTGCGCGCGACGACAAAGCGGACACGAACGGAAACGGTGCTGAGCTGCCCGTGACAGACACGACCAGCAAAACGTGTGAGCACAGGACAGTGTAATAGGCGCTTGGACATCAGCACACAGGCAGATAGGACACGTTAAAGCTCGCGGTCCAAGACGGAAATTGCCATCGGGCAGCACACACAGCATCACTCGGTCCGTGAGAGCCGCAGTTTCATCGCACAGCGCATCCAACTCCGCTCCGTCGTAGAACGGCTGGCATTTGAGATCTTCCAGCACTTGAGCCTTCAGTCGAGAGGTAATAGCGGAGTTCTCATCCAAATCCTCATCGATTTCTGTCTCTTGGACACCAGCGTTCGCGGCCTTGTCGAACTTCTTGGCGATCTTGACGAGTGCAAGGCTGTTGAGCACTACGAAGCGACGGAAAGCGTCCACTTGGCTCGAGAGCTGAAGAACCTCCAGCAACAACGTTCGAGCGGTGGCATGCGGCAGCACCCACCGGGTTCCCAGCGTTCGTTGCAAAGGCTTGAGCCCACGGTTCACCAGTTCGTCGAGGATCCGCGCGTGGCCGACATTGAGTTTTTGCATCTCGGACTCCAAAATTGTCTGGAACCACGTCACTCGCTTGTCAAGAATGTCATCGCCATTTTCTTCGGCAAATGCCAGTTTGATCTCGCGCTTGAGGGCCTTGTAGTCCACGTAGTCGGCGGCCCACTCCGGGGATGCCAAGCTGCGCACACGCTTGCCGAACTTCATCCGATCTCAGAAATCAACGGATATTTTTGCGTGCTCGGGTGGAAGCGGATTTCAAAGTGAGGAACACCATGCCAAACACACACAAACGTTGCTGTTACTGTCTGGGGACCACGAATAAATCTCATCGTGGGGGGCAGCAACGTCCTCGGCTCCTGATAATAGCCACCACGGTTCGAATCTCCCATAGCCAGATTCTCAAAACGGCTGGCAATATTTTATCCAAATCACTTTTACGAGATCGTATCATAGCAAATGAAGGTAAAATCTAGTTTTCCCCCACAAAACCGAGTGTAATTTGAATTTTTACTGCCACTCAGAAAGAAGAAAAGTCGACTACCAAAGCGTGGTAGAGCTTACATTTCTTGCTTACGACTCCCAGACGAATCCTTTCGAGCGAACGCCCTTGTCCTCCTCGCCCAGGAATGGGTAGTCTGTGTAGCCTGCTTCCAGCGGCATGTCCGGCTGCACGTAGAACGTCTTTTGGTCGTACGGCGTCAGCTTCGCGTCCACACGCAGACGCTGGACGAGGTCTGGGTTCGAGATGAAGTCGCGTCCGAAGGCTATGAGGTCAGCCACTCCGTCCTCGACGGTTTGCATGGCATCGGCGCGGTTGAATCCCCCAGCCGTGATAAGCACGCCGTTGTAGATGCTGCGGAAGTGGCGAGCTACTCCGCCTTCGGGCATATCGACGTTGTCCGCGTGCATACCACGACGCTCAATGACGTGCAGGTAGGCCAGGTCGTAGTCATTGAGCTTGTTCACGACGTAGCCGTAGGTCTCGCGTGGGTTGGAGTCCTTGCAGCCGAAAGTGTCTCCGAACGGAGAGAGGCGGATACCAACCTTGCTGGATGGCAGGCTGGAGAGTACGGCCTCGACCACCTCGAAGATAAGTCGAGCACGGTTCTCGATGCTACCGCCGTACTTGTCTGTGCGCGAGTTGACACTGTCGCACAGGAACTCTTCGAGAAGGTATCCGTTGGCGGCGTGGATTTCAACACCGTCGAAAACCCGCAGCAATGGCATTTTCAGCGGCAAGTTTGTAGTCAGCGATGACGCTGGGGATCTCGGAGATGTCGAGAGCTCGAGGCGTCACGTAGTCCTTGCGACCTTCGCGAGTAACGGCGTGGCTCTTGACGTTTTCCATGCTTGTAGCGCTCGAGGACACAGGCAGCTGTCCGTTAGGCTGGTTAAGTGGGTGGCCGACACGACCCGTGTGCCAGAGCTGCACAAACACCTTGCCGCCCTTGTCGTGGATGGCCTTGGTCACGGGCTTCCAGCTCTCGACTTGGTTTTGGTTGAAGACTCCAGGAGCGCCGAAGTAGCCTCGAGCCGCGGGGCTGATGTTCGTGGCCTCGGTGATGAGCAGTCCACCGTCAGTAGCACGCTGCGCGTAGTACTGGACAACCAGGTCCGTAGGCGCGCCAGCATCACCTGTGCGGACACGAGTGAGCGGAGCCAGGGCAACGCGGTGCTTGAGCTGCACGGGGTCTTCCTTGCCACCGAGAGTGATAGCGGAGAAGAGGCTGGGGACGGTGGTGGTATTCGCGTAGGGAGCCATGCTTGGTGAAGTCGCTAGGGTAGTCGCTGTTGTGTTTAAATGCACTTGCGCTGTAGATAGGAAATTGGAAAATGAGCATGTTGATTGCATCTAGATCATGTCACTTGGGCTGACAGCCAACTGACTTGGCGCTATTGCATCAAACTCGGCGTAGACGCGATCAAGGCGAAAATGACATACGGTAAGGTCGTTTGGAATCATTTTTTCTTTTGCTGAGTATTGCGTCAAACTCGGCGACGACGTGATCCAACATGATCATGTGTATGGATGGCCCATCCAGGATGGGTAGTACAGTCTGTACCTCTAACTTTGTAAGCTTCGCGGCACGTAATCACACGAGGCAGATTTTCTCAGAAGTTTGGATAAAATGGGATACCGGTATTTATCACTCCAGATTTTTTCATGTCATCAGTGTTCGGTCATTGAGTGCTCGGTCGTTTCGTTGAGTGTTCGGTCATATTCACTTAGATGACATGAAAAAATCTGGAGTTTGTAAATGAAAGTGTAGCCTGCTACAATCGGTGCCTTCACTGACTCGAACCTGTCAGCTGTGTTAAGTTCAATATGGAGAGAGCAAAACTGTTGATGAATGCCAAGCCCGTACAATAGCTGCTTGCCTCAATCCGTGAAAATGGGACGGTTGTAGAGTCGAATACCGGCCACTAGACAATTTGCGTGAAACCATGCAAAGCTGTCAGTAGTTTCCTCTTGTACGAAAGCAAAAGCTGCAAGAACATTTCCGCAATTTCCGTATTTTCCCAATAGAGTTAAGTACACTCCATCATAGGCAGAGTTGCGCATGTGAGATCCATCGCATTCCATTACTGCGAGCCAATTATCCGGACCTGCTGCAACATCCCCAAGCGAACCAACCACGCGATAAAAAAAGACTCTCACTATCCAGTTGACAGCCCACTCTTGTCAATGGGTTTAACTGTCAGAAAGCTGGTTAATTGTGAATAATTGATATCAGCATGATCTTTCTTTTCCATTTCGCGTTTAGCCAACGAAATGTCTCGATACAAATTTGGCAGTCGGTTAGACATAACCACACCACACACGGTTATAAGAGACCCCACCACTCGAGTTGCTGATGTGTCTAGCCCCTCCACAGAGCCGCTTTGAGACTTGGAAGTAAAAACGAGTTGGCGCTCTGAACATTGCCCAATACTGCATAGATCATTGTGAACGAGATTAAACTTTGAAATAAACCAAGCATTCGTAGGGATCCCAGATATCTTAGTTCGTCTCACTCGATCAGATTTTCCCGGAAGTCATCTTGGCTTACCAGTACACACCACGAGCACACATACTAGCCACTAGCGCAGCACCATCTTCTTTGCAGTTCGTTATCTAGTTGTAAAATGCAACAACAACAAAAAAGGTTTCATTAAAAGCAACGTCTCTGAGAACGTTTGTGCAGTCCGTCGCCTTCATGAAGTGCATCAAGATCTTGGTATGTTCCCTGCCGTACATTTCCAACAAGTCCAGCTTTCCAGACTCCATGCTGGAGGGAGGACGTCAAGTGATATAGCTGTCAATTTTTAGTAGTCGATGATCTATTGATAGAGCAGAAAATACAATATCGCACTCGCTGCTTATTGATCGGTTTTGAAATAAATACTGATGCATTTCTGATAAATACCGGTATCCCATTTTGTCCAAACTTCTGAGAAAATCTGCCTCGTGTGATTACGTGCCGCGAAGCTTACAAAGTTAGAGGTACAGACTGTACTACCCATCCTGGATGGGCCATCCATACACATGATCATGTTGGATCACGTCGTCGCCGAGTTTGACGCAATACTCAGCAAAAGAAAAAATGATTCCAAACGACCTTACCGTATGTCATTTTCGCCTTGATCGCGTCTACGCCGAGTTTGATGCAATAGCGCCAAGTCAGTTGGCTGTCAGCCCAAGTGACATGATCTAGATGCAATCAACATGCTCATTTTCCAATTTCCTATCTACAGCGCAAGTGCATTTAAACACAACAGCGACTACCCTAGCGACTTCACCAAGCATGGCTCCCTACGCGAATACCACCACCGTCCCCAGCCTCTTCTCCGCTATCACTCTCGGTGGCAAGGAAGACCCCGTGCAGCTCAAGCACCGCGTTGCCCTGGCTCCGCTCACTCGTGTCCGCACAGGTGATGCTGGCGCGCCTACGGACCTGGTTGTCCAGTACTACGCGCAGCGTGCTACTGACGGTGGACTGCTCATCACCGAGGCCACGAACATCAGCCCCGCGGCTCGAGGCTACTTCGGCGCTCCTGGAGTCTTCAACCAAAACCAAGTCGAGAGCTGGAAGCCCGTGACCAAGGCCATCCACGACAAGGGCGGCAAGGTGTTTGTGCAGCTCTGGCACACGGGTCGTGTCGGCCACCCACTTAACCAGCCTAACGGACAGCTGCCTGTGTCCTCGAGCGCTACAAGCATGGAAAACGTCAAGAGCCACGCCGTTACTCGCGAAGGTCGCAAGGACTACGTGACGCCTCGAGCTCTCGACATCTCCGAGATCCCCAGCGTCATCGCTGACTACAAACTTGCCGCTGAAAATGCCATTGCTGCGGGTTTCGACGGTGTTGAAATCCACGCCGCCAACGGATACCTTCTCGAAGAGTTCCTGTGCGACAGTGTCAACTCGCGCACAGACAAGTACGGCGGTAGCATCGAGAACCGTGCTCGACTTATCTTCGAGGTGGTCGAGGCCGTACTCTCCAGCCTGCCATCCAGCAAGGTTGGTATCCGCCTCTCTCCGTTCGGAGACACTTTCGGCTGCAAGGACTCCAACCCACGCGAGACCTACGGCTACGTCGTGAACAAGCTCAATGACTACGACCTGGCCTACCTGCACGTCATTGAGCGTCGTGGTATGCACGCGGACAACGTCGATATGCCCGAAGGCGGAGTAGCTCGCCACTTCCGCAGCATCTACAACGGCGTGCTTATCACGGCTGGGGGATTCAACCGCGCCGATGCCATGCAAACCGTCGAGGACGGAGTGGCTGACCTCATAGCCTTCGGACGCGACTTCATCTCGAACCCAGACCTCGTCCAGCGTCTGCGTGTGGACGCGAAGCTGACGCCGTACGACCAAAAGACGTTCTACGTGCAGCCGGACATGCCGCTGGAAGCAGGCTACACAGACTACCCATTCCTGGGCGAGGAGGACAAGGGCGTTCGCTCGAAAGGATTCGTCTGGGAGTCGTAAGAAAGAACAGTAAGCACGCTTAGGTAGTCTACAAAGGGGTTACAACTGTAAAGTTGAAGTGGGCTTACAATAGTGAATTCATGTGGTTTACAAAAATTACAACCCGTATTACTCCAATGGGTTCATTTCAGTTTTCCTAATCGAATTTAAAATGAGCGATTCCGAGGTCGTAGTGGATGTGTCTTCGCTGTTGCAGGCCCCTTCCGCGGACAATACCGCCTCTTCACCGACTGCATCTTCTTCCTCATCATCTCCCGGTCCCAACGCAGCTCTCGCCGTCTCCGACGCCCCAGTAGTCGCTTCGCACCATGGTCATAGCCACGGTCACCACGCTAACTGTCAGCATTCTCACGCCCAAACTCCGCCCGAAGAGCAGGAACCAATGACCCCATTGGAGGAAATGTTCGCCTGTGCCAAACGCAACGATCTGGCGCAATTCGTGCAGCTGGTGGCGCAATACGGCGACGAACTGGCGCGAGAGCGACGAGATCCGCAAGGCCACACGATCGCCCACTGGGCGGCGCAGAAGGCCAACGGGGAATTCCTCTACTATTTGCACTCCATCGGCGCGCCTATCGACGCACCCAGTGGAGACGGGAAGGTGCAGCTACACCCCATCCATTGGGCCTGTGCCGCGGGGAACTTAAGTGCACTACGGACGCTCGTACTCAAGCTCGGAGTGGATATCAACACTTGTGACGCCAAGAAACACCGCTCTCCACTGCTGGTGGCGGCTCAGAATGGACACCCGTTGTTAGTTCTCTTCTGTGTGAGGAACGGAGCGGACGTGACGCTCGTGGACGCCGACGGAGACACTGCTGTCCACTGGGCGGCGTATAAAGGAGCGACCGAGATCGTGGCAGTGTTCCAGTACCTTCAAGTGAGCTCCGATGCACCAGACAAGTTTGGACAGACGCCGTTGCATCTTGCAGCTATGAGAGGAGAGCTGGAGACCGTGCAGTTTCTTGTGGAGACGCTGGATGCAGACGTGAACGCTCTGGACGCCAAGAAACGTACACCGAGAGATCTGGCACAGCTCAAACGGTTCCATCAAGTCGTGCGGTACCTAAAGCAGCGAGAAATGCGCGTTGCAGCGTGGAATATTGCTGCCTTCACGTGGTGGTGTAACCCTGGCAGTCGCGCTCCGTACCACTTCACTGTGGTTAACGCAGTGATCACAGCGCTGGTTTATCTGTTCTTAGTGTTCCCAATAATGCCAGATAGACGCAATGTGATGGTGCCGCATCTGGCGTGGAACGCTGTGACTTGGTACTTCTTCTACCGCACAGTAACGACCAAGCCAGGTAGTTGTCCAGACGACAATCAGAAGTACGGCGTAGCTTACGAGAAGGTCACGGAGGCTCTCATCGACGGCGACGATGACGAAGATGAAGACAAGATCGGAGAAAGCACCAGTGCTCGTGCTCAACGTGAGTGTATGGAGCGCCCATTGTGCCATACGTGCCATATCCAGAGACCGCCGCGATCCAAGCACTGCCGGCTCTGCAAGACCTGCGTGCCCGTCTTCGATCACCAGTACGTATCGGGGTTATTTAACCTTGTTTTATTGGGGAAAACTAACTTGGTTTTGTGTATTTAGCTGTCCGTTTGTAGACAATTGTGTAGGACGCGACAACTACGCGGCGTTCCTGCTGTTCGTGACGTTCCTGACTATGGATCTGGTTGGGATGGAGTACGTGCTCTACTTGCTGTGGCGTTATCACCACGCTCTACGCTTCTACGCTGTGATTGGCATGATCTACCTCCTGTTGATCCTGCTACCGGTGGCTCAGCTTGCGGGTTTCCACGTCTACCTCACAGCTCGCAATCGCACGACCAACGAGCTGCTCAATGCCGATCGTTATCGCTTCCGTGGCGGTCAAATGCGCTCCTATGACCGCGGGATCGTTCGCAACGTGGGTGAGCGCTGTTTGGGTCTAGGCAGCGAACCAGATGACGATGATTCCGAAGAGAAAGCCAAGCTGCTGGACGAACAGCTCAGCTCTGTTCCTGTGTAGATACTATCAAAAGAAAAGCGGGGATTTTATTGTGAATACGAGCGGAAAAACTTACCAGAGCTGACACTTCTTCTTGGGATTCATAGGCGAACCAGCAGGACACGAGAACACTTTGGCAAAGTCGCGTGAGTTGCTGGCAACTCCGTTGATGCGCCATCGCTCGGGTGAGTGTGGGTCTGTGGCCAAGCGCTGCGTCATACTGGCGTCGTTTGCCTTGGCGCAGAAGGCCTGTGCGAACGAGATGAAGAAGAGTTTGTCCGCTGCATTGGCAGGCAAGTTACGCTCGGCTTGACTCATCGTAGCAGTCCGTTCTTCCGTCTCGGCTTCGCTCATCTTACTCAATTGCTGAGCTTGTTCGGTAAGGAATTCGTGGTAAGCGCCGAAGGATAACTTGACCCCTCCGTTGTCCGCGATATTCTCGCTCAGCGTGTAGTTCCCATTGACGTGGCCCAGCACCTTGTCCGTGTCTGCACTGGCCACCTTGAAGCTGTTGTATTGCTTCACGAGACAATCTGTACGCTTCGAGAACTCGTCTGCTGTCTCGTTACTCCACCAGTCGTGGAGGTTACCGTCTCCAGCGTAATTCCTGCCCGAGGCATCGAAACCGTGAGTAAGTTCGTGACCAATGATACTCCCGATTGCTCCGAAGTTACGCGCCGGGTGGCGGCCACGAGCAAAGAACGGAGGCTGTAGAATTCCAGCGGGGAACACGATCTGGTTGGCTGTTGGCTGGTAGTACGCGTTCACAGCAGCGCTGGTCATAGCCCATTTGTTGCGGTCTACAGGACCACCTATCGTTGCCACGACACGATCAAATTCATGCGTCTTAATGACTCGCATGTTCTCAGCCAGCGGTGCGTCGCCACGTAAGTCATAGGGAAAATGTTCCTGACGAGTCGAATGACCGATAAGGTTCGTCATGTTCCCCAGTTTCTCCAGTGCAGCCTCACGAGTAGGTCCGTCCAGCCAATCCACCCGTCCTAGATTCTTCTGCAGAGACGCTTGAACTTGAGTCACAAGGTGACTGGCAAGTTGTTCGCTGGCCTCGTCGAAGCGCAGAAGCGCGAAATACTTGCCCACAAGGTCGGGAAAGTTGTCTGTTACGCGCTGGAGACACACTTTCCATCGCGGAGCACGCGTCTTCTGGCCACGTAATGTCCTCGCGAAGAAGGCAAAGCTCGCCTGGACGAAAGGCTCACTGAGTACTCCTGCGTACGCGCTGATGTACTGGTATGTTAGCACAGCTTTCAATGTGTCCAGTGTGACGGAATCCCCAGCCACCAGTTCTTCCACACGCTCGAAGAACGCAGGTGTCTCCAGGATCACATCCGCGTTCTTGGCTTTGAGGCTGGACAGCAGTCCAGTACCGTTCACAAACTTCGCAAATGTCAGCGGATACTTCTCAGCTGCCTGGGCCACGCTCATGCGGTTGTACGATGCTACAGGATCCTGCAGTTTCTCCTTGGGTACGAAAAGTGGTGCCAACGTTTGCTCAAATCCAATAACCGAAGCAGCTCGAGACGCTGCTGCACCCGATTCCCATCCCGCAAGTAGGAACAACTCCATTACATACGCATGGAAGGCGTCGCTGATGGAGTCGAACTGCTTCTTGTCCAAATAATATTCTGGATCCGGCAAGGAGAGTCCAGTCTGTGATGCATATAGCGCGTATCTCGTGGCTTCTCTTGCATCCGCAGACACACCAAGTCCCGTTAAGAAATCCGGTCCAGCCTTCGACAAGTCTCCTGCCAGTTGAAACAGTTTCTTCTTGCTCTTTGTCGCTCCAATCTGCTGCAAAGTGGGCGCCAATACCTTCAACGACGCCTCATCCGCCGTCGTGCTGCTGGTATTGCTAAAATTCATGCAGGAATCGTACAGTTCCCCCACTAGCGGCCATCCTTGCTGCATTAACTCCTTCAACGCCTTCTGGTTTTCATCGTGGACAGTTGAGAACGATAGAAACACACTCGGTTTGTCCTCTGGGATCTCTACCTGCTTCTGCCAACCTCCGCAACTAAACTCATAGAAATCGTCACAAGGATCTACTGCTTGATCCATATAAGTTACCACGTCACTGGGTAGCATCTCCACCCACTCTGCCGCTTGAGAAGCCTCCTGAATGCTTCGTGGGGCCTGTAGCGTGCCGCCGCGCACCACCAGAACCACCACGAGGAGGAACAAGGCTCCAAGTCCACCCACAGCCCAGGCGGCCACAGGCTTCTGCATCAGCAGAGGTGGCCCAGCGTAGCCCGCAGGGTCGTCGTCATGGTTCACGAGCGGCTGCTCGTCGTTCTGCTGCGTCCTGGGCGCTTCGTCGTCGTCGTTAGGGGACGACCCGCCGTCTTCGTCGTAGATTTTCTTCCATTTCGAGCCCGTCAAACGCTCCATTGAGGTGCAACTTGGTGCACGAGGTGCGCACGCGTGTCGGTTAATTGGCAGTTGAGGTTGCCCAGCTGAAAGAGATACGTGGCCTGCGCACGAGACGAGTATTGGATGCCGCTTCCGAGCCGACAGGTGTGGATTTGCCGTGTTTGCTAACGACGCGACAGCACGGAAGTACCGAATGACACGACTCCTAAAATCCAATTTGCATAGGACTAAATAAGAATATAGATCACAGATTGGACTAAATTTGCAACCACGCCCGGCCAGTCAAAAAGTGACAACTACGAACGACAATGGGCGGTAAGAGGAAGCGTAACGAGGGCTCCGCGCCGGGGGAACCGGGCAACAGCAAGGTGAACAGTAAAGCTCAACATGGCAAGAAGAAGCACAAAGTGTCAAACGTGAAGAAAGTGAGCGGATCGGTGGTGCAGAAGACGCAGGAGAAGGTGAAACCCGCCGCCGTGGCCAACTCGAATTGGCTGGCGCTTAAGAGCAAGATCCAGCAGAAGGACCAGCGCCACAAGGGCGGCAAGACGCTCGAGAAGAAGCACGATCTTGACGTGAAGGCTCAAAAGCATCGTGCCAAGCAGGAGAAGCAGGCTAAACGCATGAAGGCGCGCACCGCCGAGTGGGTGGACAACTCACGCATTGTCGGCATGGATTGTGAAATGGTGGGCGTGGGACTCTCAGGCAAGACGAGCGTGCTGGCACGATGCAGTATCGTGGATTACGACGGCAACGTGCTGTACGACAAGCACGTACGCCCCGTGGAGAAGGTCACGGACTTCCGGACGCACGTCAGCGGCATCAAGTCCAGCTCGTTACGACACGCTATCCCCTTTGCCCAGTGTCTCAAAGAGGTGGGCAAACTGCTGCAGGACAAGATCGTTGTGGGTCATGCATTGAAGAATGACTTCCAAGCGCTCATGTTCACGCCGCCCAAGCACCTGATCCGCGATACCGCCTACTACCGACCGTATATGCGTCGCAAAATGAATGGCACGGTACGTTTAGGCATTTTGGTTACTTAGAGGTTATTTGTCGTGATATTAACGCTGTGGTTTTGTTGCTTGGTGCTTGTAGAAACTGTATCCGAAGTCGCTGAAGAACTTGACGGAGGAAATACTGGGTAAGCATATCCAGACCGGACAGCACGACTCCGTTGAAGATGCACGCGCGACGCTGGAGCTGTACAAGAAGGAGCAGTTCGCCTGGGAGAAGTACCTTCGCACGAACAAGAGCAGCAGCTCGCTGGTGGGTGTAGCGCCGGCTCTGCCGGTGAAGGAGACGGAGGATGATGCTCCGAAACCGCTCTCCGCTGCCGCCAAGGCTCATCTAGACAGCGACGACGAGGAAATCAGCACTGGACGAGGCACCATGGCCGTGCCGGATTCCAAGCAGCTTGCCATCATGGAGTACGGCGAGTAAAGAGGACATATTGCAACGTCCCGTAGATAGAGATGACACTTTTTAGATACTTTCCTAAATACGGTTTTTACATCGTTTGGTTCTTACGTAAAAAATCGACCGGTAAAAAGTTAGAGACTTTACCGCCAGCCACTCGAATCCATCAGTTAAGAATTTTACCTGCCGAAGAAAAGTGATTTTGTGAGTATGTGTCTGTGTACCTTGCCGTGGTGCCTCTCTTTACCAGCTACCAGCCTTGCCTCCCTTACCTCCGTCCTCTGGATGGAGCGGGGAGGTGTCTACCGTGGTTACGCAGTTAAATATGAGGCTCAAATGGACTTCTGGTGCTTCTTCATCCGAGTTTCTGAGAGGTTCTGCTGCTTTCGGGTGGTGGGATCTTTAGGACTTGGTGCACGGGGGAGAAAGGAAGAGCGGCTTCGGCTTCTCTCGCCATGTTCTCAGCAGCCTGTTTTCGTAGCCTATTGCGGGACCGGAGACGGCGCTGTTGCCTTCTCGTGCATCGAATGGAGGAGGAGCGCCAGAGACATCCTCGTACAAAATTGTCTGTTAGATGAATTGAAACGTTGCACTTTTTTCTTTCCACTGGCTGGTTACATCCATCCGGCCGGTGATATACGCAGTGCAAATAGCGTACTGTGCTGCGTGAGGAATACCCTCTCTTCGTCGGGTGTTGGTACCTGTGAGGGCGCTCGAACTTCGGTTCAGGCGATTGGGGGCTTCCTGTGGCAGTCACATCTTTTTCTAACTTTCTCACTTTGAATTCGCGATAGCACGAATCTATGAGAGACTTCGCGTCAAGTGATTGGCACCCAATCGATTTACTAGTAGTATTGGGCACCTTTTTAGATGTTTATGAGATCCACAACTCGCCAATAGAAGGGAAGAATGAAAGCTTATTAAGGTGCTGTCCAAATCTATTAGATCGCCATAATTTGCAGCAGAAATGTTCTTGCTCCCTTTTCCTCATTCCAGAACCTGCCTTTTTCAAACAGAGATAGATGGTGCTTGTGAATTGTGTTGTTATTGGAGAAGGGATATCGTCATCGACGACTGGAAAACGATGGCTCTATGAAGAAGGCGATCACGGAAGATCAGAAGTATGACTTTGCGTCAACCAAGCTGCAACTTTTCTTGGCAAAGTCGGAGGGTGGCGAGTGGCTGCCGTCAACTGGCCCTGGTGTGATTACCACACGAAGTCAAGACGTTCCGACCAAGTAATGGAACTGCTGAATACAGAAATGGACACAGCAGAAAATATTAAAACCTTGTTCGAAGGTGTTCCGACGGCGAAGGTGCTTCACGTGCTTGTAGTGGTTCCGCGACAAGGGACCTTGGCTTCAACACACGTCCCCCAAGACGGCGTTTTCTATCCCTGCAGCGATCAATTCTTCTCACAATTTCCCACGGTTAATGAGGTCAATGACTGGCTCGAGTTTCCGTCATTGCTAAGGCTAACGAGACGTCAAAAGTTGTACATTCGCTCTTCGTACAGAGCGATCGCCAAGCAAGCGCTGACGAATTCAAGTACAGACGTCAAATTTGCTGTCATGACGGGCACCCCAGGGATTGGAAAGTCGGTGTTCATCTACTACGTCATGTGGAGACTGATCAAGGACCAGAAGCGCGTGCTACTTTTCGACAGCGACGGGTATATTTACTATGATGGAAACATGATGTTCACGTACACTTCATTGCCAGACAAGTTCAATGAACAGTTTTGGTCGCCTGATTTGTGGTGCCTTGTGGATTCGATGGACCCAACAAGTAGTGCTGAACTTCCCTATCGCCGATGCTCGGTTCTTCGCGCTAGTACTCCGCGACTGGATTATGTTGATGAGTTCAGGAAGAGTGCTCCAGCTCCAGATGTATTCTACATGCCGCTGTGGACAAGAGAAAAACTCGCTCGAATAGCTCCGTTGTATCCAGACGCAAAAGATGTATGGGAGAAGCGCTGGACGTTCCTGGGTGGCGTGCCTCGTTTAGTATTGCAAGACATTAAAACAGACCCGCAAAGCCTTGCTGATGTCGGCGTGAAGTAGCTGTTCGCTGGATAACTGCATCATGTTGGTTTCTATCAACTCGGAGATCAACTCCGAAGGACCAACGTTGTCCTGACACTGATCCACATCCACAGCGAAGAACCATACCGAGATTATAGGGTTGTCTATCAAAATCGGCGGTGGAAATCGGAGCCACAAAGATGCAAAACGTTCTTGATGGAAATTCACTGAAACAAGCGCTGTGTGGCCAAGCTTAGTAAATGAAACTAGCACGACCGCGAAGATGAAAGCGAGGTGGACGCCTTGATTCGTACAACATTCGCCAATTTTTACTCTACTGGAGATTTTTTTTGCTATACTTTTCCCCTTACTCGTCAATCACGTAGTAACCTGGGATGCCGAAGCGGAACTCTTTGACCTCGAGCTGGCTCAGACGGTATCCGCGCATGGCGTCAACCGGATCGCTATCTGCCGTTATCGACTCGTACTCGACACCAGCGTTCTTAGCGGAGAGGGACTTGACCTTCACTTTGGCACCGGGGCAAGCCGCTATACGCACCGCTCCATCAAGCTCAAGAGCATCGAACGTGACATCCGCACCCTCCACGATCAGCGTAGAGCGAGCGGTAATGTTGATGGCAGACGGGTTGGTGAACTTCTTGGCCAACGTTGCTTGGCTAAGTGCGAAACCTGATCCGAAAACGATCTGCGGACCGGAACAGTCTACGGGGATGTCCAGCCACGACTTGAGCTTCGTTTCCTTCGGCATCGACACACCCAGAGCCTTCAGTTTCAAACGGTTGATCGCGAACACCTCGTGCTCTGCGGAGCTGGCACATTGCGGGGGGATGTCGTTTTTCACCTTCTCGCTTGCGCTGGCCGCGTCGTTTTTGCATGGAGAATACACCACAGACGAAGGGAATTGCACCAGACCAACGGCTTTGCCACTCTCATCATGCTCAATCTGGTACTGGACGAGAAGCTTGGGGTAATCCTGCATCATGCACTCCAGACGGGCAGGTGACTTGAAGGCGCACTTTGTATTGGGACGGAACTTTGGGTTGAAGACTTCGGGCACAAAACCCTTGGACGTCTCGAGTACGGACACGTACGAGTCCAGAGCAGCAACGATACCGTTGATATTGCCTGGAAATGGAGAGAACCCCGTCCCCTGGTCGTTCACATCGCCATCAGGGTATTCAGTCTTGGCTCGTGTGCGTAGGAACTGATCCAGTTCGTGGTATTCAACGTTGAACAGCGTCGAGTGTTTACCCGACGGCGACGTAAAGCGCACGATGCCTCCTGACGCGTCCTTGGCCTTTCGAGGCACAGTCGTGAAGGCAAAGCCCCAGTTGTGCTTCACACAAGCACCGAGCATTGGTAGAACGCCGTTCAGGATCAGGTAGTTGGTGTCCTGGATAAAGTGCACGTACTTCTTGCCCTCCTGCTGCCACTTAGCTGCGAGTCCAGACGTGTGCAGTAGCGTATGCACGTCGCCGTGTCCGTGGGGCTTCATAACGAGCAGTTTGTCCTTGATAATGAGCTTGAGCTTAGGCTCAGATCCCTCGATCACATCCACGCAGGGTACTTTTTCCTGCTTGATGAGCACAAGTTGACCCTCGACCATGCCGAAGTTCTTGTGCTCTTTCAAGAAGCTCTGCGTGGCTTCGTGGGTCGAGTCCGACGTCATAATAGCCAAAGGAATTTGGACCGGCGTCTTCTTCTGAGCGTTCGCTAGCGTCTGCATCGCCAGTAGATGCTGTACATAGGCCTCAAGGTAGCTGGTATGCGTGAGGGTCTCCACTGGAAGACGCAGTTTGATATCTGGATAACCGAGACGTTCACCGAGGCCACCGGCCACAATGACGAAGCAGCATTTGCCCAAGTTTTCCAGGCCTTTATTCTCCAATTCGGCGAACAATGGAGAGTCGAGTTCCGCCAATTCGGACGATGTCGAAGGGTTCGACGGACGCCAATCAGCCCACACGTCGCCGGTCTTTTCATCTTCAATTGTCTCGCCACGTAGCTCAGCGTACAGTTTGGTGGCGGTGGACAGATACCCGTCCACACCACCTTTGTACCAGTTGTCGAAGTGCAGTAACTGCTGATACAACGGACTGTCGGCCTTGTCGCCCAGTAGTGCGAGCAGCTCCTGCTGGTCCCAGGCCTGCAGCGCGCCCAGGACGCGATTGCGCGCGTCCTGCACAGCAGACGATGAAGTCTGAAGTTTCTTGTTGTCGCTGGAGTCCTTGTAGCCCATGGCGAATTGCGTTCTGGCAGACATGACGGAGGAGCTTTTGATATACTGTTCCAGTTGAGTGCGGACGTAACGAAAAGTTTTCGAACTAAATGCGGACTTAAACGAGGGGAATGAGATAGATCCGAGGATTGTGATTGAAGTTGAGCACAATCCCGCTGCGTCATAGACAACTCGAAAGGCAGGCGCGCTACAGTAGAGCCTTCTAAGATAGAATCTATCGCATTCCGCTGGCTTTGGCGGTGCAGTCAGTACGCGGGCAAGTCAAGCTACTTGTTGCCACGCCTTTGCCCTGCATGCTTGCACGACAAACAGGAGCCTAGCTGCTAGTCTGGCATTGCCAGCACGTTCACGCCGACGAGAATGGGAGCAGGCATAAGGTGTGGCCCTGGTCAGCTGATTGAACCTCAAGTGCACTTGCTGACAACGAAACTTCAGTTTATTCGTCAACGTTCTCGCTCACCAAGCAGAGTCACCACGCGCAGTTGATTGCAAACGCCCTTTTCATGACGCGATTGCATTCACGGCAACTATGGCAACGCTACTGTTCGCAAAGTTAGCAACTTGCAACGGAAATGTTTGTCTACAGAGTGAAGGTGGTTGGTGCTCCCACCGCTTGTTCTTTTTTTATTTTTTTTCCTTTGCAACGAATGTTGTAGCAAAATTATCAAGGTACTTAGTATAAGTAAATCTTTTTGAGTTTCGTCAATACATATTTGATTTCATTCGAGCAGCTTGCCTTACTAGCTACAAGGCTCCAAGCACAGTAATTAGTGGTCCGAGCCATCCGACCACTGCCGAGCCAGTTTTTCGCGAGCCTTGGTGCGAACTCCAGTGCTGGTTGGGAATTCCAAATCGCTTGGTGCTCGTGATAGTGGCGTCATTGGATCGATCAATATTGACCGAGGTGGCACCGCCGTCGTTGATGATGGAGCCGATGGCTGAGCGGAGGAAGAGCGCGTGCTGTGGCTCGAAATGCTGGTAGTATTTCCTCCAAAACCCACAAGACGCTTCATATCAATACGGAACGCCTCGGATGACGCAGTTTTCTTATCGCTTTCAGCACCGCCGCTGTTTCCTTCACTGCCGATGTTCGGAGGGAATAATTCCAGTTCATGCTCACGTAGTAGCGCTTTAAACTTGTTCTCGCGCGAGCTCATGACATTCTTAATCCAGCTGGGCACATGCGGTATACGCTGCATTCCCACGTACGCGAACGCCACGAACAAGTGTTCTAGCAGAAGAATAAACAGCAGACGCCAGGCAATATGCAGACAGCCAAAGTTCGGCCCGAACACGAAATCGTCCAGCGTTTTCCCTTGCTTTTCCAGCTGGTGCTCAATATCCTTCACGCAAGTTTCATCAAAGAACTCGAGCACACCAGTCGAGATGCAGATCAGCAACACGTTGACAATCACAGCGATGTACGCGTAAGTGGTGAGGATTCCCTTCCACGCTCCAATACCGTTCGCTCGTCGTGGGATTGGCCGCTTCAGCGTCTTGCAGAGACGATAGCCGTCCGTACGACCCTTGACGCTGTTGATCAGGAAACAAGCGAACGGCATTAAAGGCCACAACATCGAGAACATAACCGTGAAACCGAACTGCACTGTCAGTACATGGAAGTCATCATATGGGTCATAAGTATCTTGCTCACTGTCGAATAGGATCTCACGTGCCTTCTTGTTGAGCACTTCGATCTCCGACGGAGTATACTCAAGGTATCGTGAGCTGGACTTGTTGCCGAACTGAGATTCCTTCTGATTTTCGTAATCCAATGATCCCAAAATCTTCATTGAGCCGGCCTCACGAACGCGCCTTTGCGCTTGTGCATCAGCACGAGCCTGAGCCTTTTCGCGACGCTTACGCACAAGAATGGGGGCCACCAATCTCAGCAATATGTTCAGTGACTGCGTGATCACGATCGGGGTGACGAACATAGCGCTCAAGTCCACGTGACGGCGATCAAACGTGAAGAACCCGACACATTCGATACAAGTGGCATCCTTGTCACCCACGGGACACACGGTGCACGAGCCGTCTTGGTCTACGTATGGACCGAAGCAGCAGTTCATCTCGTCACCGAAGAACATGTGGTTGAAGGTGTTCGTCAAGTAATTGCCCAGTCCTGGAATCACAAAGACGAACGCGAGCGAGAAGAACCACGTGTAGTAATTGAGAAAGTCAAGCAAGAAGAGTTTGCGGATCAACGCCTTCTCATACTGCTCCTCCGTGCGATAGTTCTCCCAGTGGGTGAACAAAGCACCCATCTTCGTGACCACCATATTCCACTGAACGACGTCCACGAAGAACCCGAAAATAATGCCTTCCAATAGGATAAGTAGCCACTGGGTCGAGAAGATGTAGCTCTCCTTGTATGTGGCTTTCAATATCTCATAAATGGTAACCCAGCTAGCCACAAGGATCAGCATAATCAGCATCTGCCACAGCATGAAAAGAAACACGCAAAAGTACTTGGGCAGTCGTCGCCATGCCGGATATACCAGTTCCGTCTCTCCTGTTAAGGCGTTCACCCTTGATTCTCCGTAAAACTGTTTGTTGCGATACTCAATCTGCTTTACATGCAGTTTCCCCGTCCAGTCATATTGCATACAAGCGTTCTCGCGCTCCCAAGACTTGAGGAATCCAAACCCCCACACCACCGACACCCCAAGACCCCAGAAAGGTAGCAGCCGCATATACGTCGTCATGGAGATCACACCACGCAGAAGTTCCAGTAAAATGCCAATTGCTGCGAGTGGTATGAGCCACGTGTTGTAATACTTGAGAAACGCGAAATAGTACGCCACTTTTTCGCCGAAATTGTACCGCAGCGAGCGCAGCACCTTCTTGTCGTCCAGCTCATGCAGCCGCCACGACGTAACCCATCGGTGGATTAACGTATTCGTCACGCTCTGGTTGTGCATGGGGAAGAGATCATGGATCCAAATATCGCTCTTCGACAGCCGTGCACGCTGTTCAATAATAAAATCCACAATCTCGATACGTTCAGCTGGAGTTGTGGGGTCATCTCGACGTTGAGCCACATCTTGTTCCATATCCACCACAGCTCCGTGTTCCATCCACATATGCGTTCGGAACTGCTTCACCAATGACATGACCACGGGATCAGGCGCTCGAATCAGGAGAATCAGATATCCGGAGTGCATTTCACCCTTGGAATCTCCGCCATCGATAATATCCACGAGCAGTCCTTGGTTGCACAGTTTACTCACGATCCTACGGTGTTCGTCTTCGCTCTCATTCAGCACAGGGGGACTCGCCATACAAAGTCGGCGAAAGCCCGAACGTTCATGAGATACTTCAGCAATACTGTCAATGGGAGTCCTCGGGGCTGTCGACTGTCCAGCTGACGTGGCACAGCAACAAATGCAATTAATTGCTCGCCTAATACACCCGGGCAACTGCACTTTGCGGTTCACAATGACCGCAAAGTCGTAGTCGGGCAATTGTCCGCTTTGGATCTCGTCGGGCTTCAGATACCTGAATTTGCCCGGCTCGGGAGCTGCACATGATGCTGAATCATAGCGACGTTCACTCTTCGTGTCACTAGGGTTTGACTTAGGGTTTCTCTTCGTGCGGCGCCGTGTAACGCCTCCACCTTCGCTGCTCTTGTGGCTCTTGTCGCTGCTGCTGGAGCTCGAATCACGGTCATCCGAGTCGCCGGAGGATGATGAGGAGCCCACGAGGTGTGCGCTTGAGTCCTCGCGCTTCTGCTGCGGGCTCTTGAGCGTTGAACGCCGTGGTTTCTCGCTGCTGGGGCGTCGGCCAGCCCCTTCGGCGTCGCGTTTCTTGGCCCGGGCCTTGGCTTTGGCACGCTTCTTGTGGGCGTCGGAGGCGTCGATGGCTTCCTCGGCCTTGGCGACCGACGTAGCCTCGTCCGGCAACATGATCCGAGTGCGTGCAAGATGCGGAAATGCAGGAATGAGATCAAGCAGACTTTTGGGTCGATGTTTCAGAATAAGTTTGTGAAGGTAGAATGATGGAAAGATATACAATGGCTAAGGTGGTACAGGTGGTACGAAATGTGATATGACAGGGAGTGGTGATCCTTTTTGAGGTGGCTACAGCTCATTGGGCATAATCACACGCGATCATGGTTGTCTACGGAAATCATTCACATCGCTCGATTGATGCCCTTGTCTGCGTGCTGACCCGGTGTCACAACTGCGCAGCGCCCTGGACAATCGACTACTTTGTATGTTTCAGCGAAGACATTGACTCAGCAAACCTTAAGTCCGTTGACCTGCCTCGAAGCAGGCACTGCGAGACGTTGAGAAGCTCAGGAACAGTCGAAGGAAAATAATTACAACAAGCTAAATATCGATATCGATGAAACGTGTAGCACAATGACTGCTGCTGTACTCTCTTTTGGAAATCCTGCAGACACGTTTAAGCTTACAATATCAAAACTGACGGGTTAAGACAACCGATGATCGGCAGAATGATCGTGTGACCATCACTCTTAGGTAACTTCAACGTGGAAACTGCATGGCATCCTTTGGCAACAACTTTGTTCTCGGCCACATGCACTCGTTATAGTGAATCGCGACGCGTCGAATGAAGAGAATTTCTTTTCCTGGGCGGGCCAGTCAACGAGGAAGAGGGAGTCAGCAATAGAAGTTATTAGTGCAAGACTGTGTGCTCCTATAGAGAAGAATGAAGACAGCCGCCTACTACATCCTCAATCCAGACTGTGAGTATCGGAATAGACTTTTTACACATGTGTTCTTGTTGCTACAAAGGACAGTATATATTACTTGAAGTATTGGTTTGGACAGAGTTGATACCTGGATGGATTCAGTCTAGAAGAACACCTCATCTACCTCGTGCAAGTTCTTGGCAGCATCCTCACGCCCCATACGGAACAGCTCCACCGCCCAGTCCGAGTTTGTCGTCACGAGAATCCAGGTGGGTGCAAACCAACGCCACTTCCAGATCTGAAAAACCTTGTGCGGTGCATCCGGGTGTGGCACGGGATTGTTGTTGGTCAAGCCACCGTCGACGAAGCGCTTTCCGCGGTATGATGCCGCCAGCGACGTCGTATAGAGTGGCACATGGGCCGAGCAGAGCATGCAGTCGATCATGTCTTCATTACTAGTCCAAGTCGTAAGGAGGTGATTGCGCAGCGCAGGCACCTCAGTGACCGAAAAATAGAGTTTCTTGTCCGCGTGCTGATACGCGTCCGACGGCAGCACTTTCAGCATGTTGTGCTTGACCATTGGGATCCATCTACACGGTAAAAGTCATAAAAAAACCCATCAGTACTTTGCTTGTCACTCCTCGTCAACTCATTCACACTAGCTCATCGTACTTGCCCAGCCCAGCATAGGAGCAGTCGGCCGCTTCTTCAATCAGCGGGACGTTCTCTTTGAAGAAGAACTCCTTGACGTCCATGCCCAGCGCCAGTATCAACGCCGGGAAGCATCCGGCTGATACACCCGAGAATATCACGTTTCTGAGGTCGTACTCCTCCTGCAGGACGGACGCCACGCCCAGGAAGTAGTTGTACATGCCTCCGCAGCCCCCGAAACCCAGTTGCGCCACGTCGTGCAGCTCCGTCAGTCGGCGCTTGGTCTTGGCCGGCGCTCCGAGTGTACGGGGTACTGCCGATGCGACCGGCACCTCGCGGATGGAGTCGTCCGATGCATCAACGCGCTGCGACGAGTTCCAGAGCTCGTTCATGATTTCGGAGACTTGCGGTGCTGCCATAAGCGATACACGAGACGTGTCGTAAAACCTTCGTATTCTAATCATTTGAAGTGCTTCAAATTGAATTTCCGTGTTTTGGTACTGAAAGGGAATCTCAGAAACGGATAGCCTGTTTATATGTATGCAGTTGTAATTTGTTGGACAAAAATGGCTTCATTTTCCTTACATTACCCCCTAATAGGGTTCGTCGATCAATGCAAACTCGGCATTGCCGAGCCACAAAAACATTAAATGAGACTTGCCACTGTCTTGTGGCGCGGCGTGTCTATCGCTAGTCGGGCGAATTGCAGCGGAGTAGTTTGACATGGACATTACGCCGGCAGTTTTTTTACTTACCGTAATTTACCAACGAGAACCATCCTGGAACATTCTTTTGAGCCAGCTGTTGTTTTCCTCGACGCAACCCCTCGACCACCTGAGAGCTCAAGGATACATCCTTGTAATCTTGAGGTAGCTTTAGAACCGCTCGACCACTGAGAACGCACAGCTGTCGGTTTCGACGACGCAACCTCTCGACCAGCTGAGAGCTCGAGGAGGCGTCCTTTGGATCTTAGGATAGTTTTAGAACCGCTCCACCTACAACATTCAAACTATATATTGATAAAAGCAATAGAACATTACGCCAACAGTTTTTTTTACATCCCTTTAATTTATTTTTTTCTCAGAAATTAAAGTGGCTATGTATATAGATACACCCCAACTAATAACATGTCGTTCGAACTCACTTTTGGAAAATACAAGAACAAGCCAATTGAGGAGGTATATGCTTCCAACCCTGGCTATTGTCGATGGATGCACAACCAACCCAGCCTCAACATCAGTGATGGTATTAAAACATTTCTACGTACGAAGTTTCTCAATAATGATAACTCGTACTTGATGAGCTGGGGTAAATACAAGGGAAATACGCTCAAACAGATCAGTAGCATGGACACTAACTACATCGATTGGCTTCGCAAGAGTCAGTTTGTAATTGAGAAGTGCCCCAAGCTACTCAAGGAACTTAAATAAGAGATAAAAAAAGATTTTTTCCCGCCAAAATTGTATTTAGAACCTATGCGGTAGAGAACTCTAGAACCTCTCCGGTTAGTCTATCGTAGGATAGTTCTTGTTCGCTAATTACGAGGGCCAACATATTCACACCTTGACATCCCGCGTTGGTACCCTGGATCTGAATCGACTGTGGAATATCCTTCTCAGTCAAACTACTAACATCAGCGATAAGCATGCGGTTAGATAGCGACCACGTCTGGTAATCAAGCAGTCCATTAACAAGTTCAGGAGTCAGATCACCGTTAATAGCTCCAATCTTTGCGATCTCGTTAGTGAAGTGGTGAAAGTCATAATCATGACTGATATCAAATACCTGCGACGAACCGATGCGGACATTGAAGTTGCGAATCGACGACCCAGGCTGTAGCGTCCAAGGAGCCGAATCGAAGGGGCTTTGGAACTCCTGTACCGCTGCGGTAGTGAAGCTGCTTGTCTGCTCAGCGAAAGGAAGTACTACTACATACTTAGCGTTCTTAACACTCGCCGACAGTTGTAGGTCGAAAGAAGAATTGAACTGAGTCGATTGCTTACCGATACCGGCTCGCTGGTAAAACCACTGAGCATAGCAGTCATTGTAGCGAACCTTCTTGACGGGCTTGGAAATGATAACCTGAGAGTTTTCGAGATGAACGAAAGGTACGTAGAGACGAGCCGTGGTGAAAGGCATGTAAGTACCATCAATAGTGGGCTCAAGAGCATTAACTACCGCACCCCACGAAATACTGAAGCCAGCAGAAGCAGCAAGAACACCCGCCATAGGATTACCAGTAGCAGCACTTGCGATCATTACTGGGCAAGTATTACCACTCGCAAGGGTAGTAGAAGTTAGCGACATATTATTAGAAGCATCAACGGCAACGACAGAAGTACCCTGATTCACACGGAAACGGAGACGAATCTGAGGATTAGCCATGAGGTCAAGCTCGCGAAAGATCGGGTGAAGATCAGTCAGCTTCACCTTGAGCAAGTAGTTCCAAGTACCCATAATTCCATTAGCAGTAGCTACACCGGAAACGAAGGCACCACGAGCTGTTTGGTTGGAAATGGTAGTAGAAGCAGAAGCACCACCAACCGAAGGCCAACTGGTAGAGAAATCAGTACCTGAGGTAGGAGGGTTCGACAGAAGACGGCGAACAAAACCATCATTAGGGATAGTAGCTCCACCATGAGTCTGTACTCCGAGCGAGTTCGTGAATGCGGTGTTGTTAGAGTATGCATCACCAACTGTAGCAGCAGCAGCGTTGTAAAGTACTGATTGAGCAGCATCAGGGAATAGGAAAGACTCAGCTCCATGCTTCTCAACGTACTGAGGGCTATATCCAGTCTGAGCACGAACATTGTTCCAGAAAAGTTTGTGATCCGCCATAGAGACAATGGTCTTGCCATTGAGTTCAAGCGACATCGAGTCAATAACATTCCAGTTGCCACACTTCAAGGTAGTACAGAGGCGATTTGCGGGTAGGGTCTGAGCATTACCACCATTCTTCATCGAGACCTTGTATGGGAGCGTGATGTAAGCATCACGGAGCGAAGCAAATCCTTCAGAACCGTTAAGCTGAGCCGTAGCATCGATCGTTATAACACCATTCTGGAACGAGCCCTGGTTCAGGTCAATAACGAAAGGTGTACGCTTGCTGGAGAATACCTTGATCTCCGGGTCGCTCTTCAGCGAGCTCTGGTACAAATACTGGTCGGATAGTTGAGTTTCACTCATCGTTGAATCTATATGGATCCTAATATACTTTGCGCAAATTAATTATTATGTCTCACCTCATCAAGCCCATTACCAGCGATCATGATCTGATTGAACTCGCAGAGCGATTGAATGTACATCTGGATGATATATTTGAGTCGAGTGAGATAACAAAGCCACTCTCGAAGAAAGGTACATATCTGATTCTACTTAGATCACCTAATCTTGATGTAGGCCACTGGACGTGTGTTCATGATGGTGAATTCTTTGATTCAATGGGTGAGGCAGCCCCAACAAAGTACGGGATCGGTAAGTACAACCCTAAACAATATCAGGGGACATTCGGAGATTATTGTGGGATATGGTGTATGCTTTGGTTGTATTGCAAACAAAAAAGTAAGATGAAACTATTAAATAGGTTCAAAGATCTGAATTTGACTATTCTTGAATAAATATGTTTCAAGCTATATAGCAATAATGTATCGCGAACTAACTATTTCAAGTGACGTACCAGCTCCAAAGCTGACCAAAGCTTTCAAGACTGGTAAGCTTAGTCTAACATCCAGTGAGCTGAAGGGTAGCGGCTCCGTTATCCATCTCCACCCTGCTTCGTATGAGAAGGCACTAAAGGCTCGTAAAGCTGGACGCGGTATTCGACTTGACATCACCCGACACGAGGTCAAGAAGGGGTACAAGAAGGCCCAAGGCGGCTCTATCTGGTCTAAGGCATGGGGAGGTATCAAATCCGCCTTAAATTCGCGAAGAACACTGGATTGCTATCCAAAGCAGCGGATGTAGCTGTACCAGCCATCGCAACCGCACTTGGGGCTCCACAAGGTGCTATCCCAGCGCGAGCTGCTATTCGTTCTATGACCGGTATCGGTGTTTATGACAGTGATGAGGAAAAGGAAGGAGGTCGTGTCTCAGTAGCTGATGTTAAGAAGGCTGCTAATTCAGCTCTTGGTTATGTTAAGCGGAAAGGAATTATTACTGATGTAGTTGATGCTGGAGAGAAGTACCTCCTGAGCAAAGCTACCAAACCAGAACATGAACATCTCATCAAGTCTCTCCGTGGTGAAGTCAGTCGTCGCTATGGTGTTGGTGTAGCTAAGAAGGGGAGAATATTCAACAAGGGTTCACAAGAAGCAAATGATCATATGGCAAAGCTCCGGGCTATGCGGAAGAAGGGTAAGAGTGGAGGAAGCTCTAGATTGTAAGAAAAATAACATCAACTATTAGCTTAATTTTTTGGTCTCAGTAGGAGCATGATCGATACGGAAGTATCACGGAAGATTACCTTTTTGTCGTTTTGGTTGAAGATACTGACTGTAATCGTTGATCTCGAGCCATTGTGGCAATTTATCCAAGCATACTGACTCGGTTTGTATGAGATTAAATTACCTATTTCAGCAACACCTCTATCAAATGCACTGACAATATCACCAGATGCAACGTACTCGTTTTTGATCAAATCACAACGAACGATGTATGAACTGGTGGGGTGAATCTGTGGAATGATGTTCGACAGCTGAGCACTCGCTACTGTAGCAGAAGCTGATGGGTAAGTACCCGCAGTCAAGCCTAATACCTTTCCAAATTCAGCATTATCGATGATTAGTCGAGGAACACGAGTAGTAATTGGCAGTCCAGAACCTCCAGTGGAGTATAGTCCTGTAGCAGGTCTTGTCCAAGTACCACCGGTCGTTGGCAAAGTTGTTGGAGTTGGGGATAAATCAACCTGGCACGCGTAATAAACGCTGTTCTCGCTTGCTTTTAGATAGGATACATTTTCCCCTGATGGATTGATCAAATAGGCCCCAGCATTGACGAGAGCAGTCTGGATGCTTCGGTTAATATCATCATAAGAGTAAATACCGTCTTGAAGACTGATGCTTATGGTAGAAGTAGTAGCAGCAGTAGGAAATTCGACTTTGAATGTAGTGTTTTGGAACTGGAAGGAATCAATATTGTACTCACTGTTGTACATCGTAATCGATTGAATAGCGCAAACTACGTCGCGGAAGTCAGCAGCCGAACCAGGAAACGAATACTTTCAAGTTGAATTCGTTCCATCTTGAACGAGATTAGTACTGTCAAGTTTCAGAAAGCTTGCCATTGTAATAGTATATTTGTAAGATCATATTTATGCGACGTTTTTTTATAACCGGGATAAATCGATAACTCTATCAAAGTTATAACGGATTTGACCCTTAACAGAGTTTATAAGCAGGATCTGACCCTTGGATGACGTGGCCTTGTTATATGCAACCATAATGTTCCGATCATTTAGTCCATCTATGTTGAAGTCTTTGACAACCATCTGAAGATCACGCTTCGAATTAGCCTTTAGAATCGCTACATACTCCGAATTCAACCTAATCATTTTATCTGTTGCGAAGTAGCTGTGGCTCAAGAAGATGGTTGATAGCTTGAAATGTCGGCCTCTTGTCATGTAATGAGAGAACAGATTCTTCTGAAGTACCTTATCGTTGCTGTAGTCATCTATAATGATGAGCTCGGGTTTGTTAGAACTGATTGGGGTATGACGCACTTGATCAACACTTGGTGGAGTATTGGGATCCGCAAAAGTGATGAATCCATCCAACTTATCACGGAGATACTCATAGAGCTCTTGATGAGGATTACGAGCAATGATAGTGAGATGGGAAAATACGTGAGGGGAATGCTTGAGAATGAACATACATAGGTTGTTCCCACTGAACGATGGTCCAAGTACCACCATTCTAAAAAAGTGCCTTGATGTCCAAGGCAGGGATATCACCCATCGAAGCGGACTTAAACTTCTTTGGGATCGAAGCACCGAAATCTGGAATAGTACTCATGATTGAAAATAGCTAGATCTATATAGCTCGAGACAAAACAAACATGAGCTCTGGTTTCTCATACCCTCAGCCAAAATTTACCTCTCCTAATTATAACCCTGCATTCTATACCCTGCATTCTATACCCTGCATTCTATCTGACGTTGGACGCCAGTGGCTATCTGACTTACGATTATGCACAAACACTGTATCTCAGTAAGAATGATTATCGTTTAACTTATCTTACAGGTATTACACAAGGAATTGCAAATCCTGGAGTTGCGCTGGTTCCTGGAACAGGCGGTAATATCAGTGGTATCGGAACTCTTAGCTGTAGCAGCCTGACCTTAAATTCAGGAGGGTCAGGTCTTGACGTTCCATCTCTCAAGTTCTCTGGAACCACTTTCAATCAAAACTATTACATCAATATCACAGAAGGGGCAGCTGGTATATTTCAAGCAGTAGTATTGAACTCATTGAAAGACGTTAATGGCATCCGCAACCTCAATTTTTCTGGTACGATTACAGGATCTACCGCAATGGCAACGCCAACTCTGACTTGTGATACAATATCCAAAACAGGAACGCAGACGATGAATGCTACAACTCTTAATATCAATCCTACTACCCTTCAGCTACGAGGGGTGGCAATTACAGCATCATCGAGTGAGCTAAACTCATTATCAGGAGTTGTTGCTGATCAGCAGGAAATAGCAAGGCATTAGTACTTGGTTCAACAGGGAGCATTAGTGGTATTGATGCAATATCAGCAGCAATTGTTTCAACAACCGGAGATATCACGTGTGGAGGAGTATAAAATGGATTCCTGGCTTATGGCAATCAAGCAAACATCACGACAGTAGGATCACTGACAGAGCTTGGTATCCATTCTACGCCTACGAATGAGTATTTTTCGATCACTGGTTCGGGATCTGACTATCTGGACGGTTCTTACACTCGAATACTTACCTTTTCTGGATCGAATCTTACTCCCGTCCAGTTTCAAATAGAGGTCCGTAATGGTACTAATGCCACAAGTAGCAACGCGACATGGATCGGAAATATCACAAACAACGACCTCAGATTTGGAATAAATAACTTGACGTCGATGATCCTAACGACTACAGGTCGCCTCGGGATAGGGACGACAACACCATCCGCTACTTTGCACGTCCCGGGCAGCAACAATTTTGTATTCGGAGCAGGAGGGACGACAGTGTATCGCCTCAGAACAGATAGCGGAGCTACGGAATCCGCTCTTGGTCCGATCACATATTCTGTAGCGGCTATATGCGGAGGATATATCGCTTGTACCGCGATGGCGATGACCAGCGACCGACGATTGAAGCAGAACATTCAATCATGTCCCATTGATCGAGTAAAACGGCTCTATGATCAATGCGAGGTCAAGTTATACGAGTGGAACGAGTCAGAGAATCGTCAAGGTCAGGAAGTGGGCCTAATCGCGCAAGACCTCGTATCGGCTCACCTAACTGATCTAATCAGTGTCTTTTATCGCGATGATATCCAAGAGGGAAACGATCCAGCGCTTGAACCGGCTAAAACGCAGCTCAATGTTGATTATTCAAGGATAGCTGCATACAACATGAAGATGATCCAGCATCTCTTGGGTGAGATTGATGAACTAAAGAATCTAATAGCTAATATACGATGATGAAATTTGTATATCTCCAATCATCGGAATACTCTGTGATTGATACATTTTTTGCCGAGGGACCCACCAAGCCTAGCAGCGAATTATACGTCAAGATCGAAGGATATGGAGATAGATTTTGGTGTAGATATGTCAGCTTAGATAACGGGGTGTATCATCTTAGAGCAAATAATATTGTAATCCCCGAGCACCATCCATTCCGGTTTGGTGATGAGCTAATTATCTCCGAGCGAATATAGTCCAACCATGAGCATTGAACGTTGGGAGTTAAGTCCATTGATCTCGAAAATATATCGCTGGTAGTGATATAACCATGGGTTGCGGACCGAGTAAAGATCTCAAAACGAATTTAACTACCGATGAACTGAGTCAGATTGTTGGATCGACCATGCTCCAGGCTGATAAAATTATTGTTCTTGGCGATAGTGTTTTCCTCCCCACCAAAACCCCCGAAGGAGAGTCTGCCATACTTGAAGTTAGTATCAGCGACAAAAAAATTAACATGTATCGAGGATATCGAAATAAACTCGTGAGGAATGGTATTGCTTAAATAGCAAACGTCTTCACACTCTTTTTTTTCTTAGGTTGGTAAGCCCATACGCGACCGCCTTCAGTCTGAGTTGGAGCATCTACTTTCTTGATAGACTTACCGAGGTCAGTAGCCCACACAGCAGCCTGAGTCTTCTGGGGACGATCATGAATGATCAGATTCTTCATAATGGCTTTAAGCTCGGCGACGTTGAGATCAGCGTTATCGCCATAGCTACCACCTGAACTTGAAATAATACGGGGGTTGAAGAAGAACATGGTTTATATTACCCCGAATATTATAATAGCCCACCAAATAATTAGAGTAGTGTGGATTTTCAGTTTATAGTAGTCGAGTGATAATTTCCTTGAACTCTTTTATCATCAATCATTCGATTGCTGTACATATCTACAGTGAGAGACTTGAGCTGCTTGATGATGCTCGGATTGTCGTTTCCTAACTCCATCTCTCCTTTCAGCTTATCATACTCAGCACAAAGAGTCTCAAGTGGGTCCGTTAGCTTATCATGGAAATTGTACTGGAGGTGAGTGATCGCAAGGATCTCTTTGAACAGCTTTTTATCATCGATAGATAGCTTATCATAAGAAACTTGATCGATATGGTTTTTATATACAAGAGTCCTGATCATGGTTTGGAGACTATCGCTGATTTGACACTTAGGACCACATTTGCGTCGGTTTGGTCGAATGATGACAAGGGTCTTAGCATCAAGGTCAGGCAAACGGATGTACTTGCTACCTAGCTGACGATAGACATAAGCACTTGGTGTAGCTAAACCCTGGATTTCGTTGAGGTTATAGGTTCTTCCTCGTCGGATAACACCATCAAGCGGAGCTACGCCCGCGCCTCTTAGACCACGACCTTGAAGGCGCATCCCGCGACCCATTTCAACATTACCTTGCTTCGCAAACTCGCCGGCGGCACGCTCACGTTCTTCTTCTTCCTCGATCTCCTTATTGATGGACAAGCCTATGTTTTCCCCATTGCAGTTAACGTTGAATCACACTAAATATTTTTATTCCTGATAAATATAGTTATTAATATACAAAGATGGCATATTCTACCGAGCAATACCAAGCTAACAAGGAGCGCATTAATGCAGCGCAGAAGCGCTACTACCAGCGCACACGCGAAGCGCGCTTGTCCTATCAGAAGAGCTACGACGATAAGAATAGAGACCAAATTAGAGCTCGCAAGCGAAATACCAAGATCGAACTTAACCAAATCGAAACCGAACTTAAGCGAAACCGAACTTAGCTAATTAATTGATTTTTTTCGAGATGAAAAAAGTCGCTAGTGATATAAAGTCGATCCTGATACAAGATCTCAATATTATAAAGTCATCCAACTGAGAATAATATAGCTGGAACTATATAACGAACGTGTTCGCATACGAGCTTGAAGGTCTAAAACGCTTAAATATCCGAACAATTAAATGGAGTAGTAGCTACCGGGTGAAGGTTCGCGGTAGAACTGGTAAGATGATCTATGTTAGCAACCTATCGCGCCCCAGCAACCTAAAGCTGGTGGCTAAGCAGTACAAGATCAGCCTCAACAAGCTGGAGAAACACTTGTCTTCAGACTACAAGGCTGATCCTCACTATCGCTTTTGCAAGGGCAACCACATGGAATCCCACCTATATGAAGGTATCCAACCTGGTGAGTTCTATGACAAGCTCGAGAACATTCTTGAGAGTCAGAAAAGTGGTTATAAGGTGAGTATTGCCCTCGGCTACGATCTTGTTAGCAAAACCGATGATTTCGATACGAGATACTTTCACCCGAACCTGGCGAATACTTACGTTTTCAGCTCTCCAGTTGCTATTAACAGTCGCGCCGATATTCGTAAGAAGGTCATATCGGAAATTTGATCAATGGAGTTAGCTAACATGCTGAACTACCCCAGCTCAGGGTACAAGCTCAAGGCAATTACAGGTTTCAAAATCTACATCTACTATCGCAACCATGCTCTTGGCGATAGCGAAGCTGTCATCCCAAAGATCATACGCGATAACAAGCATATGATTAACATTCCAATGACCAATTACAAATGCGTCTTCCACTGTATCGCTTGGCACTTGAGCAAGAACTCCAAGAAAGACCCTCGCAAAATTCAGGCTCAGGTGAAGGAAGCATTCAAACGCTACTGCTCTTTCAAGGGTATTGAATACTCTGAGCCTCTTCCGAGGCTTCAAACCTATTGACCTCCTACAGTTCGACGAACTTGAGGATTGCTTTCAACTTGCTATTAACGTCTATAAGATGGATGTAGTTACTAACAAGGTGGAATGTATTCGTCGCTCGGACAAGGAGTACGAAGCTGTCGATATTCTATCTCATGAGAATCACGCTTTTTACATCAAGAGCATTGATATGCTTCAGAGTAAGTATCAGTGTGCTACGTGTGAGCTAGTTTTTGTTAGCTCGGTTAAACTTCACGACCACACCAAGAACCAGTGCGAGCGTGTCAATATTGAAAGCTTCCCCGCCGAGCCAACTATTTACACAGCCGCTCAGAATATGATTAGATCTCTGCTTACGAAGTACTCCATCAAGGATGCTGACCATTACATCGACCATTTCATCGTTTATGACTTTGAGGCCATTCTAAAGCCGACAGGTGTTCAACACGGTGAAAGCACTGTCTCCACCAACGAACACATCCCGGTATCAGTATCAATAGCCGATAGTTTAACCGTGGAGGTTCGTTGCTTTGTAAATGCTGACCCGAAGGCGTTGCTTACGGATATGTTCAATTACATTTGTGATGTAGCCGTGGAGATTCAGAAGTACAATGTTAAAAAATATGAGTCTCTTATATGGAAAATCATCAGTGCTTATGGCCTTACTGGTGCGGAGATCCCTGGTGCTACTTTAGGTACGACCTATAAGATAGAGGATGTAGATGCCTGGATCAAGGAAGGTAAGTATTCCAGCTTCTTCGACTTCCACAGCAGCCTCGGATTTGGCAAGCAGAGATCAGATTACGGTAAGCTTAAACAACAGCTCGATCAGGTACCAGTTTTTGGCTTCAATTCTGGTCGATACGATATCAACCTGATTAAGAGCGATTTGTTTGCCGTGATTGGTACTGACAACATCAAATCTGTCATCAAGAACCCCAGTTACATGTGCAGTGCTACGTCCGATATGAAAATGCTCGATATTAGCAACTATGTACCAGCTGGAACCAGTGATGACAAGTATCTTACGACATATCTCGGGGGATGCAAGTGTGGTGACAAGTTTCGATGTGTTTGTGGTCTAGGAAATGACTATTCCCATACGAGTATATAAGCAGTTTCAACGTCCTCAACGAGACTCAAGTCCCATCCAAGTCAGCTTTCCATAGCAAGCTTCGTGGTACAAAAATCTCTGATGAAGACTACGAGCGAGTTAAGTGAGTTTGGGGGTAATATGGGATGAAGACTATCAAGGATCTACTGGTGTGGTAAAAAAATCTTGATGTCGTACCATTTATTAAGGCTATCAAATCTCAACGAGAATTGTTCAAGCGTTTTGATCTGGATATGTTTGTCGATGGTGTCTCACCTCCGGGTCTCTCAGAAAAGGTTATGTACCAGACCTGCTTCGACAACCTCCAATATCCCAGCAAGAAGCCAGCTAAAGCGTTCCAATTCCCAGCTAAACGCATGAGTGGGTACAAGAGGCAGGATGCTGAGGCGGAGCGTGAGTTTGGTATGACGCTTGAATACTTATATATGTTGCTACAGAAGCAGAAGTATCTTTGTGAGCTCTGTTATAGTTCTTTAAGTTCGGACACTGCTTCCACCGATAGAATCAATAACAAGGTTGGGCATGTTGACGGCAACATCTTGATCAGCTGCAATTCCTGCAACACCGCTCGTAAGGATATGTCTCTGAAGGGTTTCCGCTACAAGAAACCGCTTGATTTCAATTCGGACAGACTGGTATTATCAACTGACAAGGAGAAATCTGAGATCTACGCTAAAATGAAAGCCAACATTGCTGGCGGACCTTCAATTATCTTCAACCGCTACGCTAAGCGAAATGAGACAAAGATTCGTGATGGAAAGCTCTGTAAGAAGATTATCGGATACGACGCTAACGCTCTGTACCTTTGGGCTTGGTAATAAGATGCCCTGCGGTCGATTGACTACAGTTGAGGCGTATGATGGTATCATTGATGACATAAAGACAGACAAGGTATTCGGCTTCCTTGAATGTGATATTCGAACTCCAGACCACCTGAAACAGTATTTCAGTGAGATGACCCTCATTTTCAAAAATGTACTGATCGACTGTACGGATGAGCGTGTCATTGGTAAGAACATGCTCGATTACAACCAGTCTCGTGCGTCAAAGCGTGCCAAACCTGCTCGCAAGCTCATTGGATCGTACTTTGGTGAAAAAAATCCTTATCTATGCACCACTACTCAAATGATACCTATCGCATGGTATGGAGATCACCAAGACCTACAGCTTTATCAAGGCCAGCTCTCACGAGACATTTGCCCCATTTATGGACTGTATCGAACGCGCGAAGAGAAGGTGATGCTGATAAGTCTAAGGCGATGATTGCTGAGATGATAAAATTAGTAGTCAACCGTGCTTTTGGTTGATCTGGTATGAATATGAGCAAGCATAAGGAGGTCAAATATGAGTCGGATCAGAAAGCAATTAAGTCAAAGATTGACCACTTCACGTTCCACGGGCTGGAGGAGTTGAATGATGCTTGTGAAATCACCATGAAGAAGCGTCGACTCAAGAACGAGAGCCCGATTCATCTGTTGATTGCTATCTACCAGCTTGCCAAGCTACGCATGCTCCAACTTTACTACGATTGCATCGACTTTTACTTCGACCGATCTGACTTCCAGTACCAAGAGATGGACACGGACTCTGCTTACATCGCTTTCGGCTCTGAGAACTCTTTCCAGGATTGCATCAAGGCTGAGCTACGTGATCATTTTAAGCAGCACAAGTACGACTGGTTCCCCCGCGATTACAATAAGGAGGTTGCTAAGTTTGATCGACGTATCCCTGGTATGTTTAAAGATGAATGGTCAGATGATGCTATGGTATCCTTGCCATCTAAAAACCATATTTGCTATCTACCTGATGAATCTTACAAGGTCAAGGTTTCTGCCAAGGGGGGTGCAACAGGAGCGTGGACGGAATGAAGACGTTCTTAACCCTGACAGATTTGAAACCGTTGTTCGCGATCGCATCACGCTCCAGGGTACTAACAAGGCGTTTGGACTATCAAAGGAATCTAAGTCAATTATCACCTATACTCAAACGAAAAGCGCCCTTCCATATTTCAATGATAAGTGACAAGTGCACTCGAATGGAATTAGCACAATTCCACTTAACATTTAAACGCGACAAGCAACACTCTTTTTGTTCGGTTATCATATATGCACGATGGCTGAGCTGTTTAAACATCTCTACTATGACCCAAAAACGGGGTTCGATGGCGCGCAAGCGCTCTATCAGAAAGCTCGCGAGTTAGATCCTAAGATAATGCTCAAAAACGTGAAGGATTGGTATAACATCGCAGATCGATATTCAACGATTTCAGGACCAGAAGAAACGGTTCGATGGGTTCAAAATTGCCTCACATAACCCTAAATCAGGGCAAATGGATCTTGCTTTCTGGGAGAAGCGTCCGATTTTGACTGCTATTAGCACTAACTCAAGGTTGGGATGCGCAAAGCTCTTGTCAAACAAGACTGCAGCCACAGTTTTAGCTGCTCTTAAGGCGTTTGTCCGCCTTCACAAAGTTGATATCCTTACAACTGATAATGGCAGTGAATTCATGAACGTACAAGCTCAAGAATTATTCAAATCCAAAAAGATCGACCATTTCAATAACGAACCATGTGATCACGGTACTATGGGGAAAATTGAGCGATTCAACAGAACTATCAAGCAAAGGTTAGCGAAAATCTCCCTGGATAGGATAACGCAAAAGCTTATAGCTGATGTTATCGAAAACTACAATAGCACTTTTCATCGATCGATAGGTATGACCCCAAATTAGGCCAAAGGCAAGGTGATGGAGTCTGAGCTGAAACATAACCAAGAGGAAGCAAATAGAATTGATAATGAGCTGGAAATCGGATCAAATGTGCTTTACCGACTCAAAAAGCAAACGTTTGATAAAGAAGCCGGTCGATGGAGCAAAGCAGTCTATAAAATCGTTGGAATGGATGGCTACCGAATCCAAATCCGTTCAAAAAAATGGTCATACTCTCTACAAGGCACCAAACGATCTTAAAATTGTTAAAACAGAGACTACATATGCTACTATTAATCGAGGCGATATTCTTGAGGCGGAGAAGATCTTGGATCACAAGAAGATACGGTCTGGGAAGTACAAATATCTGATAAGATTGCTTGGTAATGAGCCTGACTCCTGGGAGCCACAAGATAATCTGCGGTTAATCAACAAGAACAGGAGATCAACTCTTGAGAATGAGTACTGGAAGTAAAAAAAGAGCCATAATTAGCTTGAAAATAATTTAGATGGAGACATCCTCCGTAAGCTTTGGCCCACATATATTAATGTTATTATTTTTTAATAAGATGTTGGAAAAAATATCAAGTCATTATACATAGACACTCATCTCGTAATAGTGTGCCCAAGTTGTGTAGAGAAAGAACGCGAGCTTGTGAAGCTTCGACGCAATCTTTGGATTATCCAAGAAGTAAGCCGAATCAAAAATGAATTAATGAATATTGATGCAACTGCAAATTTCCACAAAACGGTAGTCAATCAAAAGTACAAGCACGAATTGGAAGCAATCTTTGGCGTTCCGTTCCATTGTATCAAATACCGATATTTGAATCTTCTAAATGAGCGAAATCGAACCTGCCATACATACATACCTTTCCGTCATGACTCAGTTATGCCGAGCTACTGGTAGTGTATCGAGCGAGACTCGGACGTAGGCAGGGTCTTGCGACCCTACCATAGTATTTATGACTACTCATTTTTTTTTATGACTCACAACATATAGGTTCAATATGTTTCCAAATTTCACATCCCTCGCTCAGAGAGAGCAAAAACGACAGGAGCTTCTTGAACGAGCTCAGCGTCGCGTTCGTCAAGCTAAAGCGAAGCGTGAGATGTATGACGGTGCTTCGTGGGCCCCTGACATTTCCAATGCTATTACTACAGTCCCTAAGAAAACAACTGTAACAACTCAGACTGATACGAGTGTTGGATCTGATGAGGCTATTCAATCAGACGTAAATGCTCCGTCAGACTTAAAAAAAAGTCTGAGTGATGAAAACTCCGTAAAACCCCCTGAGTTATCAACTGATCCTGAAGTAAAAGTTAGCCCAGTTATGGTAGATGCTGAAGTCGATAAGAGTGCTCGTACGGTGGATGTTGGAGTAGATAATGGTGTGAGAACGTCAGAGAATGCAACGAACACAAATCGCGTTGATAGAACTGACAGAAACGTTCAGGCTAATCCTACGACATCGGATGTTGGGGTGGAGAGCAAGCCTTCAACAACAGATGCACAAACTAATACAACTTTTAATCGAGCTACAAACTCAACCAATGTTGATACTGAGGAGCAAGTGTTTTCGCGTGAATGGATCAAAGCTTTCTTCAAACAATATCCAAACTGGATTGCTCTTAGAATTCACCCAATTCGTAAGAAAACGGGTAAAGATGATCCAAGATATGTTATTGGTGAAAAAGGATCTCTACGCTCGGCGAAGACGGGAAAGAAATACAAAAACTACGGTTCAATTGACTGGGTAGCGTCTGAAAGCAAAACCAGAGATATTTGGTACGAGGGCGAAAGTCAATCAATTGATGAAATTGGTGCGATGCGCGATGAAGAAAATCTAACGCGAACCCTACACGCTTAGCGAAGAAGCGAACTGGTGATGAATTGGAAGACCTTGATGTTGCTCTAAAAGATCGCAGGCTTAAGGATTTGGAGTTCTCAAAGAAATCAACATCTACCACTTCTGACGATGAGAGAAGCAGATTTCAGATGCTATGGATTATTTCCAAAAACATTGAAATGCTCGAATCGAATGGTCTTATGAAGAGCATTTTGCCGATTTACAAAGACAAATATAAGGCTGATGAAAGTGCTTTAGAACAATATGTTTGAGTTAAAAACGGATCGATAGATGTGTTTGGAAAGGAATCAAATCTTAAGCATACAGCAGCAGTGAGAAAGGTTGATTGGCAATCCACATTGAGAGCGTTTTTAAAAATGGTTAAAAACAAGGGCTTAGAGCTAACTATGGTTGGAGCAAGCGATGTCGAGAAAACGATTAAAGATTACAAGCCTTACGAAGCGGATGAAAACGATGAAGAGCGTGAAGCACGACATGGAATTAAAACTGGATTTGATGAAGATATGGATCAGAACCCCTCTATCCCTGATACTGATGCTAAGAAAATGCTGTATGAATATTATAAGAGTCTTTTTGATAATAAGGTTGTTATCCCTTTCCGTCTGCAACCGGTTGTAAGCTATAAGAATGGTGTAAAAGCTCACGACACGTATTATTTTGGTGTTCCAAGTGAGGGACGCTATCTCAGTATTAGAACAAGGAGCATAAACCTGTTTCTGAAAAGCTTTGTCCGATTTAATGAAAACAATTCGCTGGATGGATACTTTCCTTGCACTACTTAGTGGATTAGAAGATGCGTACCGTACTGCAAGCGATATCGAAGGTCCTACAACTAAAGCAGAGAAAAGATGATCAAAAACGTTAATGATAACCTAAGGATTATCCGCAAGGTCATCTTCAGCAATGCGGATGATGTAAAGCAAGAAAGTGCGAAAGGCTATGCGGAGAGTGAGTTGGACAAGCTTCATGACGACGCTGGACGTGCCTTCCTGAAATATGGAGAAGCTCAGAAACGAGCTAAAACCATACAAAAGCAGGTGGTTGCGGCTGAAAAAGAAGCACGCAAATCTAACACCGTGCGAAACAAGTCAGCTCTAAAGGCATCAAGATCTGCGCTACGAGCAGCGTTATCAGCTGTAAGAGCGACAGAATCTGTTTATACCGCCAAGTATAAAAAATACAGCGAACTGGTTCAGTTATAATTATTGGATTTATATCTTAGCCATCTACAAAAATATCTGAAATTAATTAATTCAAAATATTTGGAGTATGACCTGTATCAGTTTCAGTCATTGCCAATATTGGACTTGACCTTTTACGAGAATTTTTTTTAATTATTTATTTAAGTTCGGTTTCGTTGTTAGGTTCGACTTCACCATCACTAAGTTCGGTTTTGGGCTGACGCTTGCGTGCTCGAATCTGGTCCCTATTCTTGTCGTCGTACCCCTTTTGATACGACAAACGAGCTTCACGTGTGCGCTGATAGTAGCGCTTCTGCGCCGCCTTGATCCGCTCTTTGTTAGCGAGGTATTGCTGAGGTGAGTACGCCATCTTTGTATATTACTAACTTTATATTTATCAGGATCAAAATTAATTGTGCGTGATTCCGATGACGAATTGATCACGAAGTAATGTCTTGGTAGGCCATGAAAGAGAAGCTGATGTCAATGAAGCGTTGAAACATTCATTCATTACACCTGTTCGGGATACGGAACAAGGATTGCAAACTGCTCGATGGTTTGAGGTGTCTTCTTGGTGAAAGTTTTGTAGTAGAGTGGTGGAAGCAAAAAAGAAGAGTCGATTGCCATTCGGACCCAGTTTCGCCAAATCATCTGCCGCCCCGCCCTTGATGTCATGCGTTTTTCCCACAGTCATCTGGAATCCACCGAACTGCGGCATCCACGCATCAATAGCAGTATAATTCGATGTCCGAGGCACGTACAGCTGATTTGCAAGTTGACCGACTTCCACCCGCTCCGCTATTTGCCGAGGCTGCGATGACCGTGGAATGTCGATTGTTTCTTCGTCTTCATTATCTGGGGTGCTTCGTTTGCGTTTTATCGTGTCGCGTTTTCGCATTATCAGTACCAGACAACAGCTTTCGACACACGAAAGTTCCACCACCTGCTCCAGCAGATCCATAGAATAAAGCTCAAAGATGTATCCGCACAGTGATTGTGCAAGCGGGTTTCAATCGGACGAACGAGAAGGCTTTGCAACTTCGCGCGGTCCAATCGCCACTTTTGTTCGACAATCAACTGCATCGCAAATCTGATGCATAGACAACTTTGTACTCTCGATAAGGTTCTTGGCTATGGATGTGAATCAAAATTGAGCGATCTTGGTCTTCGAGTTGACCTCAGAGTAGATGGACACCACATAATGCAATCATCGAGAGAACAACTGTTGCATGCGGACATCAGCCAAGCTTGTGGGTCTGTTTCAAATGTCTTGCAACACCAGGCGAGGCACACCACCCAAGCACTCAAATCGTTCTCCCACACAGCTGCTGCATTGTGGATACATGGGAGCAATTGTCGCCAGTTTCTTCTTTTGTCCACAGAGGCATGTAGAAAACATCTGGAGTAGGAACAAGCTTCTTGAACTCACCCGATGCAGTCTTCGTCGCGTGTGCTTTGCGAGAGAACGGAGCAGCACTCAATAGGCATAGGCGATTCCCAGCAAACATTTCGGT